>JAHXMU010000665.1:171974-188853 GCA_019455685.1 Philornis downsi
ATTCAAATTCAAATTCAAATTCAAATTCAAATTCAAATTCAAATTCAGATTCAAATTCTAATTCTAATTCTAATGTAATTCAAATATACAAATGCCTGTAATTCGGAAACGGAGCGTCCAATCATGAAAATATCACAATTTTTAACCTCCATCAGATCTAACTAGGTATTTTAAAAAACGATAAATTTAAATATGGCAAAATACTGGATTGATAAATCTTCCTAAGGCGCAAATGACACCAGATTACAAATTCGTAGGAAAATAAAATAAAATAAAATAAAATAACCACAAAGTTTAAAAATAGTCATAACATTCGTTGCGATTTGTTTCTCCAAAATATTTTGCTGTCACTTTAAAAGCACAACATTCGCGATATATATATATATATATGATACCATAAATTAAATTGAAGTAACTTTTAATAATAAGTTTAACAAGCTAATAACAAGTTTTGTATCTCTCTTATATTTACAGCATCCTGGAATATTTATGGAGTTCACTGGAAAGCCAAAGACATCCAACAAGTCATCGAAAAATAGCGTATTACCAAAGCCAGCAAAGGATACGGCACAGGAACCTGACAACAATTTCGATAAAGGTCTTAAAAATATACGCCTTAATAATATACTGATTGTTATACGTGGTCTTATCGCTTTGCTCCTTGAAATGGATTTCACTTGTAATATGGACCAGTTTTTGTTAACGTGTAAGGCACGTATCGCCGTACGTCACCCCTTATCGCATTAATCAACAATGAGTTTTCTGTGTATTTCTCCCGCAGGTGATTGCTCGTTTAGTGTCTGCCTGTCGACCCGCAGTACAATTGTCCAAAATAATAACCATAAATCAATTAGAGCATTTGATTCGCATGGCCGTGTGGAACGACCAACAACAGCCTTGGGCGGTCCATGCTATCACTTGTCTTTTGCAGGTAAAAAATTCCTACTGTTGTTTTGCTAATTTCGCTAAATGTTCAATTACCATTAAAGGACTTATTAGACGCAGATAGGCATTACAAAGATAACGATGCCACTCCAACCAATGACGGCCAGAGAACAATGGATGGCTTCCAGGAATCGAAAGATTTATTTGCGGATTACACAAGTGAGTTAAAACTTAAAATAATGAGCCACTGCTAATAGCGACACGTTTTATTCTACTTTTGTGTAGCTCTCTACATGTCTCCCGGTATTGGCTCAGGATCTGCAGGAAGTGGTGACATTCCATATGCGGACGGTAAGAGAAAAAAAAACGACTGTTATACATGATATATTTGTCTATTTGTTTGTTACAAACTATTAGGAGTGAAATATCCTTATCTCCCATCATTGATCGAATGCGAAGATACCGAATATGACGAAATTCTGAACGATATTGATATAATTGAAAGGAATAAATCAGTGACTAAAAAAGATAGCAGCAACATGAACAAAAACACAGTAAATTACTTCTGTAAATCGATATCGAGTGCGATGGACTCCCGCTTAGATGTGGGACTTGATCTAAACGTGGAAACGGACCTGAGGCGTATAACAATGGTATCCTCATTGGATATGTACTCTTCGTTGCCACAAATAGCAGCTAGCGAATTTAAGACGACATCTCCCGAAGTCGTTGCTTGGCCAGACTATGTATCAGATATGTGGTCTGGTCCCGAGTACAATTGTGGTGTCAATACGTATACAATGTTTAAGAATGTGTTCGATTGTATACTTGCGGATTTGCATTTAGAGGTATTTGTCTCCTTTCTATTTCTTCTGAAAAAAAAAACAGTGAGTCGAGATTAATTTCATTATTACAGGAAACCTGGGTACATCTAGAGCAAGTTTTGCAAATGTGGCTGACGTTGAATGGAGAGCTGTCAGATAAACCATACAATTCCGGCATTTCCAATTCCGATGTGCCGAAAATACCCTTTGGAGCTAATGCCACCCAGGGACTCCTGCTAGCATTGGCGTGGTATAATGACGTTAAGCTGAGGACTTGGTGTTTAGGTTTTCAATGTCTTTTGTTGGCATGCAATTCGCAAACGTTCGGTCAAGAGGATGCAGATAGAACACGCATTAATGAGGTTATAGTGAATGACGAGAACTTTGAGAAGATGTTGCTTCGTTTTTTCTCAGGATATGGCATGAGCTCTGTTATAATAACAAATCGATGTGTAAGTATTCCGGATATATGTCATATAAAACAAAATTTGATGGCGCATAAATAATTGCAGGCTGGGCCAACCATCTGCAAGCATTTGCACGAACTACTTCACTGGCTGCATCGCAAGGGAGAAACTACTGACGGCGTTATATCGTACAAACGGAAGCTAAAGGACACACTTTTGCATGTAATACTGCAGTTGGTTCAGCCTGGTGGAGCGATTAGTAACCAATTAGGTCCTATAGATGCCCAGAGCCAGCTAGTGCGAGATTTATTAATCATGCCCAACGACAAGGCAGATCTGAATATATCTCTTAACATAATCGAGTGTGTTTGTAAGTAGTTTGTGTATTTCTTATTTTGATAGCCAAATGCCTGCGTGTTAGGTTTCGTAGTAAAGTCAAAATCGTCTTGCTGCTTCTTTAGCATTTTTAGTTTTTAATAACATTTCAAATGGAGATAAACTACAGTGCCAACGTACCTCTGATACTAACAATACTGGAAACTCCTTCAGCAGTCTGTTCGCCAACGTCCTTGGCTCCGACCACTCTAAACAAAATTGTCCGATTTCTGATAGTTCGTTGATTATCAGTCTTTTGAGACTATGTTCGTCCCTGATACAAACAGAACTGCCCAGGCAACTGACTGTGAGTATTGGGATATTTATGTATTTGAAAACAATAATCAATGCCATATGTCTCATAATCGTATAGGATGTGACAATACCTGAAGAAGAAGAACTAACAAATATATGCCAAACGGATGAAACAAAGGCTGAACAATTGAGTATTGATGGTCATCGCGTCAAAACACCTTGTATAGCAGATACCGGTACAGTATACAAATATAAATGCATGAATCACAGTAACGTCTTTTTAATCTATATAGTCCTGCGCCATTTTCCCACCATGAAACGTTTATTGGGTTCACTCTCCCATTGTTCAAGCTCATCGTTCACATTAATGGCGTCGTCGGATCTGTACGGCGCAAAACCTGCTATTTCCACTTTCTTACTTGATGAACCGCAGACGGCCGCAGATGCTGTGTTCAATATGCTGCTTACATTATGCGAAAAAGCATCTAATTCGCGTTTGATTGTGGCTCCAGTATGCCAATATTTAGAAGCATGTAAGCATAATCTGTATACATATATCGCAAATAAAGGGTGTAGAACGATTGTTTTTTTTTTAACAGGTACATCACAACGCAGTACACTTCCACGTCTGCATTTGTCGGAACCACTTTTGTGGTACATATCGAAGGTTCTGTACGTTTCACCAGCTGTACAAATTTTCACACAACTAGGAGGAATTGAAATTATATGTAAAAATTTAGTCAAACTAAACAAAATACTTATCAACGTACAGCCAGGCTTGGTAAGTAATAAATTGATATTCATGTGAATAGCAAATTCACATTTGAGCTATACTTGCAGATTTCTATGATTATGCAGCACATGACAAGAAACAACAAACTCAAGTTGGTGTCGCATGCGTGCACAAATGGCAACAGTAAAAAGTCGAGCTCCAATAGCAGTCAGAATCATCGTTACATGCAAGATGGCCTTATAAATTTTGCTCCATTTTGTACTATATCGGCAGAAAATGACACGGCGCAGTCTGCGGATATATTAATAATGAATCCCGTAGCATCACATCGGCGTCCTCGAACGCCAGCATGGAGTTATATGTTCTATCCAAATGAATCGCATGCTGATCTTACGATTACTTTACCCACAGCTATATTATTACGTGAAGTACAGCTTCAACCTCATGCCCCCACATTAGCCTCATGTCCGTCGGCGGTAGCCCTAGAAATTTCAAGAGACTTTGGCCTGGGCGCAGTACCAGTGGGACCACCACTGACTACTACCGGAATGACCTGCATTCGTTTGAAATTAGCCAAACCTGAAATTGCTACTAGCATCGTTTTACGCCTCTACAGGTTTGATTTTTTCACATAATTTGCCTTTATTCACTGTATATAATTTTAATTATTTATGCTGTGCTATTCTCAGATTTATGAGTACATGTTTGAATTGTTTTTTTTGTCAAATAGACCTAAAGACAGCCCGAGCATTGGTTTAACTCAAATTGCGGTGTTGGGCAATACCATATTTGCCTCACCGACGAACAATACTGGATTGGTCAACAGCTCAAATTGTAGCACATCGGCATTATCTATCGAACAGGCAATGGATGATGATTCCTTTGCTAAGACAAGTGTGGGATGGGTTCGTATTTTATCGCGTTGCTATAGTGCGGCGTCGAAAGTATCGTCCGATTCCAAATTGGCTGCAGACGTAATTGGCGCATCAGCCGCTTATCCCGGGTTTTTAGAGGCCTGCTGCTCACTAATGAACATCATGCCTATGATTCCAAATGCAGCAGTACAGAATTTAGAATCAGTTCTCTTGAAATTGGGAGCGTACAGCCGCGACCTGTGTCTTTCTTTGATACGGACGTTGTTGTGGGGCACTAGTCCACAAAGTATGTATAGAAAATTTACAATTATTTGTGCACAATGAACGAAACATGTTTTATTTCTATGTAGTATATAAACTTTCTAACGAAAGTATTTGTGATCTCCTCTACGATCTGTGCACGTCTAAAGATGCGTACGTTATGGATAAAGTTAAAGTACTCCTCGAATGGATAGACAAATTAAGGCAAAACTATAGTGGTAACACAACTCGTTGCAATAATCCCCAGAGTGGATTTGTGAAATGTATTGCTTCTATACTATGGCATATCTACGAGGACAATAATGAAGCTGATCTCTCCGAACAGATCACGGAAAAAGTCTTTGACGCATGCATGCATTGGATCGGCAAACTTGAGTATGAGGAACCACTAAAAGTTGCGTTTGATTCGTTACTTTGTTCATTGTGTTACATACAACCTAAATTCTTTAACTACTTGCTGCTAAGGCTAAACATCAAGATAGCTCACGTAGCCGACAGCGATATGAATGTGGGTGATTCTTTGAGTGATCAGACTAAGCGAGGTCTGACCGATGATAACAAAGAAATAAGTGGAAAAGTTTGGTTTGCTAATGTAGCTGAAGATAATTTGTCGACGGTGTTTACACATCCCTCGTATTTGGCCACGGTTGCTTTGGCCTGTCAGTCATCAAACGCCGTATTCCAACTAGTGGATTCGGGGCTTCCGAAATTATTGGCTTATGCTTTATATGAATACTGCTCAGCACTTTTGGCCCAGGGACAGCCCTTGCCCGAAGTCCAAAATACGCTCCAGCGATCATCGGGCACAGATTTTGGCCGGCTTGACGTTACCTCGACCTCTTCCAGCTGTATGACTGATGCAGACAAAGTAGCGGGCGACATATTTGAGGAAATGGAAACAGCAAATGACGATGATCAAAATCAGCCACAATTAATGACTTTTGAACTTGTGCCTAAAATACTTGACTTCTTCACAGAATGTTGTTCTGAGGGTCATATGCGTGATTGGCTGGGGACTCAGCAGGGTTCTATATTTTGGAAGCCATTATTGAAGCTGCTTTGTAACCATCGACCAACAGATTTCGCACCAACTACGCATCTTGCATCCAATGAGCCAACCCAGCAAACATTTATACGAATTGAACGATCCACCATAAATTTCTTCGGACGGGTCACCGCTTGCCATCCTAATAACCAGAACATTCTAACAATGTTGCTCATAGAAGTTATTCGCGAACCCTGTGGAATTGTTCGGCCTAATACGGATTCTAATAAGCATACTATATCTGGCTTTACGCGTCAGCTGGTGTTGCAGTTACTATTGGAAAACGAACGGATTCTGGTATCAGTACGTAGTAAACAGCCACTTCAGAAAAAAGATCCCCACACCTCATACATACCAATGGCTGCCAATATAATAGCCGCAGTGCCGACCAGTAACTATGTTACTCCCAGTAGCGTCACAATTTCACTGGTAAACCACCATCCAGCGAAGCGCATAAATAATCATCATTTGATATTCTCTGTCAGCGCTAACACAAAGTGTCAAGAGATTATTCAAAATTGTCTCTCAGGTGAGTGAGTTCTATAAGACCAACTACTTTGTATTTACCTATCAGGGTTTGAAATAGCTCCTTTATAGAATGAAATGGAAAAGCACAGGCATGAAAAATGCTGACGCATATTTTTAACCGATGGACATAATACACAAGAGTGTACATGAGACAGACTAAAGCTTAGTGTAGACGAGTACATCTTCGCAAGTGTGCATCAAGTTTGTAGAGAGGAGTGTGTAGAGAATAAGGGAGAATCGTATGTTACCTTACACTTTGTTTGTTAAATAAAATAGATAGTGTGATTTTGAAAGAGGATTCGTATCGTCACAAATATGATGAAGTGAAACTAAAAATTTGCTCTAACTTAATACAATGCTATAGATTTGTGTATCATAAATAACACCGTCTGTTTTAAAATATTGTTTCCCCTTTTTTACTATTTACTTTTTTTCGTTGCGACTAAATACTAGTTTTTCAGATTTTGTTATAAAATTGTTGTGCATTAAAAAGCTGAGCTCAGATTAGGTCCTGCTCTGATGCAAGTTGCGACAGAGAAGAATGTTTAGGTTCAAATTATTGCCCGCACATGAAATCTGCAAATATTTTAGTTCCTAAGAAGGTCATCAAGAATATATTTAAGAGACGGATGCCCGACATCCATGAAAAATTTAGTTATTGGATTATTTTAATGAAAATTAGAATTTTTACTCATGAATTTTCAAACCATAAGCGTGAAAAATGTTATGATCATTGATCAATGTTGAAGTTGGGTAAATGAACAAAAGGGGTAATCAACATGTGGACTGCAAAACTATCAAAGAGTTAACCCAAATCAGTACTATGGAGAGTAATTTTGAACATCGACAACATTTATTGTGGATAATACTTATTTCCTCTTTTGGTTTCCTAAAAATAGAAACTTAAAAGAGGGAGCATAGAATGTTCTACAAAATAGGTTGAACTTTGTATGCATGAAGATGCAAATCTTTCGTCAAAATTCGATGCATAGTGGATTTGGAGACACCAATTTGCTGAGCTCGGTGTCGAATTGAGGTGGATGGAGTTTGAGCGACATCATCACGTACAGCTGCGACATTTTCGGTCGATCGACCTGGTCGAAGGCGCGTTGTTGTCTTTATATCACTACAGAGCCAGTTTTTGGCAAATTTATCCATTAATCTCTTTACAGTTGACTCTTTTGGAGCATTATCGTGACCCCAAATTGATCGCAATTTGCGAACTGTAGCCGCAAAACTTTCACCATTTTGGTAAAACAATTTCACAATGAGAATGCGTTGTTCATTCGTGTAGTGCTCCATTTTTACTACCCTCGTACCTTCTGCTAGGAAACAATAACAATTGTTCAAATGTCAAACAATGACACTTCGAATGGCGCCAAATTTAAATCTTGCGTTCTTGTTTGCACACACTTTATTACGGTAAAAGATCCCGTTATCAACACACAGCACGGAGGTGTTAGACGAATGTTTCTCTGAAACGACATTTCTCATCTATAATCTCTAAATTGACTTATATTGTATTTCTAAATTTTTCACTTTTGGGGATTCTCCTAATCAATCACATAATTTTACGAGATTAACACAATCAAGTGGATAGTTTTCTTGAATGAACCAATCTAGCTAAAACGAAGAGAACGCCACACGGAAAAAACTGTGCAAATGGCGAAATCTCGCTTTAGTTCTAGCTACAGTTTCTACAAAATATATTTCATTACAAACGCAATTGGGTTAATATGAAAATGCTCAGTGGAATTGCCGTTTTTAATAACTTTCCCAATTGCTCTAAAATATTCCAATTAGCTGGTCAAACTTATAAAAAGGCTAATCAATATGCTCCAAAAAATATGATTTTATTGTATTGTCAAACAAGATTTGGTAATATACATCCGAAATTATACTTTTGTAAAGGAGTATTTCAATCCAATCAAAGCAGAGAAATACGCAAAATGCCTATAAACAAAAGATGGCACATTAAATTTTCACTTCATTGTATTTAGATACTCGACGGAATGATGGCGGTAGTGCGAGCATGATGACTGTCCCAAATTTATCAAACAGTGGTGCCAATTGTGACTTACTTAAATGTGATGATGTCGAAAAAAACCAAAGCGATCCTTACAAAGACATTTCAATCAATTTCAATGGACTGGAGAATGGCATGGAGTTTTTGAGCGTAGCTGCGGGCGTTACAGCCAAGGACAAACGCATAAAAGACGTCAAAAATCATGTTGCTGCTAGTAAAGAATGCAAAGAAATGGTTACAACATTTTCAAGTATGAATATGTGATATGTGAACGGTCATAAAGTGGAGTTGATTAATTTATTTTTTTGCAGAATTCATGAATTTTGAGGATATTTTGACTCCAGCGAATTCTTCTTCCAATTCTGCTAGTTGCGCTCAGTTTATACATCGCGAATATCCCGACATAATAATTGGAAACGACACCACTGTATCCCAACTACTCGCTGCATTGCAAAGCAAGGGTTACTCCTTGGCTAAGCCTTGCTTGGCACTCGACTTGGTGGGTTGTGTACGAACCAATCATTTTAAGATCGATATTTACGTTTCGTACTTGATGTTTTTGCAGATCTCTGGCAAAGGAGTTCATTCGGATAGCTACGAAGATACGTCTGTAATAAAGGCATCGTTGGTTGAGCCTTTACCTTCTCCATTGCAGCGTTTTTCTAGTCGAGGTGGACTATCTTTATTAGCGCAATATTTACCTACTGTCTATCCCGAAATCACGTCGCGCAGGCATCAAAATAATGTACCAGAAAAGGAAAAGAGTCCTCCCATGAATGATTGGGTGAAGTTAGAACCAAATGACGACATTTATGAGGACCTCGAAGATCCGTTGTCTGAGCCTGCTGCCAAACAGGCCACCATAACTGCTGTCCCCCAACATTCTTTAGCAGCTTTTGGTCTCTTTCTACGCCTTCCTGCATACTCGGACGTTCTATTACGCGATAAATTGAGAGCACAATGTCTACTAAGATTGGTTTTGGGTGTAACGGGAGACGGAGAAGGAAGTGCGTATTGGCCGAATGTTAAATATCTACAACCTCTTGAAATTCACTTTATTTCTTCCATATTAGATGATATTTACAGTCTTTCATTGGCGCCAACATTGCCAACATTACCATTTGAAGTTTTTCGACAACTACTGGATACTTCACCTTTAACCACGGATGATGGAATGCTTTTGCGCCGAATGGTAATAGAAGTGGGTGCAATGCATTTGATTTTGAATTGCTTGAGTGTCTTTACGCACCATTCTCCAATTTATCCATTAGGAAGTTCTGCCAATGAGGTATTTTTTAGTAAAAACGTCGTGAAGTTTTTTTTTTTTCAAAAATATTAAGATAATTTGTTATTTCAGACCACAAGTAATGGAATCAAACAGCCATTGAATATTATGGAGGATTCGTCACTAGCAACATCGGACGACAAAGGTCACATGTACTGGGCGAAGGGGACAGGCTTTGGAACTGGATCTACGACCCAATCGTGGAATGTGGAGCAAGCCTTGCTGAGACAAAAGAGTGAGGAGGAACACGTTACAGTGCTACTGCAGGTGCTGCTTTCGGTTCATTAGTACTCAAACAAAATCTAGTATGTGTTTTTTTTTTTCATCCGCTTACAGGTCCTTGCCAGTTATATTAATCCCGGGGATCGCATACCGTCACAAGAACAAATGTCATACCACGATATGTCAAACGCGACAAATGAACTTCCAGATGAATTTTTGTCTCTTCTCAAGCAGTCTTGTCTCATTCCAGCACTTAGTTCCTACTTACGAAATGATTCCGTTCTTGATATCACAAGACACATTCCATTGTATCGAGCCATCCTCCAATTGCTGAGATCCATTTCATTATCACCTGAATTAGTGGCATTGCTTCAACCTCAAAATATGGGCGAAAGTTCGCCGTCTATATGCGAATTATTGGCGAACATGAAAACTTGTGTGGATACCTATGCTAAGCGACTGAAGTAAGAAAATTCTGGTGTTAAAATAATAAATTTTGTATTAAAATTGTCCACATTCTTCAGGTTGAATAAAAAATCAAACATTAAGGGACAAACACAACAGGTGACAGTGAATATTGACGATGGCGACGACGAAGGTCTGGCGTTGCTCATTCCCGACATACAGGAGACTACGGTGTTGGTTCAGAAAACCACAAAATCAGCAGCTGATCAACAGCTTCAAAGTCAAACTAATGCTGCGAATGAAGCGGGCCGATGTGTCGATTTTGACCGCCCACTACAGAGTAAATCGATAGAGGAACGTTATTTGGAAGTGATGAAAAAGTTACAATTTGATACATTTGATATGATCGTTGAGGCCGAAAGCAATGGTTACCGCTTTGTAGTATCTCACCACTTCGAGAAAATGGTTCGTATGGCAGGTGATCGTTATCACCCGTCTCGCGTAAAGCGGTTGGCACAAGAAGCTGTTACTCTTTCCACCAGTCTACCACTGTCTTACAGCAGTTCCGTGTTTGTTCGTTGTGATACTGATCGCCTTGATGTCATGAAGGTAAACACACCCATCATTGAATGAACTACAATATCATTATGCATAAAAAAATTATGTCAAAAGGACAAATGGAAAATTGGGTTTTTTCTATTTCTTGTTTCTTTGTTCCTTTGATAAAGGACATAACATTTCAACTGACATTCAACACTCAAAAAAGTGACATGATCGATATAATTATAGCTCCAAATACAATTCTGCAAATTAATGACTTGTTACTTGGTTGATACCTACTGCGTTTTGTATATTTCGATTTTTCATTGGTGATCTGTTGGACATTTCAAAGGGCATTACGCTTAGTGATTGGCAATATTGATAAATAATGTCATAAAATCAATTTTGCTCATTATGTATGGTCAGATTGATGATATTTTTTCTCAAATTTTGGATAATTTGCAAGAATTGGGTCAAATATCGCAATCATTATGTGGGTGTCCAATTTAATTTCAATTTATATATTGTATTGTATTGTATAACAAAACTACGTCTTCCATTCCAGGTGCTTATTACGGGGCCAGCAGACACTCCTTATGCCAATGGCTGCTTTGAGTTCGATGTGTTCTTCCCACCAGATTACCCGAATTTACCTATGCTAATTAATTTGGAAACAACAGGCCGCCATTCGGTACGTTTCAATCCAAACCTTTATAACGATGGCAAAGTGTGTTTATCCGTGCTCAATACATGGCATGGTAGACCGGAAGAGAAATGGAATGCCCAAACCTCTAGTTTCCTTCAAGTTCTTGTCTCCATACAATCACTGATATTGGTGCCGGAGCCATATTTTAATGAGCCCGGTTTCGAACGTAGTCGTGGCACACCAAATGGCACCCATTCTTCCCGCGAATACAACAGTAACATATATCAGGCCTGTGTCCGTTGGGCTATGTTGGAGCAAATTCGTAATCCTAGTCCGTGCTTTAAGGATGTAAGTAACACTAACGCAATCCATCATTTAGACTACTCATCTAGTTAAAATTTTGAAACAATTACTAGGTAATACATACACATTTTTGGCTGAAGCGCAACGAGATCTGCACGCAAATAGAAAATTGGATCGAAGAGCTTTGCAAACCTCAGTACAATGAACGCAGTAGCCGAACTATTTCATTTAACTCGATGGTTTTGAGAAGACAGTACAGACACTTGCGCGAAGAGCTGGCCAAACTCAAAATACCAGACGGTTTAGAAGATCTAGATACGCCTTTTAATCCCAATGTTACGCTCCTGACTATGGGTGAAAATACAAATAACACAGCCACCAGCGCCGGTAATGTTTTTGCAACAAAACCATCAGGCGATAATTCCTTAGTTCAGACCACAAATAACTCAGGCGGTGAAGCTGTCGAATCGAAGAATAACTCGATGACCGAAGAAAACTCTGTAGGATCACTGAGTCCCATATCTTGCGGCGGGGGTGGTGCGCCTTTAACGCCCTTGGAGATAAATACTAATCAACCGTTTGTTAGTTGTACCATAGACGATGAGAGCGACTCGCCTGCTGTGCTCCCGAAATCGACATTAGCAGATGCCACTACAGTCAATACCGTAAAGGTGGATGAAGAAGATGTTGACGATCAGAATGCCATTGTCGCCGAAAGCGACGGACTGAATGCCGACGATTATAAGTGCAACACAGTCGGTGAATTGATGGATCAATTGTTCTTTAATAGCTCCGAAAATACCATGCATTACGAAGAATGAACCATTTATTTTCTCCCAGTTCTTTCAAACCACTTCTACGATTGTGCATTATCACTCTGCCTTCATTTTTTGTGAATACTTTAAAAAAAAAAAAAAAACTGGAGATCGAAGAACGGAACAATGGAATCTATATACGCATATATACAAAACACATCGCTCGTTGCGAGAATATTTTTTATTTTATTTTTTCAATTATAAAATCATTTTATTTTAATTTAGTAACTTTCTTAAGCCCTCTAAACATACAATTTGATCTGACCTCTCATAAATTTAACTTAAATATTTGGCGAACACAAAAGAAGACATTGGATAGTCCGATGTCCAAAAGATGATTGAATATATTGCTTGTCCACAAAGAACATTCTTTGTTTTTTTAACCCATTTACCACCTCTATATAATTACGTATGTAAGTCAAGACTTAACACAGTGGGTTGCCACTGTAATAAATACGTATACCTACATTGGAGTAAGTTTTATTTCGGCGTTTTTTGACTTATATGGCTCAGTGTTTTTGTTTTTCTACGGACCTAAACACTTTACTATCGTATTTGACAACAATGAATCGTCGGGATATTGCCTCATATTGCGTATGAATGTAATAAATACGTAGATTATTTGGTTCATTATTATTATAAAAGTTTTGTTATTAATTGGTGAATTTCGCTTGCCAAATTGTATTTCGATTAACCGTCTACGAATTCCATTAAGAGATTTGCACAGTCACATACTCGTATATATTCTACGTCATAGGCCATCGTTCCAGCATTTCAGAGTCGAAGCGTAAGACGTGAGTGTTTCAGATTCATAGTAGCAAAAACTATGCCTAACATTTGAACATTACCAAAGTAAGGTACGCGCTAACTAACATTCTCACATATAAATAAAATGGCTGATAAATAAAATACACCAAAGCATTTTCAATTTCAGTAGTAGAAGAAGGAACAGTAAACCGGTGATCTTGATTGGGTCATCCGATGCGAGAATTGCCATTGAATATGTATTGCTTGGCCACACAGCCAAATAATACAAGTGTCAAGTGTCCCAGAGAGACCTCTGCATCTGCATAATTATACAGTTATGTATGCCAAATCCGTATGAAGTCATATACCTATATTAGAGTAGACCTTATTTTGATGATTATTGAGTTGCGTCTTTTCTATGGACCAAAAACATTTTTCTACTATATTTGATAAAAATGTTAATCATATTAATTGGCTTATGAACCAATAAAAGACAGGAACCATAATGTTTATAATTAATAATTGTAAAAACTATTGGCTTTTATTATAGTAATTAGAAACATTTAGGCAAGCCAAATAAATCACGAATGATTTTTATTTTTAAATCCTGAATGATTTTTATTTTTAAATCATGAATGATTTTCATTTTTAAATCATGAATGATTTTTATTTTTAAATCATAAATGATTTTTATTTTTAAATCATGAATGATTTTTATTTTTGAATCACGAATAATTTGTTTAGCTTAAAAAATCAATGATTTTTTACTTTCTCAATCAAAGGATTAAAAAAATTTATACAGATAAACTCAAATTATATTAGGTGTTCAACTAAGTTCCCGTTGTTTGCCAATAGATGGCACTAGCTGTAAGTGCTAGTTGATTCTGTCTCAACCTAAAAGCTTAGGCATGTGGTAAACATACTGCCTCGACACAATAGTGATTTTCTTTTGGTTGTGTGAATATGTATGATTTTGTGCTAAATATTCGTCATTTGCGGGAAGTACTTATTTTCTTCTTTCAATCGAAGAAAATGGCAGCTGAAGCTTCAAACCGTTTGCGGAGATGTTGCTTTTAGTGAAACAACCTCTCGAGATTTGTTCTGTCGCTGTAAAGATGTTGATTTTGATGTTGACAGCCGTTCGCGTGAAGGATGACGAAAAACTTCGAAGACACTGAATTGACGGCATTGCTTGATGTGGATCCGTGTCAAAAGCAGGTAAATCTTGCTTCAGTATTAGGAGTTACCCGCCAAGGCATTTTCAAACGATTGCCTGCATCGGGAATGATTCAAAAACAAGGAACTTGGGTTCCTTATGAGTTAAAGCCAATAGATGTTGGGCGTCGTTTTTTCGCCTGTGTACAACTGTTTCAGCGACAGAAAAAGAAGAATTTTCTTCATCGTATTATAACGGGTGATGAAAATGGATTCACTACAGCAATCCAAAGAAAAGAAAGTCATGGGGGCTGCCCGGTCATGCTTCTACGTCGCCGCCTCGACCGAATATTCACGCTGCGAAGGTTACGCTCTGTATTTAATGGGACTAGGTCGGTGTTTTTTATTACGTGCTATTGAAACCAAACGAAACCATCACTGGGGATGGGTATCGACTTCAATTGATGCGATTGAGCTGAGATCTGCGCGAGAAACGCCCACAATACGTGGAGGGGCACGAAAGAGTGCCAAGCCCGTTAAAACCTACCTGGAAACGCTGAAATGGGAAGCCGTCCGATTATCACTTGTTCCGTTCGACGGCATCAAGGAATGGCTACATTTGAGGATAGCCTCAAAAGATGCACAGTTTTGCCATGACGGAATTCGGGCTTAGTCAGAAAGGTGGGAAAATACTTTCAATAGCGATGGGCAATACTTTCAATGAATCATGTGCAAACATATATTCATAATAAAGTTGCATTTTTATAAAAAAAAAACAGCGAGAACTTAGTTGCGGACCTAATATTAAAACTTGAGAACATAAATTTCAATCGGGGGGATTGACTTACATATGTTTTCACCGAAACATCTCATTGCGTTGTTACAAAAGTGTGTGGAGTGTCAGATGATTGTGTACAGTAAATCGCCAGGTCCTTATCGACATATATATCCATTCCTCCGAAGATTCTAAATCATCATATCATATCAATTTTTTTCTTAAACAAACTTGTGACTTAAAGCTTCTTGGCCAATATTAAGCAAATTTCAAAATAAAATAAAATGAATACTACTCCAGTAAAATAACATTAAAATTAAAATAAAAATAATAATAAAAATAAAAAGAAAAATACAAATACAAATAAAACTAAAAATAAAAATCAACCTTGATCTTTTATTTTTGATATTCGCAAATAAAAATCATTCATATTTTTTAGTTGTGATTTTTATAGATAAACAAAAATAATAGTTAAAAATGGTTTATATAAATATTTTTTCCCTTGGAAAAAATATATATTTAATAAATATAATAATTATAAAAAATTATTAAAATAATTATTAAATAAAAAATCAATTAGTATTTAATTTAATTTAATTTGTTTTTTAATTATTCGGGATTGTAATTTTAAGCTTTAAGGCCGATTTGATTAAATTACAATATTACAACGTATCTTCTCCATAATTCAATAACAACTGCGTTATACAACTTTACAATACTAATCTTATAAAAGGTTTGTGTATCTTAATACCAGAAAAATATGATTTATGATATCACTTATTAGAATTTTTCCATATGTATGTTTTTCGTTCTAAAATACGGCATTATAACTTTAATTGGAAATAAATAAAATATAAATAAATAAAAATAAATATATAAATAAAAATCATTAATAATTTTTAGTTGTGATTTTTATAGATAAAAATCAAAAATAATTATTAAAAATGATTTATATAAATATTTTTCCCCTTGAAAACAGTAATTAGTAAATATAATAAATAATAAATAAAATTTATTAATAAAAAATTTTGGTTAATACAATATAAATCAATTAGTATTTGTATTTTCCAATCTTTTGAAAAATTCTTTTATTGATCAATCTTTGATTTTTATTTCTGATTTCTGAAAATAAAAATCAGTCTTTCTGATTTCTTTTTTTTTTTTTTTTTTTTTATTTATTCTTTATTTGCAATCTATTTTCATATAAACATTAAGCAAATTTTATAATAATATCAGATAAGTCACAGAGCTGTTAAATTCTACAAAACTTAACAGTAAGTCAATATGTTACAATTATAGTACAATATTTACATTAATATTAATTACAAAAATGGGAGGTCAAGGATGTGAGTTCTTTTTAGTCTACGTACTTCCTCGCTATCATTAAGCAGATTAATTGCCAAGATATTCGGATGAAAAGTAAGTCTATTCAGGTAGTTAGTACTATATCTAATAACTTCGCTTTTAATTTTTGGGACACCAAGATCGTTGTGTATGTTATTGTTGTTGACAAACCATGGAGCATTGCTGATTAATCTTAGGGCCTTTGACTGGTACCTCTGAAGAATTTCAATATTTGAAGTACTGGCTGTTCCCCACAATTGTATGCCATAAGTCCACACTGGTTTTAGAATACATTTGTATAACAGTACCTTGTTCTCTAAACTGAGCTCAGATTTGCGACCCAGAAGCCAGGACATTTTCTTCGTTTTTATATTTAATTGTTCTCTTTTGTGTTGTATGTGTTTTTTCCAAGTCAGACGTCTGTCGAT
>JAHXMU010000665.1:193853-218025 GCA_019455685.1 Philornis downsi
CCCCAAGAGGAACATACAAATCTCTCAAGCTATACAACATCGGCTGAAATAAGAATGCTAATTAGAAATAAAAGACGACTACGAAAAATCTGCCAAACGACAAGGAGACCAGACGATAAAACAAATTTCAATAGAGCTGCTAATCATCTAAAAAAAACATTAAAAGAATTCAAGAATAAATGCACAGGCAATTTCTTAAAAAGCTTAAGCCCTACACACAACAACGATTATAACCTCTTTAAAGGAACAAAATATCTAAAACGGCCTCAACAAAGACATATAACAATTAAGAACCCCAACGGTACGTGGTGCAGAACTGATAAGGACATAGCCTCTGTATTCAAAACCCACCTTGAAGAAATATTTACCCCATTTTCCTTTTCTCCTGTGGCAACCGTAGAAGAAATAAATGATTTTCTAGATGTGCCGTGCCAAATGAGCTTGCCGATTAAACCTTTTCGTGTAAAAGAAATCGAAAGCGAAATAAAAAAACTAAATACCAAAAAAACACCTGGTGCTGATTTAATTGATGGCAAAGTTATTAAATCTTTGCCCAAAAAAGGCCTAATATTTCTTACTATAATATTCAATGCCGCGATAAGACTGTCTCACTTTCCTACCTTATGGAAATGTGCAAAAATAATAATGATCTTAAAACCTAATAAACCGGAAAACTCTGTAGCTTCATATAGACCTATAAGTCTTTTGCCAGTGTTTTCTAAAATATTTGAAAGACTATTCCAGAAAAGGATATCTCCTCTATTGGAAGCCTTAAAAATTGTACCTGATCATCAATTTGGATTTAGAAACCACCATGGAACGGCAGAACAATGCCATAGGGTTGTTAATATAATCAGGAATTGTCTGGAAAGGAAAGAATACTGCTCCTCGGTATTTCTTGATGTCAAACAAGCCTTTGACAGAGTATGGCATGAAGGATTACTTTTCAAATTGAAAAACTTACTACCAACTCCGTTCTATCTTCTAATCAAGTCGTATTTATCTGAAAGAAAATTTTATGTTAACATAAATGATGAAGATTCTGAAATAGGCAATATTAAATCAGGTGTCCCACAAGGAAGTGTATTAGGACCGCTTTTATATACATTATTTACATCTGACATGCCCACCAATAATGATGTAGAGATAGCGACTTATGCGGATGACACGGCAATATTAGCTACAAATGCATCCCCTGCTGAAGCATCTAACATACTCCAACGACAACTCGAAGCCACCGAATCCTGGTTTAAGAAGTGGAATATAGAAGTCAATACTGACAAATCAGTACATGTAACGTATACCTTAAGGAAAGAAGACTGCCCACCAGTGACCTTAAATGGAGTTAATATTCCATCATCTAACTCCGTAAAATATCTTGGACTTCACATCGACAGACGTCTGACTTGGAAAAAACACATACAACACAAAAGAGATTTTGTGATTTTTTTTCTAAATGTTACTCGCAACCGAGTAATTTTTTAAAACTTTATAACCTGAAAATGTTTATTTTAGACAATATCGTTACGGCCGTTGTTGGAATGTCGAATACGAAATTATTGTGTATATAAAGGGTGTCCCAACAAGAACGCAAGATTTAAATTTGGCGCCATTCGAAGTGTCATTGTTCGGCATTTGAACAATTGTTATTGTTTGCTAGTAGAAGGTACGAGGTTAGTAAAAATGGAGCACTACACGAATGAACAACGCATTCTCATTGTGAAATTGTTTTACCAAAATGGTGAAAGTTTTGCGGCTACAGTTCGCAAATTGCGATCAATTTGGGGTCACAATAATGCTCCAAAAGAGTCAACTGTAAAGAGATTAATGGATAAATTTGGCAAAACTGGGTCTGTTAGTGATGTAAAGACAACATCGCGCCTTCGACCAGGTCGATCAACCGAAAATGTCGCAACTGTACGTGATTTTGGTGTCTCCAAATCCACTATGCAGCGAATTTTGACGGAAGATTTGCATCTTCATGCATACAAAGTTCAATTGACTCAGGAACTGAAGCCAGCTGACCATGGACAGCGAAGGGAGTTCGTTAATTGGGTATTGAAGAGACAACATGAAAATGTTGATTTTGCCGATAAAATCATCTTCAGTGACGAGGCCCATTTCCATCTTGATGGCTTCGTCAATAGGCAGAATTGTCGCATTTGGGGGTGAGTAAAATCCTCGAGTGATTCACGAGAAGCAAATGCATCCTCAACGTGTCACTGTGTGGTGCAGATTTTGAGCTGGGGAAATCATTGGACCTTTTTTATGAAAATGAGGCATGTCAAGCGCAAACAGTCAATGGTGTTCGGTATCGTGAAATGATAACCAGTTTTTTCGAAGAATTGAAGAAATGAATGTGGAGGGCATGTGGTTTCAACAAGACGGTGCCACATGCCATGCATCCAGATAAACAATTCAATTGCTGCATCAGTCATTTAAATCTTGAGTTCTTGTTGGAACACCCTTTAAATCTAATCATCTAAAATAAGAAAAAATAACATTTTACATTTTGTTCGTCGCAACAGATAACTTGGTTTTGTCGTCGTTCACCCCCAGGCCTATTTTTGCTGAATTCTTTTCAATTCTTATGAAGACTGCGTGCAGTAACCTCTAACAATTTTCTGCCAACGATGGCTTTTATTGAAGTTGGTATCAGTCCTGTTCATTGCAGCTTTTCTCAAAATTACGTTATTATGTTGAGGTTGCTCGTGACACAGTCGGCATTTGGTTTACTAAGTTCTAGCCTTCGTTTCACCCGAAACCAGTAGCCTATAGAAATGTTCTTTCTATAATTAGAGCACATTCTGCGTATCCGTGAACATATTTTATTCGTTGTCCTTACAGGAGGGCAGACATGATGAAAAACATTTACTTTTAGCTCTTAGTAGAATTTTATTCACCTCTATCCTTTTTGTTTTCATAT
This sequence comes from Philornis downsi, assembly GCA_019455685.1. Classification (NCBI taxonomy): domain Eukaryota; kingdom Metazoa; phylum Arthropoda; class Insecta; order Diptera; family Muscidae; genus Philornis; species Philornis downsi. Next base: position 196,780 of record JAHXMU010000665.1, read on the forward strand.
CCTGATGCAACCGTTTTGTCAGCCTAAAAAATGGTCTGGACTTCTGCTCTGTTCCTCATAGCGTTTCTTCGCAGTATGTGCTACAATTGACTGCAGTTTTAACATGTACTCGTATACAGATGTTGAGATATCTTTTTCCTCAGACATAACGCGTTATTATTCGCTATACCAGGGCGCGAATTTTCATACATTGTTACGGATTTTATGACAGATGTCATCGAATGAGTAAGTCGTTGTTACTTTGTGTCAAGAAAATGAAGGACCTGTCGTGGGCAGGGCGGTGCGTGCTTCTTTTAGTTCCCCATAAAGTATTTCTTTGACATCCTTGTCTTTGTCTTCCATAGAGGCGTGTGAACAAATTAGCATTATAAAAATACCTCGGCTTTAAATTATTTTTGCAGTAAAATGTGAAAAAGTCTATTTTGATACTATTTCGTCTCCGGATGCGTGTGGTGTTTGAGGCCGTAGCTAAAGGGGGCATTTTGGGGCATTGCCCTACCTCCAAATATGAATGTCTTACCTTAAAAATACCATCAACTAAGATAATATGCTAAATAAACTGTTCGTTTATGGTTTGATATGACGGAAAAATAGTTTATTACTATCATAAGCATAAAAAAAAACAAAGAATTAAAGAAGCAATCGAAAAAAGAACCTCATTCCTCAAAAAAGATAAAGTAAGTTATATAAAATGATAGAACAGGTTCTTTATAGCGTAGAGATTCAAGTGATATAAATCGTTGCAGTATTCTGTCCAGAAAGACTTCACTTTTTTCTATCCTTGCCAGAAATATCTACCTTGTGGAAGCAACAAAGTTCAGAAAATGGAGAAATGCCTCTGATTCAAAAACTGGTATTCCAAGGCACGATTAATCCATTACTCACAGAATATCTGCTACTAGCATACAAAATAATTATGCAAAAACAGATGACGTAGTACGATTTATTTATCAACGTATTAGCTCTTTGTCCATATTATATTTTGAAGGAAGGAAAAGAAAGAGGATTGTTTCAGAAGTTATTTATTTGAAAGACTCCTGAAATTCCAAATCAAATATTTCAAACAATGGTTCAAGTGATATGAAGTTCCGTTTACAATAATGTAAGATATTGCAATAGCAATACGTTACGTTAAGTATTGAATCGTTAGTGAGTCATTGCTGACAGTGGTAACTACAGAAAGCATTGATGCAGCCTTTTTTACGGAATTAGTTAATCGCTGAGTTTGTAGCCAATTGCTGAATTGCAAATAAGAGTTTTAGTCACAATTTTAAAGCTATTATCTTCTGACGTCACAGCACCATCAGACCAGACGCTGATTTGAGTGCTGGCGTCGGAAGAAAGCTTTAGAACAGGTCACAAGAGTTTGCAATGTGGAAAGATGAAGTACAATATCACAAGAAATTGAGTATAATAAGATCATTTTTCTTCGTCTGAGTTTTTCTTTGTTAAATGTTTTCATTGTTAGATTGACAATTTATAATTTTAGAAATAGCAAAGAAATTGACAAGTGGAGAACTGATAACCACCCTGATTTAATGTACTATTAAGGGTCTGATGTATCAGAATTCTTTGACCCTAACATAGCCGTAATTAAATTAAAACAAAGCGATAGTGATCCATCATCGTTAACGGAGGGTATCGGCGTCGCATGAACAATAAGCTGGATGAGCTAAATGCCGACATCGATGTGGTTAAACGCATTAACATACAGCGATTGCGTTGGCTGGGTCATGTTGTGCGGATGGACCCAAATGCTCCGGCAGGGAAAGTTTTCAACAACGAATTCGATGGACGGTGCAGAAGAGGTTGACGAAAACTCCGTTGGAAGGACTAGGCTTTTGCAATACTATCGACATTTGGTGTGAGAATTGGAGAAGGAGCGCAGAAGATCGAAGCGCTTGGAATTATTTTCTACGTGCGGCGTATAATAGATAAGGATGTCTATTGCAGTCGCCACCTAAGAAGAAGATAGTGATCAAAAGGACTGAAGAGATAGCCGTTAAAAATTATATTTGGAAGTCTGTTGTAGCACTTTAGTCATATCGAAACAACTTTTTTTTCAAAAAGATTACATAGTATGAGGAAAGTTAAATCTTGAGATTTTTAGGCGGAAATTTGAAAATTTAAATTGATTGATGATGCATAGAAGAGGCCTTCTTAAGACACATCTTGGAAAAATGTATTAAAAAAACCACTTATTCGCCATTCCACATCAAAGCACTATCCCAATTTGCAATAGTTTCTTCAAATTTAAATCATTTTGTATTCCTTTTTTCATAAATGATTTCTTTTAATTTTGGTTATTTTAACTTTTATATTTTTCTATATTTTTATATTTTTTCTTTATAATTTGTTTTTTTTTTTATATGTATGTCAGTGGGAACGCAAGCATATGTGGTCATGGTAGGGCGGGCGGACATTCACCAAAATTTTTAAGAAAATGTGTCACATTTGTGAAAAATTTTAATGTTTTTTTTTTTGGTTTTAGTTCAATGTTTTTTTTTTTTAGGGCTCGTGCCCAGTACAAAATTGAAAGGTTGGTACACGCCCTGTTGGAGCCGCTTGAGCAGCATCCATTTTAGTGCCAAAGGCTGCCCTTAAGAATATGGCCCCCAGCCGGTTCAAAATGGGCTGAAAGAATAATGGCGCTAAAGGGTGTGAAGAAAGCGGTACGTAACAAATGGTAGTACCGTTGAAATTTAAGCAGTTGTGAGAAAATTGATCAAAACTATGTTGGTACTTGTAAAGCATTAGTTAGTCGTTTATTTATCTGCATTTTACAATTTGAAATAATTTGTTAGCTCTAACATTTTCCTCGAGGTTTGGCGCTGCTGTGATCAAAGATTATATGAGTCGTCATGTTTAATGAAATGTTTATACAGCTGCTTCCAACATGTGCTAAGCTAAGTTTTGAATTTTATCAACAGGCCTCGAGAGCTAACCTTTAAAAATAAAAAAGTGCCAATGGATCGGAATGATCCATTTATAATAATAATCCTATTTCTAATAATATGTCGAATCGCAAAATTCAGCCGTTTTAAGAAAGGACATTTGACTGTTATCTTGAATATAATATGTTTGGAGAAATACTACAAACCTAAATAATTTTGTTTGTATATACCTATGTCCCCTTTCGACAATTAGGACTACGTTGCTCACTGACACTCACAAGTCAAGAATAACGAAAATCGATTTGCCAGATCAGAACAAGTAAAATGTACGTCTAATTTCTTCTTTATTTGCGTATCTTGTTTTCTCTACCCACATATCTTCTGACTGTAAGTAGAAAGTTTGATTCTAATCCATTTGCCTTTTGGCAAATTATAAAAGATTAAAGTTCGTATGCTTGGAAAGTTCCTTTTGATTGTTTTCTCATATTGGAACAACAGCCAATCATCTGCGAAGTCGACTTTCAACTTTGGTTTACTTGTACTCGCCCAAATATATGTCGTAGATCGAAAAAATAAAATGTTTACATTTTCATGATCACATTTTAATATTGATTTGCATGTCAAACGTGTATATTTTTTAATAAGTGGCTCTAATAAACAGTAAGTTTAATTACGTTTAAGTTTGATTAAGTTTAATATAACATTGAAACATGTTTTATTTCAAAGAATCTTGAAAATTTCGGCGTTTCCACATTTCGAACTTACATATGTATATATTTGAAAAAGGCGGAAAGCCAAAAATCGACTTTTTATATACCTGAAAAAGTCGTAAAATCGACTCTTTATGTCAACTATGAATCCGTACATGAAACCTGAAAAGAGGACTTTTGAAAAGAGGACTTTTTCGAATTTCCATATGTACGTGAAAAAGTCGCAAAGCCAAAAGTCGATTTTTCATACAAGTATATTTGAAAAATTCGAAAAATCGGCACTAACTCGTATGTCAACTATAAGCGCCTACATAATGATTGTATACATAACTATTTATTAAAACTGTATTAGGCGTTTTTTTGAAAATTTAAATTATCGGGTGGTTCGGACAGTTCGTTCGGTTTTTAAAAGAAGTTTATTTACAAATTTATATACAAAAAAACCATTATTTTAATCTATTGTATAATCTCCTTTTTTAATAACTTCTTCTACCTCTTTGGGAGCTTTTTAATTCCTCTCTTATAAACACCGAGTCCGCAAGTCAGTGTGAGGCCTCGATGAGAGAGTGAGGTACCCACACATCGACGTTGCTCACAAATCCGAACTCTTTTATGACCCCGTGAACGGTTGAGACTGATTTTTTGATTATTTCAGCTATTTTCCTAACTGTTCCTATTGTTGCAATAACAATACTCAAATCTCTCACCTCCTCGGAAACAATTTCTTTCGGTCGTCCTGATCTGGGAGTGTCCGTTACGGAGAAGTCGCCCGTAGAAAATCTTTTAAGACATTTCTGGCAAGTTCTTTTGTTTGGTAATTTTTATTCATAGACAGACTTTGTTTTTCAGCTGGCTTCAGCAGATGTTTTTCCTTTTCGAAAATAGTATAGCATAATATGACTAAAATGCTCTATTTCGCTAATTGTTTCTACTTTTTACAAGTTTTTTTTTTTTAACACTATAACCCCTCACGACTAGAAAGAGAACGCAAGTAAACAATAGTAAACAGTTTAGAGAAGGGATGGGAGGAAGTTATGATAGTGTTTGAAGGAACTCTACGTCATGAGAAGTGACGTATGGTGAACTATCGAATTAACCGAACGAACTTTCCGAACAACGCAATATAAACTTACTATGATTAACGCTCTAAATATGCCAAATCGTTCTTAGGTTCTGAGTCAGCTCATTTGACTTGAATCTCAGTAATTGTTAATACGTTTTGAAAACTTTGATGTAAAACTCAGTAAATTTGTTTGTTAATTTGTACAGTACAGTTTTGTAAATTGTACAGTTTTTTAAATTGTACAGTTTTGTAAATTGTAAGTCGAAAGTAAAAAAGTCGAACAATCGATACGTTATGTCAACTATGAATGCCTACACAGAAACTGACAGAATGATATTAATGGTTGTATACATAACTATTTATTAAAATCGTATTAGACGTTTTAGCTATGAAGAATTAAATTATAAACTTATTATCATTAACGCCCTAAATATGCCAATTCGTTCCTTACTTTATTGAGCAAATAACTTAGGTTCTATGAGTCAGCTCATTTGACTTAAATTTTACCTTTCCCATATTTGGAAAGAGGACTTTTTCGAATTTCCATATATACACGAGAAAGCCGGAAAGCCAAAAATTAACTTTTCATATATTTGAAAAAGTCGAAAAATCGATCATTTAAGTCAACTACATGGAAACTGAGCAAATAATAGTAATGGATATATTGCACATACATAACTATTTATTAAAACTGTATTAGGCGTTTTAGCTATGAAAATTTAAATTATAAACTTATTCTGATTAATGCCCTAAATGTGCCAAATCGTTCTTAGGTTCTGAGCCAGCTCATTTGTTATGAATCTCCGTAATTGTTGATACGTTTTTGTCTCAAGGGCAAATACACAGAAAAATTTGCTATAACTCCGTAAATTTGTTTGTTAATTTGTACAGTGCAGCTTTATAAATTGTACAGTTGTGTAAGTTGTTCAGTTGTGTAAATTGTACAGTTGTGTAAATTGTGCAGATTTGTTACACAATCCCTTCTATGCATTTCAGTTAATGGCCGCGTCTATATGTATGTGTGAGAGTAAGCAAAACATAATCATCTTACTTAGTGTGGTTTATCACAGATCACCTTGTCTTTCATTTACTACATTGGAACGAAAAAGACATTCGCGTAACTTTGTTTAATGTGTAATCGAACGCTGGCTGTTCTCTATGTAATGGGGTAGAGTTCTTGTGATCGTATGTTTTTGATTAATTTTGCAAATGGAGTGCATAATTTAGCAGTATACATACGATTGCACTGTGACCAACCGTGGCGCTATGGTTAGTATACGTGACAATCATTCGCATGTTCCCGGGTTCAATCTCGCATACAATCATCTATTATCATTTGAGCGGCGATCACCTCCATATGTGTATGACGAATGCTTCGAGTAGTCGTTTATTCGGCGAGTCTTGTAAATGCTGCTCAAGCTTTGACATTCGGAATCATCGTTAAAACTGTAGGCCTTGTTGAATGAGTCAAAAAATAGGATGCGTGTAAGCACGACGCTCATTGAATGTGAAAAGCTCTCCTCCTAAAAACTCATTCATGGGATGCAACGGAATCTGTTTTTCTTATGCGGCTTTGCTAGGTTTTATTTCATCCATCCACGAAATACTCGTTTTTCGTTTTTTCCATTGGAACAGCTATTTTGTAACTGTTCTTTTGAACTCACAAACTCTGAAAATCCCTAATATTAATACTAAAATTTGATTCGTTACCAAAGAATTATGGTGCATTCGAGTTTTAACACTTTCAAAATTACATATGTACATACATTGCATATTTCCATTTTACTATACATATTTATACAGGGTGGGCCATAAGGATGTTGGCGGCTTAAATATTCAATTTAAAAAGAACTACGAAACATAAAAAAAATATATTTGTATTTTTAAAAAGTAGAGGCATGGGAATTTTTAAGACTTAAAAATAATGTTGTCCAAATGGCTTCCCTCGGCTGCTTGACACTCTTGGAGCCGAAGTCGCAAATTTTGGAAAACTCGTTGAAAATTTGTTCTCGGTATTTTGTTACTTTCCTGAATAATGTTCCTCTTCAACTGCTCTAAATTGGTCGGATTATTCTCGTAGACTACCGATTTGAGGTAGCCCCATAGAAAATAATCGTATGGAGAGAGATCGGGGCTACGTGGGGCCATTCAATATCCCCCCTTTTCTAGCATCAAATTGACAAAGTTAAGTCGGTTATTGGCATCATCGGGTTTTAATTCTTGGACTATCTGAATCTATAATAAGCCTTCAAATCATGTTTCAAAATTCGTCGTAAAGTTGTTCTTTTGACATCCAAAGACTGACTTCTCTTACGTGTTGACTGTTGTGGATTTCGCTGAACTGAAACACGAACACGCTCCACATGTCGGCTCATCTTGCAGAAACTGGGCGACCACGAACCGTAATTGGTACTGTTGAGCCGGTTGTTTCGAGCATTCTGATCCATTTTCGTATCACATTGGCGCTTGGAACTTCACTTAAATCGCGTAAACCGTGTTCATGCCGATACAAACATCGTGCAGTAATCACTGCTTTATTGTTTTCGTAATACGCTCGGACACAAAATGCACGCTGCACTCCCGTGTACGGCTCCATGGCGACTAAATTTCCAGGAAGCGGCGCAGCGAACAACATATCCCCCCGCCACCCCGCGCCGCGCGTTACGGAGAAATTGAAGAATTAAATCGCCAACACTCATATGGCCCACCCTGTATTACGATATATATGTACATATCTACACATTAGCAGAGCATAGCACACGGGTACAAGCACATATACGAATATATATGTACATATGTATATATGTCCGTATTTACTGATGTTCCATTCTTTAATCGAAATTAATTGCTAATAGTCTGCGATATTTGGATCTTTATCTTTTCTTTTGGAGATTACTTGTCAACAGTTATCGTTCATGACCAATACGATTTATTGTTTTATCGATCAATTCTTTCAATGACGCAGTGATGCCGTTAATTGGCAAGATAACATTGCAAAGCCAACAATCCCAACGAGACGAAAGCACACGGCCGACATACCAGAACCAGCATACTCTCGATCGTGTCGTCGAGATTCGCTTCTGTCATTTCGTCAAGAACTCCCCTAGGAGTCGGTCGGTTGTCGCTGCTGGAAGAGATAGGGAAAGTTGAAAAAGTGAATCAATGTATTTGGATAACGCAACATAAAAGGAAGAGTGATATTACAAATCGATACTAACATTGAGTACTCTAAACATTTGCACTACAATGGAATTGAATAATGTAGTAACAATTGATGGTGGCCAATCCGTAAGTCTATTTATAATTGACTTACATACTCGTATTTGGCTTTCAATATCAAATAATGCACGTGATTTTCATTTAATTCTATTTATTTGTGTTGTGATTATCGAAAAGGACTCTCTCTCGAGAGTAAACAGAATAAGTTGTGAAAAATTGAAAAATAATATATTTTCAAAAAATATCGAATCTCTTTGTGCCTATGGCAGAAGTATACATAGAAAGAAACAAGAAGAAGGAAGTGAAATTAATCATAATCTATTCTTATTACTACGGGTTGAGAAATAAATATACACAAATAAAAGAATCGATTGTTCAAAAAAAAAAAAAAAAATCCACTAAGTGGAAGACAGCAATTACAATCTGAAAGAGTTCGAATGCTAAACGACGAAAATTAAGTGAAAATGAAAAAAAGACACCGCGAAAGCCAACCTTACAGTGGTCTATAAAACTAAGGACACAGCAACATGTTTTTAGAGTTTCTTTAATTCTTTTTTTATTAAGAAAGTGAAAGTACAACAAGAGAACGTTGAAAAGGCACAAATACAAAGCGTAAAATCGTACGCCTTTTTACCTTCCGGAACTGAGGTTTCATTTCACTGACCTGGAAGGAGCTTAGGTTCATTTAAGGGGCTTGGAAACCAGGAGATCTGAACTCCAATTCGTACTCTGTATCTAATTGACTTACGGAAAATTTATACTTTCTGGAAAAAAAGAGATTAGGGATTTGAGACTTACATTGGTATTTATTTGAAAGCTGAGGGCGGCTTGGCATGTGGTCCTAATGGTTGTTGAAGTGCAAAGAGGCTCGTGCTCTCGCCGACCACAACCACGAAACCTCCGTGCAATGCTGGATTGTCACCAGTGGTGGGATTTTACATCATTTAACAATAGTTCATTTTAGAATTCAATTTAAGTTAACTGTAGTTATTCAAATAATCAATTATAGTTCATTTTTAAAACAATTCATACCATTCATGGAATAATTAGATCACAGTAATTATATTAAACACAAAGTATGATATTTTAGTTAAATAAAAAAAAAAAAAAAATAAGGAACTTCATTTCATTAAAGCAGAATTATTCAAATAAGTGTAACCGGTTAGTGTAGCATCTCCAATTTGCATGGCAAAAATAAAGACGCAGCTGTTAAAATAGTAAATATTCATTTGGAAAATTGTAAAACCTTGGGAAAATTGTATCATTTTTAATACTTGATTGGATAACCTTTATTGTTTGGTCGCTTATTCGTTGGTTTTCGTGGTTTCAAAACTTAGCTTCTTCCATTCATCAAAAAGAATTTGGTTAATTTGTGATTTACTTTGGATTTCATGTTTTCAGATATTTCTATCCAAAATTTCCCATGAGTGTTCAATGGTGCTGAGGTCTGGACTTTGAGAAAGTGTTTTTAGCGTAAGTGGGGTGTTGAAAATGTGGGCTGTGTGCTTTGAATCGTTGTCCTGCTGGAAATAATAATTATCATCTAAACATAGTATTTTCAATAAATACCAGATCTCCAACACCCGCCGAAGACATACAGCTCATACCATAATTCCTCATCTTTAATGCTTAACTTTCTTCACTGTATTTCTGAATTTAATGCCCTCCCTTGTCGACGTCATACTTTTAAACGGCCATCGGAGCCAAATATAGAGCGTTATCCAATTTTCGGTTTCAAAAGAAAGCTAAATAAAACACACGTAAAGCTATGATTTCGATGAAACTTTCATTATAATGCTTGGCCATTGTGAAATACAATGCCACTTTTTTCGGCTGCAATGGCTTTTCCACAATCACTTCTGGGTTCTCCGATCCCTATATGGCAATTTTGCTTGCTGACGTAACCACCGAGTGAGAAATGAACTTCATCGCTGAAGAACATTTTGTTCGATTGAAAGCCTACATTTGAATCACCCCTTTTATAGTAAGTTTTAAATATTTTTACGTGTTCTGCGGTTGTTAAACAATTCATATTCGTAAATGGCAAACATTTCACTAAATAAACACGTTGCAGATGACAAACATTTTACAGCTGACAGCCTTGCCAGACTGGCAGCTTTAAACCACTAAATGTATAATCCATTATTATATTTCGATTCACCCGTGAAAACCACATTTATTCTAAAACTGTTTTTGTCTATCTAAGTAGTTTTTTACAAAGTCTATTCCTTGGCGTCAAAACTTGGTGTGACAAATTGGAGGAGAAGCGCAGAAGATCGAAGCGCTTGGAATTGTTTTCTACGGGCGGTGTATAATAGATAAGGAAGTCTATAGCAGTCGCCACCTAAGAAGAAGAATTCTCTTGCGTCTGTAGATTTAGTTCAAAAGTGTTTTTTTTTTTTTTTGTTCTTGGAGCTAGGCATCTTCGAGCTAAGCATCGGCAATTTCGGCGGCGCTTGTGAATGGATTTTTCTCAATGATTCGCTTCATCGGTTATCGTTTAACTTGGTCGATTAATTTTTGTGGCCTGTTCTGTTCTCATTGTAGAACGACTATGGGAAACTATTTTATCTATTTCCCTATAAAATTTATGTTCTTTTTCATACAAATAGATTATAATTTGAATCTCCTCAAGAATTAGCTGTTTCAAAATACATCAATTTTTCTTTTGTCGCTCCACAAAATGTTTCGTCATTTTTTTCACCGTCTTCTCCGGACCAATTGGAATGACTTCTAGCAAACGCCAACCTAGCCTTTACATTCTTTTTGTCTAATCAAATGAACTCCTCTGGCTATCCATCCTCGTAAATGTTCTTCTTGTAGTCTACGACGAACCGTTCGCGATGAAATTACATATCTAATTTCTGCTAAAATCGCTCTTGAAAGTGTTACAATACGGATATCTGTTGTTTTTGAAGTTTTTTTGGGTCTTCCGCGAGTTTCGACGGGCTTTTGAGGCTTTAAAGCATTTTGTACAGAAATAGCGACCGATTCATAGTTTCTGCTACAGAACGAAAACTTTGGCCACTTTCTTATAGTCTTAAAACAATTTTTCTCTCCTCTGGAGAACAATGATTTTTCGACCCATGGCTGATTTTTTTACTATACGAGTATATTTTGTTATGAATAAAGATAAACAACAGTAAAATAAATAGCGTTTCCAAAAAGAGTACAGTAGACTGCGAAAATATTAAAGAATTGAGCAATGTATTTATTATTTAGACTAAGTACTGAAATCACACCTGAACAAAACTAACTCACAGTGAAAACAACAGTTTTGTTTTTACTTTTTAACTTCCAGTGCCAACTACTATTTGTACTGAAATGGATGCGGCCTTAGACATTATGTACACCCATGTTTGCTTAAAAATCCACAAGCCTGGACGTTTACACGCTAACCGAATTTCTTTTTCAGCCCTTCCTATGAATGAAATTGGTAATTAGTATAAAAGAAATATTAACAATTCGCAGACGCAGAAAAAACTATTTTGGATATGACTGATTCCCTCACCAAATAAGTATAGCCTTATAGCTGTAGTTTTATTTACTTAGGTCAATGTTTTCGCAGCCCCGCCCCCTGTCGCCCGAAATTAATGGAAAACCGAAGGGAACATCTCTGCTGCGGATGATTTATGAACTATTTTAAATTTTTTAGGTTTACCAAAAAAGAAAACGCATCGAAAAGGATAGCTAGCGGATCAATAATTTCTCAAAATATTGAGACGAAGTGTTGTCGATGGCAAAAATTCCTAGTCTACGTTTTTCTTATACACTTTCAGTGCTTTTTTGAAATAATTTCACGACAGTGCTCCAAAATCTCCTATTTTTGATATAGAATGTATAATTTTCCCAAAGATTATATTTGTACTTTTTAAGATAAATAGAGGAAATTTGTAAAAGGTCATAATATTTTAGATTTTTCACGGGTATGCAACGTCTTAATATATTTAAGAAGAGAGTCGACTAAAGTATGCATAAATAATGATCCAACATTACATCTTACATTTTGATATTTTAAAGGACATTTATTAAAACAACTAAAATGACACGTGGCCATTAAAGATAAAATATTATAACCCGTAATTATCCATTTTAGTATCGTTTTCTTGATCTTGCTTTTTAAAAGGCTGACCAGAATCAAAAATGGAAAATGTGAGATAGTTGATTTTTCTTTATAATTCGATAAAGAAAGTAATGGGTATTAAATGTGAATGCGAAAATGTGATTCTAGTAAATAAAGCAATGCAATATGTAGTTTGACACGAAAGTGTTTTCACAAAGAAAATTTTTTTCTTTAAGGCTTAAAAAGAAGGCTTTGGTTGAAATTTCAATATTTTTTTTTACTACAGCTATTTATCATTATCTTTACAAATTAATTAATAAAAATTCAAAGCTTATTTATATGGCTTAGAAAAATAACTTCAACAAAAAAAATGAATTAAATTCAAGTGGCACGAAAGTGTTTGCGCAAAAGTAAATTAAGTTAAATAAAGCTATTTTAAGTAGTTTAAATTTAAAATTAATATTTGGTGTATCCACCGTTGGCTCTAATAACCGCTCCATTATTCTATTCATCGAGTTGATAAGCTTTTGAACATATTCAATCGGTGTTTTCTGCCATTCCTCCAAAATAAACGCCTTGAGATCCGTTTTATTTATTGCCGCCGCTTTGCAGTCCGTATTTTCAGATCGGTTCACAAATTCTCGATGGGATTAAAATCTAGACTCTGAGCAAGAGTGTCATAAACCTTTTTACAATTATACAGTAGCCAACAACTAACTGTGTGACCCTTAGGATCATTATCTTAGTAAAACTTGAATGCTAGTTTACCATTGCTAAAAAACCCCAAATTTGTGGCCCCTGTTCACCAAATGTGTGCATAAAATGTCCAAATATTGTGTGGCATCCATTGTGTTCTCTATAAAGCACAAGTCGCCAACCTCTTTGCTTGAGATGCACTCCCAAACCATCACCGAAAGTTTTGCAAACTTTACTGTCGGTATTATGTTTTTTCGTTTAAGCGCTTTCAACGGCTTGCACTACACTCTGTTGGGTCCATCATTGTAATAAAGCGTCATTTTGGTTTCATCGCAAAATATAGCTTCATTCCAACATGAGTCAGGCTGTCCCATGTGCGTCCTGGCAAATGTTAGGCGTCTATTTATGTGCTCAACCGACATCAATGGTTTTTTCCGGACAACTCTGGATGAGAATTCATTCCTTTTCAAAGCTCTGCAAACACTTTCTCGAGAAGTTGTAGTGCCATATTCTTCTTAAAGCTCGCTGGCAATCGTTCTAATCGATATTGTTGGATTATTATTAATTTTTCGGGTCACAATCCGCTCTGCCCTATCCTTTAACGCGCAAGGTCGTCCAGTTACAGGCTTCGTATGCAGTCTTCCCTCATATTCTGCCCGACTTAAAACATTGTAAACGGTTCTCCTAGAAATTGCGAACATTTCTGCAATCTCCGGGACCGTTTTCGCAATGGAATGGTTACAATAAACCAACTGAATCATATCAAATGATAAACGTTTTCCAGGCATTTTTAATTTTTTCAAATCTGTGTCTAATCTGCATCAGCTCAAACGAAAAATGACGAAATTAGTTAAATCATTGCATCAGCCTCAAATCTGTGTAAGCAAAATGACAAAAATGCGAATAACGCGATAAGTAGAAACTAAAATTAATGCCAGCACTTTTGTGCCAATTGAATTTTATTAATTTTTTTGTCGTAGTTATTTATCTAAGCCATATGAATAAGTTTTGAATTTTCATTAACAAAAAAATATTGAAATCTCAACCAAAGCCTGTTTTTTAAGCCTTAAAGTAAAAAAATATAAAAAACTTCATTTGTGGAAACACTTTCGTGTCAAACTGCATTTAATTTTTTTTATTTTATTTTTTTTTTTTTTGATATTCAGTATTATTCCAATTTTGTCCACGCTATAATACACAAGTCTGCATCTTCTAGACTTGATCTTATACCATAAGTTATATTAATGACTATAGAGCGTTAAGATAAGTTTGACTTTAGGCAGAACCTACATATCAATTCAAAACTTTAGCAATTTCCGTCAAATTCGTCCTAATGTGTAAATAGTACCAGGGGTGCCTTAGCTGTCTTGCCTAACTTCAGTCTAAGCTTTAGTAAATTTGTTCTACAAGATTCAAGATGACGTTTGAAATGTTTCTTTAAAATAATTATTTTAATTGCAACTTCATGTCTATGAAAGTACCAAGAACCTAAACTGTCAGCATTTCACTCATTACGCCAATCGCGGAAGAATATTACCAAAGGTCTCATTTACAACTTAACGCGCTCCAATAGAAGCTGTGTACATTTCCGTACATTTGTGTGACTGATACTGGTTACTTTTAATAGTTTTAGGTCAAGATATAAAATTATCGCGTCCAAGTCTTCAATGTATTTAATTATAGAGACATTTGAAAGTTAATACCGGACTTTATGACAAAATTATGTTCATGGTTATTTGAGTTGGAGGCATAGGTGTATCAAGGGGGTGCTTAACTCTTCCCTAGAACCTTTTTTAGCATCCCTTGGGGTTCTCAGATTAGGAGCATTGAATGAATGAATACTTTTAGCTCCCCCAGAGAGAATTTATTGCTACGTCAATGATTGTCGACTAAGAGATTGCTATAAATTCACGAGTTGTATTAAACGATATAAAAAATTGGGATGGGACTAATCTGACTTCAACAAAATCGGTCATTTTATATGGGAGAGCTAAGCCATTTTAGTGCAGAGGTAATGTTTGAGACAAAATTAACATGTATAAAGTTTCACTGCATTTTTCAGAAATATTTAAAAAATCATTACAAAGATAGTAAAGAGTGTCCCAACAAGGACGCAAGATTTAAATTTTAAATAAAACACAGATATTTAAAAAAAATCATGAGACTTTGTTATATCGTAAAGTAGGTAGAATGAGGTTATGTATGGAACAACACATGGGGCAGATGGCCGCCGCGACTTTGCTGGCACACACGCGATCTTTTAAAGAAATTTTCAATGACCGTTTTGCATAAATGCTACGGTATTTCATTAATGCAGCGTCCAATTTCCTCTTTTAAGACTTGAGACGTCGCCGGCTAATTCGCGTAAACCATCGACTTCAAAAAACCCCAAAGAAAAAAGTCTAATGGTGTTAAATCGCACGATTTAGGCGGCCAATTCTAGTCTCCAAAACGCGAAATAACACGACCGGGAAATGACTGATGTAGCAATTGAATTGTTTCTCTGGCTGTATGACATGTGGCGCCGTCTTGTTGAAACCACATGAAACAGACGGGTCAAAAAAGTGACATGCGATATGTAAAATACATGTAGTGTATTCCCACCTTTAGCTTTTAGTACTACTTCTAAAGTACTAGAGTAAGTTTTTTTTTTTTAATTTTGTTGATATATTTTTCTATGTTTAATATCAAAAATCGATTATAGTTCGTATGAAGGCTTTGAAAAATTAATTTTTTACACAAAAATTTCAATGTTTCACGTTTTTGTTTCAATAACTTATACTTTTCTACTTCGTAAAAATGCCTATAACCTATTTCACAGCAAAATAAAAAGGATTTTGACCTATCTCTGAGCGCAATGCCTTGAAAACTGGAGTTCTGAATCTGATAATTCTTCTACAGAGCAATTTTTTCAACGCCTCAAGATTTTTACGTAGTCACATCGTTTTCCTTTAAGCTAAACGCTGCTCTATTAATTAATAATTAAATAGTAAAATTATAATAGACTTTCTTTATATTGAAATCGATTTCAATAACATACTTAGCCGAAAAAGCAAAAAAAAAATAAAAAAATTTATTAAAAAAGTCAGAAACAAAACTTAAAGATAAATCAAATTTTTGCTAGCTAATCAAATTTTAGCTAGGAAATTAACTAAATTGGCAACGTTGAACACATAGCGTGCATTTGAATTAGAAGGAAATTGTTCCCACACGGGAAATTGTTGCCATATGGGGAGTAGAGGTTTCCTTAAGAAGAATTTTAGAAACGACATCAAATTCTGCATTTTAATTTACTCGGTTCGTTTCGTAAATAATATCAAGTTTTTTTTAATCTTTGCTGTATAAAATTTATTAGCCCAATGTGAACAATTTTGTCAATTTATTCATTTCATTTGAAACTGCTGCCAACTTTGTAACAGAGTAAATTATCAAAAGCGTTGACAAAAGCTGATATTTAAAATTCCTCCTTCTGGTTTAAACTATGTCTTATTGACTTGTAATGTACTTGGCACATTGTTTACGAGCATGTAATGAACAATTGGCAGTGGCTGTACTTAGCACGAGTACTTATTAACTACAATTGTTTTAAACAACCTAGAATTCCCAACTTCACAAGCCAGCATCAATACCGGGAAGAAACGAACGCCGAGTTTGGTGATTGGAATTCGATGTTGTCTGTAAAATTTTGATATATATTTACATTAATTATAATCTTTGTGAGAGATTTTACACTAAACGAAGGTTTAGGCAAAGAGACAGGCTATAGACCAACTACTCCAAAGATGATTGTGATTATGAGGCGAATTGCAATAAATATGACTGGCAACATTTTCAACAGAAACCATGTTGCTTGCATACGCTGATGATATAGACATCGTTGAAAGAAAACTGAGGGATGCAATCTTCCCATGCATTGAGAAGGAGTCTGGTGGTGAATGAGGGCAAAACCAAGTTGTTAGTGTCGACGGACAAAGGTCTGCTCGTTTGGGACGCTGCGTGAACTTGAAGAGGTGCCTGAATTCAGGCTTTTAAAACACTGCCAAAGTTGGTGCCACAAACTGAAGAAACATTGCCGAAAGCCGAAGCGCATAATATTATTTTCTACCTGCAGCGTATAATCGATAAAAATGCCTACTTTACTCTTGATATAAGTGAATAATCGGTCCCGTCGATTCGGCTTCTATTCGGAACAAAGATACAAACATATAAACATTAGATTTTACACACATATACACTTTTAAAAGCTTACGGAGCTGTTACACCCGCTTGCACTATTATTCAATATTGTGTATCATATAGCCATACAGGTCAGGTGATAAAAAACTAGCCATGGGTTTGAGCTTTAGGGATCAAAACAATGTTGCAATCTTAAAAGCAAAACATTGATGTGATTATATTTGCTTATCATTTTATATTTTATGCAAGGTTAGGAATACTTTTTTCCATGTAGCTTTCAACAAAAAAGTTTTATACTGCAAATTATGTAGGCTTGTGATCAAAAAATATATATTAATTACATATATTAATTAATATATTTATTAATTATACATATTAAATATATATTATTATGTAATATATAATAATAACTATTTAATATGAAAAATTAATTACATTATCATTGATGCTGAAATCTATATATATATATAAATCAATTGCTGTGCGTTAGTCTCGCTAAAGCTCGAGAACGGTTGGACCGATTTGGCTCATTTTGGTCTTAAATTATTGGTAGAGTATTCCGGAAGGTTTAAAAGGTTTTATTTGAAGTGATAGATGGCGTTGGAAATGAGATTTTTGCAATTATTTTTTTTTACCACATTAACATTGAATTTAATAAGGTATTCTAATTTGAAAAGTAACTACTAATACAAAAGGCATTTTGAAGGCAAAACAACGTTTGCCGGGTCAGCTAGTTTAGTATAAATAAAAGTTCTTCAGAACGAAAATCTATTCGAATGTTTCGTTTTATAGCAAGGTGCAAGTTTTAACATAGGTTCCAAAAAAATCCAGTAGGTCTTATATTTCAAATAATATCCGAAATGTGTGGTCATAATATATGAAAAATAATACCCCGTTAAATTAAATTAAATTGGTTCTTAACAAAGTGGGCGTTCCATAAAAATCATACGGTGATATTTTAAAAATACATTATTTTGTTGCATGAAGTTTTAGGTGCAAAAAACACAACGAATGCACACAGCATTTCTAGAACTTGATAACGAAAAAAGCCAGAACTTTGGCGAAAAAAATCTAAGCGAGCTAAAAAAAAATCCAGAAAAAACAAATTCTTTGTTAAGAAAATTAATGTAGTTTGAACAGAGGTATATCAAGGGATCTTTATTCATAGTGAAAGTTCTTGCGGTATAAGACATACGAGTATATATTTAAAATTCAGTTCCATTCAAGAAATCAGAATTCACAAAAAAGTGTAATCTTCATGCAGTCAGTATCATTTTCTTTCTTTTTTGCCATTAGGTCCAATTAGCTTAGGATAGAATTTTTAACATTATTAATTAGATCGGTCAAACTGATAAAAACAATTTGTGTGGCCAAGCCAGGTATGACACCTTTTCTTAAGCGTTATTTTTTATTAACAAGTTATTTACTTTGCTTAAATGTTTAAAGATCCGAATAACATTTTAATATTTGTGAAATAATCTCTTTTTAGATTATAAAAATAACAAGAATTATATTGTGATTTGTTTCAAATAACAAATGGTGTACTTATATCGGACATTTTTTACCTATCAGAACAAACAGTAATACTGTGTTGTATGGAAAGATCGTCATTGATTTGAATATTCTTAACAAAATCTAACTTTTCTAAATTGTTGCAAAAATCTACAGAAAATTGTGATTTAAAAGCCATATTCAACAGGCCAGCCCACCTTTGACCCGATAAGTTAAAATCTTGTCGGTTTTTTTTTACACAATTTGAACATTAAGTGATTTTTCTTACGGAAATAGAGGTAATGTTAAAATTTTGTTAAAAACTGCTGGACTTTATTGCGATTCTGTCATAAATATTATGAATTTCCTTCGCTGCGCATGAGTAGCATCAAGCAGTGAAAAGAATCGATTTACTTAGCACGGCAAATAATAACTTCAAATAAGAAATGCCCGATTTTTCCTGATGAACATATTTCATCAAACCTTATACACGAATCGATTATGTTTGGATTAAAATTATTTCAAGGGTTGGAATCTATTAAAATGCTAACCTGACCTGAATTCAAAATCCGATTTTGCTCCAAAATATTGATCAACATGGCCAAGATAAGGTGTAAAGTTAATTTTCTTACTAATGTTTAATTATTGAATATATCAAATTTTCATTCATTTTACTCAATGGGGAAGACCCAAGTACAATACATTTATTTAGATTTTCTGTAGCAATTAGCTTTCAGTACTACATCTAAGGTACTGGAGTAAGTTTTTTTTTTTTAAATTTTGTTGATATATTTTTATACGTTTAACATCAAAAATCGATTATAGTTCGTATGAAGACTTTGAAATATTAATTTTTTACACAAAAATTTCAATGTTTCAAGTTTTTGTTTCAATAACTTATACTTTTCTACTTCGTAAAAATGTCTATAACTTATTTCACAGCAAAATAAAAAGGATTTTGACCTATCTCTAAGCGCAATGCCTTGAAAACTGGAGTTCTGAATCTGATAATTCTTCTGCAGGACCATTTTTTCAACGCCTCAAGATTTTTTACGTAGTCACATCGTTTTCCTTTAAGTTAAACGCAGCTCTGCTAACTTATATACAATAGACTTTCTTTATATTGAAATCGGTTTCAATAACATACTTAGCCGAAAAAAACCCAAAGAAAAAAAATTTGAAAAATTTATGAAAGAAGGCAGAAAAAACGTAAAGCTAATCAAATTTTGGCTGCTAAACAGATTGCAAAATGGTAAATCTAACGAGGAAAAGGCTAAATTGGCAACACTGAACACACAGCGTGCATTTGACTAACACCATAGATGGAAATTGTTCCCACATGGGAAATTGTTGCCATATGGGGATTAGGGGTTTCCTTTTGGAAACCACATCAATTTCTGCATTTTAATTTTCTCGGTTCGTTTCGTAAATAATATCAAGTTTTTTTAAATCTTTGCTGTATAAAATTTATTACCCAATGCGAATAATTTTGTCAATTTATTCATTTCATTTAAACTTGCTGCCAACTTTGTAATAGAGGACTGTAAATTATCAAAAGCGTTGACAAAAGCTGATATTTAAAATTCCTCCTTCTGGTTTAAACTATGTCTTATTGACTTGTAATGTACTTAGCACATTGTTTACGAGCATGTAATGAACAATTGGCAGTGGCTGTAGTTAGCACGAGTACTTATTAACTATAATTGTTTTGAACAACCTAGAATTCCCGACTTCACAAGCCAGCATCAATAGCGGGAAGAAACGAACGCCGAGTTTGGTGATTGGAACTCGATGTTGTCTGTAATATTTTGACATATATTTACATTAATTATAATATTGATATTATTAACACGGTGCTTCTATTATAATCATAAGAAACAATTCTATCAATTTTAATAGGAATTGCATTTATTTTCTGCTTTATTCAGCGTGGGGTACATTACTTAGCATTTACAGATCTGTTTATAATTTTAGCATATTCACAAATAATCGGTTATATGATGGCCATTTTTTAAAATACAATATTAATTTATGTAAAGTTAAAATGAAATACTGGCTGCTGCACGAGGTTGATAATTTTGACAGTCATAAAAGTTCAATAAATTCGATACAGAAGTTGCATTTCAGTTGAATTGTGATCTAACTTTTAAGATCTGTAATATATAATTTTGTACAAATAAAGTAAATGCACTCATGTGTCGAGAAAGTTAAGCGAAATAATCAGGCTTTTATGTCGCCTAATTCTAAGCGGATTAGTCCCTTATATAATCGTTTCCATATTGGGTCTCTCCCATTCCAGTCCACTGCTTTGACTGTTCCTTTATCTCAGGTGTGAACCATGAGTCTCATCCATGATTATAAATTGACGCAAATATTTGGCTTTATTGCGGTGAAACATCGGCAAAAACACTACTAAAACATCTTCACGAAGTCGTTTTTGCTCTATTGAAAGCAAACGTGGCAGCCATCTTTCGAACAGCGTTCTCATCTTCAAAATTTCAGTCAATATACGATGTATAGCACTTTTTGAAATGCTAATCATTTTAGCTAGCTTACGCACCTTCAATACCATCTTGTAGATTTTATTAATCGGGTCTGGCATGGACACCTCAATTAGTCGACCACTACGATATTGGTCTTCGTAGCTCGTACGGCCTCGTTTAAACTCGGGTAACCAATATTTTGCAGTCGTAATCGAAAGAGTGGACTCCCACAAAGTAGAATCTAGCTCGGCTTTAATATTAGTTGGACTGAGACCTTTCAAATGGAAATATTGAATTACATAAGGGTAAGCAATTTTTTCCATGTTCACAAATTCACTGAGATTGTTTGCTTTTGATAACCCAAATAAAAATACTAAACAACGTGACGTCTTGAAACTTAAAACATATACATACAGGGTTGCCCATATTCGACGGACCCATGTTTTTAAAA
>JAHXMU010000665.1:223025-279600 GCA_019455685.1 Philornis downsi
TATATTAAAGTCCATCGCAAATTACCATTCTCAGCCATAGAATATTCTGATAATACTTAACTAATTAGACATTAAATAATTTTTATTCCTTTTATAGATTGGATCACGTCGTGTCATACAATGGGCTGCTTTCATAATGATACTGCAGGGAGTGATTGGAAAATTCGGAGCCGTTTTTATACTTATACCAGACTCGGTGGTGGGAGGCATATTCTGCGTTATGTTTGGCATGATCGTGGCATTCGGCTTATCCACATTGCAGTACGTGGACCTCCGTTCAGCTCGCAACTTATATATTCTAGGTTTGTCGATATTTTTCCCCATGGTACTGTGTAAGTGGATACAGCAACATCCGGGTGCTATTAAAACTGGCGATGAAACTGTCGATTCAACGTTAAGCGTCCTGCTGGGAACCACCATTCTGGTCGGAGGATTGTTGGGCTGTCTACTAGACAACATAATACCAGGTACGAATTCTTAAGATCACCACCTAATTTACATACATATGTTACAACACCCATTTCATATACTCGTATGTTTAGGTACCCCAGAGGAACGTGGACTCGTTGATTGGGCAAATGAAATGCCTCTCGGAGATGATAATGTCAATGATGGCACCGCTACAGATTACGATTTCCCCTATGGCATGGAAGCTTTAAAACGGTAATTTTTAATATGTTGTATTTATATGTGGCGAATTATGGTCAAAGTTTAGCTTAAAACCAAAATATGACATACGGTTTTTTATCCGCTATGCCCTGGCAAACCGAATTCAATCATATTATAAGTATTTGTATATGAATTAAGAGTTTCTTTGGATAAACTTGAATTGCCGATTTAAATATCCAAGTACACGAAAATTGAAAACGGTTTGAACTCATTGCAATCAATATTTCAGCTGAGTCTACGTTTTTACGAAATTAAAAAATGGAAACACATTGCAGATCTGCAGGGGTCCACGTGAATGTTTTCCGGATAATTCGGGTGTTATAGTCTCAGAAATATCATTAGTTATCCTGGATCAGCTCTAGTTGCTGAGATATTGTATATCTAAAATCAAAATAATGAAAAAAATCAAAAATTGGAAATTGAAAACAGCTTGAACTCATTGCAATCAAAAATTCAGCCGGGTCTATGCTTTCACGGAGTTAAAAAATGGAAATGCATTGGGGGCCTGGCCTACATATATGTTTTCTTTGTAATTCGGGTGTGAGGACCTCAGAAATGTTATTAGTTAGCCTGAATCAGTTCTAGTTGCTGAGAAAGACAATACCAAAAATTGGAAAAAAAAAATTAAAAAATATTTATTAAGTCGGTTTGTGACAACATAAATTTCTGATTGCATAATTTGGATTTATAACATATAACTTTAGATATATGATATATACTGTTCTGCGCAATTTGAGTTGAGCAGATCTGTTGAGAATGGATGGATCACTTTTAATGTTCTTTGTCAAAGACCAAATCTGTCTCAAGAAAACAGAAAATATATTTAAATTTATTCTCAAGTTAGAAGCAACAACAACTTTCGAAGATTTTACAGCAACACGGAAGAAATAAAATTTTGCTTCCTAGTCTAGTAGCTCATTGGATCAAAGGACTTATACTTATAAACAAGAGGAAATGATTCGCTCACGACGAATTATAAATCCGGCGAGTAAAAAAGAAAACAAATGAGAAGGAATTGAATGGCAATGTTGCCATAAAAAAAATCAATGTGTACTAATATTCATAAGTGTTTTCTAATATTAAAAAGCAAATGATTTTTGGTGTAATGTCAATTGTATTGGCAGAATGTATCATAATAAACCCAAAAAGCTAACATTCTGACTGCACACATAATTATACCAAGCAAAAAAAGCACATTTAAAATTGTGTTAAATTCTTCTCTGACAATGTTGAATGTTGAGATTTTCTGTCCACTTGCCGCAATTATAATGGAGGCAACATTTTCTACCTACATGCGAGAATGGTTTTCTTTTGTTTGTAAATATAAATTCTTTGATTAGATTCACTATTATAATAATAAAATCATTGACGACATTGACACCTATATTTGAATAACAACAATGTTACTAATACTTCTAAATTTTATTTATTTTTTTTTTCTTCGCAGTTGGAAATGGACTTATTACATCCCCTTTTTGCCCACTTATAAGCTGAAGAAGGACAGTTGATTCTCGCATCTATTCCTGATCGTTTTTCCAGTATTCTATTCCTGACATAGAGTACACATTAATTAAGCTATAATATATAATTATGATTGTTTTACATGTTTGTACATATTAGTATACGATATGCCTCAAATTTAAATTAAAACTTCTTTTAGCTATCGTATTTAAAGGTCTCAGTCCAACCAACGTTAAAGCCGAGCTAGATTCTATTCTAGGGAGGGTCTTCTTCTTCGCTTACGATTGTAACATATTGGGTAGCAGAGTTTAAACGAGACTGTATAAGTTGCCAAAACGAACACCGTAATGATCGGCGAATTGAGCTGGCCACGCCAACCACGGTTAAGAAAATCCATAAAATGGTATTGAATGATCGTCGGCTAGCTGAAATGACAGGTACTTCAAAAAGTGATATACATCGTGTATGGATCGAAGTATTGAAGATATCTGTATCTACACCTATATTATTAAATTCGGTAGATAATTGTTACCAAAATGCAAATCCTTAGTGGATCTACACTATCAATTTTTCAATATTTCAATATTACTGACCCGCCGTTATTGTTACAAAGGTTTCCCACAGCAATGGCTTTCTCATTTTGTGAGTTCCGATTCGCCCTCCAAAAATTGGGTCTAAACTAATTCTCCTGATATCTATCTGGAAAACATATTTTCACCCAAAGTCCATACCGAAAAAATTTTGTTTTATTCATATATATTATATTATTTTCCAGTTGGGAAATGTTGCTTGACGTTACTTAACTCGAAATGTGTCTCCAATGTTCCCATCTCTGTGCACAAACCTAACTACGGTATGGACTGGTTTTAATCTAGTAAAATTTGTATCAACAGCACCAACCCAGCTTGTAGCATGAAAAAAACATGAGCTATTGTCCGCTTAAGACCTAGTATTAATTTCTTTTACGTGAAAGTGTTAATCTCGATATTACTAACCCGGGGTAATTGCTAAAGTAATTGTTTCCATCACTACTGTCCCTCGCACCCTGAATGACGTTTTGCAAAATTGATTCCAAGGAAGTTCTTGTAATACCTACAACGAAACACATTTTCCCTCGCAAAATCCACGGAAAAACTATTTTTTATGAGGACAAGCAGGAGAATATATACACGAGGTGTGTTCAAAAATAAGGTGAATTTTTTAAATTTCGCGAACTACGTACATTCGATTTTCTGCTATCGAAAAAAATGGATCAAAGAAATTGCAGCAAATTTTGTGTAAAAAATGGAATTAAGTGCTCGAAAACACTTGAAATGTCGACAGTGGCGTACGGTGAACATACTCTGAGTCAAAAAAAATTTTTACAAGTGGTACAAGTTTTTCACAGAAGTTTGAGAAGATGTGAATGACGACGCTCGTTCTGGACGTCCCAGCACATCAACAACCCATAAAAATGTTGAGAAAGTAAAGAAAATTATTATAGAGAATCACAATTAGAGATGTTGCTGAGGATGTCGGCATATCAGCTGGCTCATGCCATGCAATCTTTTTGGAACTTTTGGGCATAAAGCGTGTGCCAGCGAAGTTCGTTCCAAAATTGCTGAATTTTAACCAAAAACAACGTCGCATGAGCATCGCTCAGGAATTGTTGAACGACGCCAAGGATTATTTGATTTGCTTAAAAGGGTCATAACTGGTGACGAATCATGGGTATATGGTTATGACATCGAAACCAAAGCCCAATCGTCAAAATTTAAGAGTCCAGGAGAGCCAAGACCAAAAAAAGCGCGCCAAGTTCGATCAAATGTCAAGGTTTTACTCACTGTTTTCTTCGATTACCATGGCGTAGTGCATCAGGAGTTCTTACCACAAGGTCGTACGGTAGCAATACGAAAAAAACGCCCGGAATTGTGGAAAAAATTAATGGCTTTTACATCATTATAATGCACCTGCTCATTCATCTTTGTTTGTGGGAGATTATTTGGTCGAAAAAAGTACCTTTATCATGCCTCAGCTACCTTATTCACCAAATTTGGCACCTTGCGAATTTTTCCTGTTCCCAAGACGACGATTGATGAGATAAAAACTGAATCGCTGAGAGTTCATACCAAACAGTGCATATCAGAACTGCTTCGAGGATTGGAGAAAATACTGGCATTATTATATCTATTGTATCTATTATGTATTATATCTGAGCGGGACTACTTTGTAAGAGATAAAATAGAAATTGATGAATAAATAAATATTTTTTGAGAAAAAAGTTATTTAAACACACCTTATTTTTTGAACACACCTCGTATATTTACTACTTTCTATGTAGAAAAATTATTATTGCATAAAATCTAAGAAAGCTGTATCGGATTAGTAATATAATTCAAAACATTTTTCAAATGAACGAACCGAGTTTGGAAGTTATAAAAATGCTAGTGCAATAGATTTTTAGAGACTGTTCTCAACTTGCAATTTGAAAACTTCAACAGTCATATCGTCTGAGATGTGTCTAGTCATAGTAAAATACCGTACCTTTGACTTATCCATCTTTATTGTTTTTCACTTTATTGAACAATCTTGTAATTTAAAGTCTCTTGGTCAATATTTAGTAAATTATAGAATGCTTTCAGAGTAGTTTCTCCGTTTTCGGTGAGTATCAGTAAACTGCCGAAGGTTTAAAAATGAGCTTGTGTTCAGTTTTTGAAAGTACATATTCCTATATTCACTCCGCAAATGCTTGCAATTGCCCGATTGCAAATTTCGCTGTTTAACCACACCGAATAAATTTCGCAGTTGAATTTTAATAAATTAAATTAACTGCTATAATTACGGCAATTACTTTGTTAGTTGCTATTAAGCTTTTTATTGGAATTGTAAACAAACTTTATTGTTTTGAAATTGTCATGACGAAAATAAATATCAAATAAGTTAAAACGCAGAGCAATCTTTCGGAGGAAAGGGAAAATGTAATATAAATCTGTTCTCTATCTAAACTATTTATTTGTTTTAACTGTTACCCATTTTTGCGTAATACGTGAATAAGAAATCGTGAATAAGAAATCTAAGGTAAGTTTAATAGTTTAAGCAAAATTAAATTCAAAGATAAAGTATCTTGGGAGACACTGTTCATATAAATATCTTGGAAGACACTTGGAAAAACGTCTTTCTTGAATTAATGAAACATTACACTTTTCTTCGTAAAAGGCATCGCCAATCACAACCTTATTCTTGAAAAATGCCCTTAATGACGTTTTTCTTATTAAATAGTGTTTTCCATAACAGTTTTCTAAATGAAATGTATCTTCCATCGCTCTTTTCTTTATGAAAGATGTGTTACATAGCATATTTCTATACGAAGTGTTTTCTTGATACTTTCCTGTATGAAAAGCTTCTTTCGATACACTTTTCTATATGAAAAGTCTCTTTCGATACACTTTTCTATATGAAAAGTCTCTTTGGATACACTTTTCTGTATGAAAAGTCTCTTTTATAGCGCTTTTCTGTGTGAAAAGTTACTTTAATGGCACACGAATTTTGTTTTATGACAATTTATATACAAGAAATCCCCCATAACGTTCTTTTACATTTACAAATTTGTCTTGCAAGGCATGTTCCTTATAAAAGTCTCTTAGATTACAGTGGATGTCTCTTCACAGCCAAAACTATTATCCAGGACTATTTTCTAAGGGGAAAATATTTTCCATAACATTTTAGAAAATGTTTTGATACAGAAAAGGGAATAATTATTTCTTTAATTTAAAATTATACAAAATCACTTCTATGCAAAGTATGTGCCATGGCTGACGTTAGATAATGCCCTAATCTTCCTGAAAGTAATAATAATATTGTATTTATTTACTTAATAGGTATAAATTATACAAAATTACTTAGTATATTCCTTAAAATTAATAATTTTTAATAACATTCATCAATGTATGCATTTATTCAAAACAATAAATGCCCTGGAAGACAGACTCATATAGCGAAGTGTGTTTTTCCACATAGGAAACATAAACACATAGAAAACCAGACCATTATCTTATAAGGAAAGTGTCACGGAAAGCTCTTTTCATGTAGAAAAATGTCATAGAAAACACTTTTCGTATAGAAAAATGTCGTTGAAGAAGCTTTTCTTGAGTGTAATGGAAAACGCTTTTCTTATGGAAAAGTGTCATGAAATACATTTTCCACGTAAAGAAATAGAGAAATGTTTCATACAAAAAAGTAGAAAACTGTCACCTTTCCTACAAGACACGTCTTCGTACTAAAAAGACCCTTCTTCAAATGAAAAGCGCCGTACAAGACACTTCTTTATACGAAAAGTGTATTTCAATACAAGTTTCACTTCTACATTTGAAAAGTTGAATCCCGGACATTTATTTACAAAAACGGAATAAAACATATTCTCCTAGAATTTAAATCTGCTTCAACTATTAAACTTACATGAAACACATTATTCACCGCTGGCCGCATGTCCACCGGTACTCTGTATTATTAATTCTCCCCTACGATGTCTAATAAAATAAAAAATCTAAATAGGAGACAAAAAGTTTTTTTTTCAAATTATTAAATGTTTCTCTTCATCATAACAATTTCAATATAACTAAGTTTGTTCGCATTTCCACCAACAAGAAGCCTGATAGCAACTAATAAGATAGTTGATAGTGATTATAATAGTTAATTTATTTTATTGAAAAACAACTACGGTTTTTTCAGCTACGCAACTACGAATTTTCCCGTTGTTTTCGAATTAACTGTTTTTTAATCACCTTAAGATATGGTTCCTTTGCACATGACCGAAAAAATCTGCGAAGTATCATGATAAACATCCCTATCAAGTGAATGGTTTACTCAAATAAGAAGAAGAAGGTATAAATAAAAAACAGCTGGTTAGGAAAATGCCAAGTGGACTAGTTGGGGATTTTGGTCGAATGTGTCGCGATTTATTTTGATAAAATGGACTTCCACATGAATTCTTCAAGGGAATCCTCAGGCGATAAACTTTGCTTCGACAAAAATGAATTTCTAAAGGTAAACAAAATGTAAGGCCATTAATTGGATTGCAGCCTAAACTATTTGAACGGATTCTCCTACAGGCAAATTTTTCGGTAGACGAGTTTTTGCACAAGAACCGCAATGCCCCGAGTTTGGAGCTGTTGCGTGACAATTTGGGGCTGTATCTAAAAAGTCTCAGAGCTTCTATGATAGACCTCATTAACGAGGATTATGCAGACTTTGTGAGTCTTTCCGCCAACTTGGTTGGCCTTGATCAGTCGATTGCCACCATACAGACGCCTTTGCAAGTGTTCCGTGAGGAAATCATTGAGATAAAAACAATGGTAGATGAAAATATTTCGGAGGTTGAAAAAAAATTGGAAGCGAAACGCCAACTGAGAAACCTTAAGAGGAACTTGCAAAGCTTAAAAAAAGTGTACGAGACGAGGCAAAAGCTGGAAGATTTGCTGGCGAATCAGCTTAGCGGCAACGGTACGCTGAAGACTGTCGATTTGGAAAGGGCAGCTTTGGATTTAGTGCAGTTGAAATTCAACGAAAAGTTTTGTACTGAATACTTGAACGAAGAGTCACAAGTCGGCATTCGGAAGCTTGAAGTCGATGTCCATAGCAAACTACGTACTCTCTTTGGCAATGCTATAAAGTCGGCTAGTGCAACGTTTTCGGAGCCACTTGAACGATGTCTACGCATATACATTACACTCGACGCCTGCGAAGTAGCGGAGAAAGCATTTAAAGAAGACGTGGTTGCTCCATACATGTCCGACATTATAAGCGAGCACAGCCTTCAGCAGACCCCGCAGGGTTTGGCTGGCATCTATAGTAAAATTTTGAACTTTATTTCGTTGCATATGACGGATCTATTACGTCTTACACAGTACACGGACAAGTTACGAGGATTCAATTTTGTGGTTAACAGCTTTTGGTCAGACGTCGAGTCACGTTTGGAAAATCATATGTCATCAATTTTTGCACCTGGTAATTCAGAGGTGTTTTATTCCAAATACAAGTGCACGCTCGATTTTCTCAGTAAAATAGAAGAGCTTTTGGCAAATGAAGATGCCGTGGAAGTGTTTAGGCGGCATAAACAAACGAAAAGTTTTCAAACGCGATGGAATCTTCCGGTCTATTTTCAAATATGTTTTCAGGTAATTCGACTTGCTCAGTGATGGCTATACATCCTCTCCAAATGTGTTTCTTTTTGCAGGAAATTGCAGGACAATTTGAAACTGCTTTGGAACCAATATTTACAGAAGACAGCCGCAACCCGGCATCCGAAAATTTTCAATTAAAACCATTCACCAAAGCCGTAAAGGCTACCGAACGCTGTTGGTCGGAAGGAGTTTTCCTGCTAGAATTGTTTCCAAAATTTTACAAACTCCACATCCAAATTCTGCTGCGGCTATCACAATGGATCAAGGAAATTTTGATTCTCGTCAACTCGAAAAATTATATTATTCCACTTCAAATGAAGAAGACAACATTGTTGGTTGCATTACATTCCGATATTCACAAACTATTAGAAAGTTTACCCAACCAGGAAACAAATTTGGTTTTGAACAATCTTAAGTCCTCCTCCCAACTTCAATTACAACCACAACAGTTGGAGCTTATCAAAAATGCCGTGGCGAAATCATTCAATGATTTGAAACAGACCTTTTCACAAAGTCTACTACATGTTCAACAAGTTCTAGTAGATAACATAACGCTGGAGTGTGGGCCAGACAATGTTAGACAAGTTAATGATTTGCCGCGATTGTATCGTAAGACCAATCGTGAAATTCCAACTCGCTGTTCGTCGTATGTGGAACAAATGTTGAAACCTCTAAAGCAGTTTAGCGAAGAATTTGGCGGAAAACTGAGTGCAACAACAGTGCACAACATCCTAGAGCATGTACTAAACAGAATCACTACCGAGTGAGTCACTTGTAGCAACTCCGATTTTCAAATTCTGTCTAATATCGATTTA
Organism: Philornis downsi; assembly: GCA_019455685.1. Lineage (NCBI taxonomy): Eukaryota > Metazoa > Arthropoda > Insecta > Diptera > Muscidae > Philornis > Philornis downsi. The sequence goes on from JAHXMU010000665.1 coordinate 232,129, forward strand.
TCTTCTAGTTATCTAGATGCCGTGAAGGAAGTATTAACTTCTGTCCAAAAGACTGAGGAATCTTTACGGCGTCTAAGAAATCTTAAGGGAACTGGCAATCAATCGACATCATCAACGTCGACCGCCATGTCCGACGATGATAAGATACGCTTGCAGTTGCATGTTGACGTGTCTACATGGACCAATGAGTTATCCAAATTAGGTTTTGTGCCAAGTGATGTGGCAAAGCTCCTTGAGTTGAATTCTGTCGTCGAGGAGAACGTTAGAGGTAACAAGGAATAGACTACGAGAACGTAAATTATTTTCAAAACATAAATAATAAAGATAAAGCTACGTCTTACTACACAAATAAATAGAAACATCTTTCCAATTTCTTAATATCAGTATTGTACACTTTATTAAGGCAGGGACAACCCAAGAAAATTCTACTTATTTCTGGCACTTCGGTAATTTAGTCTGATTTCCATTAAGTAAATAAATGCGTTTAGTTCTGGTACATTGTTTCAATAGCTTGACATACTTTCTCAAATTCCCCTGAGATTACGGGTGGATAACATGGAAATAGAAAAGTATAGGTGCTATTAGCGCATATATTAACATGATTATACAAACAACACCAAAGCTTCAAATATTATAAAATTTTGTTAGTAAGAGTATAAAAAATAAAATTCAAAAATGTCAACAAAGAATGGATTAAACGCATTTACATTAAGGCGCTATAAAATAACTCTTGCAAAAATTGCTAAAAGCCATGCGTTACGTGGAATGTTCGTTTAAGGCAACTCAAATAATCAAAACTAGAGCCGCTACATCGAATGACAAATTGCGCCTAGCACAAACGAATGTGAATCTTCTCTCTATTTACAATTTCAATTCATCGGTGTCGGGTAATTTGGCAAAAAATGATTGGACGCGTTCCTCTGTGACGGCATCGAGTGATGCTGGATTCCACAAAGGTTTCTGGTCTTTATCAATAAGTAAAGCACGCACGCCTTCTTTGAAGTCACTGTTTTCCAAGTGACGCACCACAATTCGATATTCCATATTGAGGCACTGGGGCAAAGACAGTTTAGAGCCTAATTCCAACTGTCTGAAGGTGACTTTCAATGATGTGGGTGACATCTTTTCCAAAATCTGAAAAAGGGAAAAAGGAGTTTTGTAAATGAATAGATGGATCTACATGTGTAATGCAAGTACTTATTTCTATTTTTAAGCATTTTCAATTATTTCACTCGGTGTAAAAAATATTAAATTAACATGTTTATCCAGTCGCAGAAACAATCTGGATTGCATTATAAATTAGAATGACAAGCTTATTCAGTGGCGGAGGCAATGTGGATCACTTTTATGATCCCTGACCTAAAATATATTAAGAGACAAAAAGCCGATGGGATTTATATTTATCAAGAAATATTGTTTGCTCGACTGTACAATGTTATCTGCTATATCCAAGAAGTTTATATCACTCTTAGGAATTAACTACTAGAATATAAAATATGTTTCAAACAAACACTGTCCTCTTTATAATCCGTTATAAGTCGCAGGCCTATGCGAAAAAAGATAAGAACAACTGAGAATGCTAATTCTTTTAGTTTAATCACTTAATAGCATAATAAGATTCTTACTGACCTGAAGAGTTTTTGTTGCCCATTCACTGCCATCGTTTTTAAGATTATTTATAATTTCTTCAACGCTTTCACCTCCGAAACAGCTATTAATTTGGTGCATTAAAGGTTGCAGGACGAATGGTTTTCCCGAGGGCTTATTAAATGTTGACAAAATATCGGGTACCTCATCAGCATCGGGACAATTAAGTAGGGCAGACTCTAAATCGCTCAATTTCGAACTTTCGCAGTAATGTGTAGCAATGCCAGCATTTAGAACGTCCTCGCCCTTCAGACGATGACCAGTGAGACCCAAATAGAGGCCCAATTTACCTTGTAAGCGAGGTAAGAAGAACGAACCGCCGACGTCGGGAAAGAGACCGATGGCGGTTTCGGGCATAGCGAACATAGTACGTTCGGTGGCAACACGATATTTTCCATGAACAGACAAGCCAACACCACCGCCCATAGTGATGCCATCAATGAGAGCAATGTATGGTATTTTATAGTTTCCAATCAATGCATTCATTGTGTACTCTTCACGGAAAAAGCTCTTAGATTCCTCTGTAGGTCCAGCTTCGACCACAGCACGGACGTCGCCGCCCGCGCAAAAACTCTTGTCACCCGATCCCTTTATGATCATAAGCGACTTTGTCTTTTCGCATTTCTTCAGATGTTTGTAAATCTTGCGAACCATTTCCAAGTTGATGGCATTCAAGGCCTTTGGTCGGTTGAGAATAATCATTCCTGCAAAAACATAAACACATAAGCAACGATACGTCAACGTTGTTAGTGATAATAAACAGCAACAAGAGACGCTCACCTTTGTCAGACGACTCTGTGGCCAACACTGAGGTGGACATATTTCGAATCGCCTGTGTGGTATTGTGAGGGTTGACAAGCAAAGGCAAAGCACGGTTGCCAAAGGCATAAATTATACGTTGAATAGGCTGTGTATATAATGAGGTGATGTTATTCTATGTGTTTGTTATTCTCTTCGTCTGAGTGTGAACGAGGAGCTACCACACCTTCGGATGTTTGGAAACATTACGTCCGCTGGAGCATACGAATTTACTGCCCCTTCCGGCGTTCCAAGACGTTATCTTAACATCCTATCTATGGGGAATACGGACACTTACCATGTTGCACGTCCAAACGGTATTCTTCTCCCCAAGTATAACGAGGTTGCGCAATCAAAATTCTCACGAGAACTATCGCAGGAAAATCGCAACCACTTTATCGTCTTCTCCAATGTTGCCAGACTAAAGCGTTCGGTCGTTTTTAACTCAAACATCTCCGTTTGTAAAATATAAATATTATGCATTAACAGTTGCGTTATTAATAATTATTATGTTATTTTAAGCCAAAGAAAAAAAAAACTGCTAAGACTGGCATCATTAAGAGCCAATATAAGGTTGCATAAACACTTCTCAAACCATTACTTTACACATATATAGGGTTATACATTTTTCGGTTTCAAGCAAAGTTGAATAAAACACACATAAAGCTATGATTTCGATGAAACTTTTATTTCATTTATTTATACATCGTGATGGAGGAAACATCACAAATAAAATATTAAATTTTTTAGTACAACATTAAATACCAAAAAATTAATAAATAATAAAATATAAAAAAGTTAAATAAGAAAAAAGAAAAACCAAGTGTAATGAGCTCATAAAATAAAATAGGCTACTAAAGTTCGCTTAATGTAAACCTTATATATATGTGTTGGAAAACTTGAAAAGACAAAATTTCGTAGCTCTGCAAATGATGATTTTAAGAATATAGAAGAACATGATGTAAGAGGAATTACAAGTCGTGGATTTCTAGTAGATCTAGTGAACTTGAATCCACTTCGCAGTCAAGATTGTGAACCAGATATTACCAATTTATAAAATGATTTAATGATTTGAAATTCAACATAATTCATGAGGGGAACACGTAAAAAACGTATAGCATATTGTGATATATGATCATAGCGCCTCACACTATACACATACCTTACTACCATATTAAAAATCCTTCCAACTAACAACCAAGATTGGTTCTCGAAAAAGCCTTCAATACTGTAACTAATTTGAGACATCGCCAAGGCATGAGCTATCTTATCTTTAATATGAATTGAAAGAAATACTCGTATATTCATATTGTACAACTTCCGCAGAGTAAAAAGTATCTTTGGAAATGGAAAATCAATATGAGTATGAAAATCAAGTCGTTTATCAAGTTTTATGCCGAGACACTTCTTCTCACTCACAAACTCAATACTGCTCTCATTAAAGTTGAATGCAAAATTCTAAGAAGATTAAAGATTTTAGTTGTGCTACAATATAACGATAATATAATAATAATAATATATATATATATGTATAATATAACGGTTATTATCATTTAACAAATTATTTAGAGCAATCAATGTGTTATTGATGCTACATTGTAAGTTATTTGCTGAACTACTCCTGCAAAAAAGATGGATATCATCAGCATATAAAAATGGATAGCAGCAGTTGTGGCGAGTAACTTCAGGTAAACCTTAAGGAACACCACATTGCACACTAAGAATATCAGAGAAATTACAATCCATGGGAACGAATTGTGATCGACCCGACATATACGAATGAACTATTGTGCAGGCTGGATTAGAAAACATAAATTATGTACGAAATACAATGTTATGTTTTTTTGTTAATTCTGATATTATTTATGTTTATATTCCTCTCTTGTTCAGATGTATATTATATTTCATGTATATATATTTTATATTATATATTTATTTATATTGTAAGTTTACATTTAACTGGCCGTAAGGCTTCTAATTACAAGTTGTAAATAAATTAAATTAAAAAAAAAATAACACTTCAGACGACAGGTATTTAAAAGCTGACAGACTTGTCAGACCGGCGGGTTTAAAACCATTAAATGAATAACCCTAAACAACGGTGCAGCATTTGGGCGCAAACACAATGTATATGCATAGATAATTTATTTCGATTTGGCGTGAAATTCGTTTGCTTCTAACGTTTAATCAAGAGCGAAATTTATTCACTCTCGCTCTCTTTGCCAACGTGGAAATTTCATAGTTTAGCGTTTTTTTTAACGTAATTTGTAATGGTATCCATACATTATTTGAATAATTTATTATAATCTGTAATAGTAATAGTGAACAAAATATGCAGTTATGCAGTTATTGTGGAAAGAGGGTAACGAAAAGAACGGTATCATTTTATTCTCTTGGCTCTCTATTTATTTCAAATTTAATTCCAGAACGAAATAATTGATTTATATGTATGTACGTACACATTGACTTTGTCTCACGGGCATGAACTCGTATATCTCACATAGAAGAATTATACTATATCAAATTATATATATTAAATTTGTAATAAATTTATTAGTTTATTATCGACTTTCTGTTAATTAATTTATAGAATTTTCACTCCGATATTTTGCTTCTTCAGAAAACGAAACATCCTTCAGAAATACAACTTTTTTTGGTTTTCTAGCAAAGCAAAGAAAATATTTTTCTTGTGAATAAATAATATTGTTTTTAATGCATTTGTGCACTCAAACAAACTAAAAGTGGTAAAGAAGCGAAATATAAAATTAGTTCCAATTCCGATGGGAATGGAGTTCTGTGGCAAGCCTGATAATTTCAATAAAATGCTTCGAAATGTTTGGGCACATAAATTGACAGAGGCTTCAGTACGTTCAAGAGATGAGACCAAAAAGTAATCAATTAAGGGGTCCCGGTGGTTTAGAATTTTAAAAAATCGATTTTTTTGGTATTTCGAAAATATAGGCTTTTAAAAATATACTGTCAAATTTTTGGTAGGATATTTCCAGTATTTTCGATTCTAAAGCTGTTTTACCAGGTAGAGTCAGATTCGTCACGCATCAATGGTTGCATTGTCCGTCGCTCGGCATCTGTTCCGACCCTTCTCGGAAATGTGACCTTTTGTATATATAAGATTATTTCTACGTTAATTATATGCATGTTGTATATGTAAGTCTTAAAAATAAACTTGTATTGAAATAATACAATAAAAAGTATATATATACGTGTATAACCCCCATAAATAAGAGTCACGATCATCTTTTTTTTTTGGCCTGAGTTCATCAGAATAGCTTTGGGTATTGACTGAACAACATCGAGCTGTTAATTAAAATAAAATATCTAAGAAAATGGATTAAAAAACAAAGCAGGGAGACTTATAGACGACCATGCTCTAAAGCGCGTAAACGATCTTTTGGAGGTAATCGATACACCTCTGAAAATGCAGTAAATTATACAAGTACTGAGGTAAATATCAATCCTACTTTCAGTTATTGTATCATTGAATTTAGTGCGATCAGTTTGTTGACAAAAAAAATAATTGATATTGCCACTTATAATTCTGCCTGCACAGTTAACGAAGGATTCACCGCTGCTTTGAAAATTATGGAGCAACTAGCACGTGACTGCGCCAAATCGAAGTACTCATGACTCAAAAGAAGCTCGAACAGCGTGAAAAAATCAGAGGCATGAAGAATCATTGGAGTACGAAGAAACAGAAGGAGTTCTGTATGGTGCTGGAATCGCTGATTAACTGTAAGTATTAAAAATTTCTGAAACTTTTGAAAATATCCACTCTCAAAACATTAAACTCAATTATCTCAAAACTCCTTTCTTCGGCCTGGTGTTGCCGAATCGAATGAAATTTTAATATGTTGTTCACAACATCAATGGCTGTCGCCCGCACTAGAATCATATTATTATTTAAATTATTTCGTATTTTTTTTTTTTTTTTTTGAATAAAAAACCGAAAAACCGATTTTTAGAGAGTCAAATTCATAACCGCGTATTTTGTCAATTTTTTTTTATTCTAGTACGGGACATAGCTAGTCATGCTGAGCTCTAGACCACCGGGAATACTTAATGAAGGTGATTTCGAAACGTCAAACACATTATTATTAAAATTTCCAATTAGTATTATGTTGTTGTAACGTATAAGCAAATCTAACACCTCAGTTCAAACGCACTGAGGGCTCTATGAGGCAAATACCAAGTACCAATTATTTTTTTTTTTTTTTCATTTCTTAAAAACACTTCACAAATATGCATTCAACTACTTCAAAATTCGTACCTTCATACAGAAATCCATTATAGAAATCGATGGTATTTCCTTTTTTATTTTTAGTGGGCAAGAAGAAAACACATATAACGCTGTACAGAAAGCCAGATCGAAAGAGCAATATTGCGTTAGTCATATAAAGATATAAATACCAAGGGTATTAGGATATCATTGGTCTTCGAATGGGAGTATGAAAGGTTAAAAACGCAGTGAAAGAAGTTCAAATTTATAATTGAAACATCCAAACAATGTCATTGTGTTTATTTGCTGTTTTCTTACATTTAGAACATCTATTCTACGTGAGCTTTTTTATTTGTTTGCTGTCTAACTTTTGCAGGTATGGTTTTATTTATTGCCTTATTTGCGGTGTCCACAGTGTTGTCGTACTCGTTAAGTTTTTTGGCCAAGAAATAAATTTCAGCAAGCGCAATAATCAAAGCAAACATAATGCCCAGCAGTAGTCGTAAGCCAAAGTCTAAATCACCGATTATCAATTCAATACCAAGGAAGCCAAACACAAAACCGGCGGCCACCGAAAATATGAATTGGAGAACTGCAATTACTTGGCTGTTGATAGCCTTCACTACATTCGGTAAAAGAAACGTTATTTAGAATAAAACAATCATAGTTGAAATACCTACTTTGATATGCCACAGTGTCCTCTGGGTAATGTTTAAGTGTAGCATCAACATTTTTGGTCATATTTCGGTATTCACGATTTTGTTGCTCTTCTCGCAATCTCTGGCAACGAGCTTCCAGCTCAGGATTTCGTTCAATTAATTCATTATGGGGCAGATCTAGATGGCAAGTTTCCAATATATCGTTTAAGTAAACATCGATGACACCATCGGATCGCAGAGAGTGAAGGACTTGGTTCAGCCAGCGAAGATCACTTAAATATAATAATATTTCTGTAGTTTTAATAGAATCCTTGCTCGCATTGGACTTTTCCAATTCGTCTGACGAATGCATAACCTGCGTTTTCATGCCATTTAAATCATTTTCCAAAACATTATTCAGTAATTGTACATCAACCCCCGACAGTTTTGCTGCTGTGCACTCATCTGGCTCTGTGGCGGCAGTGGACAAACTTATACCTAGAGAATCTAGTGACTCCAAAATAGTCTTTGGAATATTTTTCAAACGCTTTTCGTTGCACTTAAGAATGTCTGCGAACTCTGAGCTCACTTTAATTCTGACTCGAGTGTCTTTTATAGTATTTATGGTATGCATAATGCGACTTAATATTGGCCCATTTACTTGAGAATGTTTAGTTTAAGCTGTAGATCTGAGTACAGTTCAGATATTTCCTCTTCCTTTACTGCAAACGAGCTCTCCACACTCTGGTAATTGTGTTTTAGTTCTTGCTCAAATTCCTCCCTTCGCCTTTCTCTGGACAATTGTGATTCCGAAGGAACTTGTTCGACCTATGAAGCAACAATTATACATTCGATCGTTTGCACTCAGCCTTTCTGTTCACTTACCGTTTTCGGGGTTTGAACAGTGTCTAGCAAATGTTCCACCTTTTGCAAAATATCGTTCAGTTCTGTCGTTATTTCTTTCAAATAAGTGGAACCCAAGTTAACGCACCTATCCGAAAGCTCATATTTTAGAGCACCTACGGTTTCAGTCACCTTGAACAGTGATTCGACTTCGGAGTCGTTTCGCTGCTGTTCGAAATTGTCAAGAAACCCTTCAATTTCCCCGTTGATGAACACTTTGTGATCTAAAACACGATATTGAGCGTTGTATATATCTGAAATGAAAATAGAACTATTTATTCTCCCATAAATAATGAAAACATGAATCTACCTCTTCCAAGCTGTGTTATCATCTTTCCTTCAGTCAGATGTCACATGACAAAAGACAGGAAGGGACAGTACACAATCTAATAAAATTGACAAACATTTCATTTTAGAGGCTCTCGCAATTTGACGACTATAACGTAATCGGTTGAATACACTTTCACTTGCAAACGTAAAAGAATAAATAGCAAATGAACAGAGAAATGTTTTGCAGGCATCTAATACAGGTGGGCAGGTGGTGTAAAGAATGTTAATATTCAACTATAACTATTAAGTTTTCACGAAATTAAGTATAATCTTTCCCGACGGAACATAGTTTCAGAAAAGTGTTTCGAGAATGTGTAGCTAATGATCAGATATGATAAAATATATTAAGTATTGGCTTTATTACATATTCCAGATGTAATGGCCATTAACTCAGATAATTTGGTCATTAACTTAGATTTATTAAAATTTGTTTACTTCTACGTCCTACAATGCTTAGTTCTGACTGCTACGAAATCTTTCAAATGTGAAATGGAACTAGTTCACATACGTGAAAGTAATCCTTGCCTCTATTTCGTTGATAGGTGACTACTATTTATTTGAACACCATTATTTTTTGTGAAAAGTGTAAATTTTTGTTTTGGATATTTTCTTTTTTTGATAAAGTTGATGTTATGCTATGTTTTTGTGTACATGTAGGGAAACCCCATGAAATTTTTTTTCCTTTTTACCAAATTTCTCGAGTAAGTTTAAATCTGTCAGACCAACCTGTTAATGTGTTACTTCCTATACTGCGCTTTGTTTGTACGTATTTTTGAGTGCGTTGTTTGCATAAATTAGTTTTATGCGTTTGTTTTTTATTCTTTTTTTTTTTTTTGTAATTGTATACTGTTGAAAAATACATCTTCTCTGTCGCGTAGGAAATTTCTTTCCGCATCACTGACTTGTTTGACAGTTTTGCTGCCAAGAACAATTTCAGATGGCATTGATATTGCTCATTCAGACTGACTAAACCTAAGTGATTTCTGTGCCTTCGGCCGAAATCAACCCGCGAATTAAGCGTATACTTGATGACATCTGCAAAATCGTTGCATTTACCGAAATCGGAACGAAACTATCATGCAACTCTGTCTTGGTGATAGAAATTACCTTATTCGCTGTAGATGTCAATTGTTGGTACTTTTCAGTTGTACTCAATACTTCTAGATACGCAACGACTTTATTATTTAAAGCTCAGTTCAGTTAATTAAAATTCTCGCAATACTAAGTAATTTCGTTTTAGGTGAGACTTCATTCAATTAAACAGTTTTATACCATTTTAACAGACTCTGAATAAGTGGAAATTCGAAAATGCTCGAAATTACACAAAATCGCGGGGAATCTATTTACTCTTTAAAGAAGTTTTGCTTAACAAAATTAAAGTTATTTTAAAAAATGTCACTAATCTTTTCTTAGCTAGTTTATCAAATTTGGTCTATTATCGTTTCGTATGTTTTAATAAAATTAAGCTTCAAATGCAGTTCATTGATTGTAAAAATATTTTTGATAACATCTCCTATGACCGAACAGTTAATAATTTTTACATTAATAGGAGAACTGAATTGTGTTCTTATGGAAAATAACGTATCAGTAGTTCTCTCTTTATACTATTTAACCTCCAATAAGTTATCAAGCGAAACAAATCCATCCATTGAGGATCTTCAGCTTCTAGCAATGTTTTACTTGTCAGTCTCTTCTCATTTTTGTACATAAATAAATTGTGTGGCATTTCCCAAAATGTAGTTATCAAAATTCTATTTTGAATACTTAACGATATTTTTCTAAATTATATATTTTTTTTTATTTTATTTATTTTAGTTTAGAAAAGTTTGTATATCTTGGGTAATAACAGTTCGTCAGATTTATCGTATAATGAGAACCCCAATTTAAATACTAGCAGAACTTCGAATAACCAATTGAGGTGTATTCGGTTGCATCGCATGCTGAAACTAATTGGCATTTTCCAAATCTAATCCACATATTTGTCACACTTTGACACTACGTGCATTTTGTAACGCAGCTGCTGCTGCTGATGGAGAAAATTCTATATTTGTGAATTTTCATAGATTTCGCGTGCAGAGGCGAGGGAAGCTCCAATTAGTTAAATATTATTCGCACATCGGCATGACTGAGGAGTTTAAATTACCCAAACGATCCCGTAAGCGCACACGGGAAGTAAAACGCAAGGCTCGTCCAGAATTGGACAAAGAAGGTTGGACGGCGTTACATTACGCCGAGCGGTTTGAACCTTTCTGCGAGGTCAGAGACAATTGCGAACGAATAAACGAACATGATGTAAGCTGCGAAGATTTCATTCGACGCTTTGAGGAGCCATACTTGCCAGTAGCAATCGAAGGTTGCCAAGTGGGATGGCAGGCGCTCGAGAAGTGGACCATGCCTCGCCTGGCCAAGAAGTATCGTAACCAGAAGTTTAAATGCGGTGAGGACAACGAGGGGTACAGCGTTAAAATGAAGATGAAGTATTACATTGACTACATGCAGTCAACGCGTGACGACAGTCCCTTGTACATATTTGACAGCAGCTTCGGAGAGCACCACCGTCGTCGCAAGTTGCTCGAAGATTACGTTGTCCCCAAGTATTTTCGCGATGACCTTTTCAAATATTGTGGGGAAGATAGACGTCCGCCGTATCGTTGGTTTGTCATGGGCCCCGCCAGATCAGGCACTGGCATTCACATTGATCCTCTAGGTACGAGCGCGTGGAATGCTTTAATACGCGGCCATAAACGTTGGTGTCTATTTCCAACACAAACACCTAAGGAGTTGTTGAAAGTTCCTTCTAATTTGGGCGGCAAACAGAAGGACGAGGCCATCACATGGTTCAGCACCATCTATCCACGCACCCAGCAGGCAGATTGGCCCAAAGAGTATCGGCCTATGGAAATTTTGCAAAAACCGGGTGAAACCGTTTTTGTGCCGGGTGGGTGGTGGCACGTGGTGCTTAACTTGGATGACACGATTGCCATTACACAGAACTTCTGCAGCCGAACTAACTTCCCGATTGTATGGCACAAGACAGTCCGGGGGCGCCCGAAGTTGTCACGCAAGTGGTTAAGGGTGCTGCGCGAGAAGGAGCCGGATTTGGCGAAAATAGCGGAAAATATAAATATCGATCAAAGTACTGGCTTCGCTTCAGACAGTTCCAGTAATTCTAGTTCCTCCTCATCTAGTTCTTCGTCCGACACCGACACTGACGGAGATGATGACTCGTGCTCATCGAACACGGACAGCGGCCAAGAAAGCCTAACGGCTAAGAAGAAAAAGAAGCGACGCATGGGTGGCGCAATGTCTTCACACTCATGATGGCCGCCACTTGTGTGTAGTAGGTGCAGTAGAAAAATTAATACCGACGATGAATCTAGCTACAGTAGTGACGACAAATCTGACAACACTAACAATGGTGACTGCCAAATGTATGCCAGCGACATAGCCGAACGCCCCGACGAGAGTCCACAATTCATAAACTGTCGTATGCTGGACATGGGCACAATGGACAACAGTTAACATTTCATATATACAAAATAATTCGCAATCTCCTCAGTAGTCTATTGCCGCCGTTTCCCATAATATTTGCTGCCCTTTTATCCATATATGTATTATTCATGTTCGACTTTACAGCGCAACCACAAGTCGAAAAAGCTTCGATCTAAATTTTATATTATTTTACAAGCGATTGTGCGCTGAACTTTAAGCAGACACTTTCCAAAAGAAAAAAACGCATCGAACTCATTGCCACAAAAATGTTTCTACACAACAGACCTGGTAAATCAAAATTCCTCGTCTTTTAGAACATGTCTTTGAATTGGAAATCAAAACATTTCGCTGTCCTATCACCACCATCCAAAATCGACCTATGATGAACGATCTAAATATAATTTGACTTAAGAATTTAATTAACAAAACCATTTAAACAAATAAAACTAATTATAAATATATACTTAAATGGCTAATAAAACTAACTATTATGATGTATTTGTCATTATAAGTAGATCCATGTACAGAAATAGGGGAAAAGGTTGAGCGGATGATTGTTTATGTATCAATAGACGACAATTTGAAATAGTGTACGTAACTCTGTTACATCTGACAATATTTCATCAATTTCACAACACTGTGAAATAACTTGATCGAAAGTTAACCCATCGAATGATATTTCTCTACATTCAGTGAACATTTTACTAATTACTTCAATTCAATCTTTATTTCTGCTGTGACGTTAATATATTATAAACAAATATTCGTATTCATATTCAAATATTTGTTCATATTGTTTCATTCGTTTTACCGCTTCCGCAGATTCCATATTACATGCTGTATTTAAGTCAGGAATGATGCATGGCGATCTAAACGGGCTCGAAAGATATTTTTACATTACTATTTGACATATTTATGGATCATGTAGATATGATCGCTTCCTGCAGCATGCCTCATAATTTTTAGAATGCAAATACTAACCGCCACTTGCTAACTAACATCTCTATTTTTTAACGGTCATTCGTAGTACGTTGAATTTGATACCATTTTTCCTTATATTAGCATATAATTTATTATGCCTTCATGAAAAATACAACATGGTTTAGGCATCTCATGATTTGATGCATCATTTTCTACTGTTAGCAGCAAAATTTTATTATTACTTTTATTATTATTGCTATTTTTAATTTTTCATTTATTTTTATTCAATAATAATAATATAAAAAAAATTTAAATTCAATAATAAATCATTTCCTTTGCATAAATACGAGGGCGGTTCCAAAGCTAGCCGACCTCACGTATAGATGGTGCCAGTAGTTTGGAAAAAAATATTTTGTTCAAAAGTGGCAACCTTTCGTAAAACATGTTTTAAGCTTCAAGGCGTCACGTTATTTAGTAGTTTTATTTGAGCCATTAAAAGTAAACAATTTCAGTAAATTTGTAAATGAGAAAAAAATTGATCACCGTTATGTAATTCAATATTTTTATTCGAAATGTCTCAGTCCAACCAATATTAAAGCCGAGTTAGATTAAACTCTGTGAGAATCTGCTTCTTCGTTTACGACTGTAAAGTATTCGGCAAAGAGAGTTCTAACGAGGCCCAGCTCATACGGCGAGCTGGGTGTTCAAGACGAACACCGTATTGGGCGACCAATTGAGGTGTCCACGCCAGACACGGTTAAGAAAATGCAAAAATGGTATTGGATGATTGTAGGCAGATGGTGCGTGATCTAGCTGATATGACAGGCATTTCAGAAAGTGCTACACATCACAAATTGACCGAAGATTTGAAGATGAGAAAGCTACACGCAAGTTGGGAGTCGCGCTTGCTTTCAATAGAACAAAAACAGCTTCGTGAAGATGTTTCAGTGGAGATCAGTTTGGCGATGTTTCACCGCAATGAAACCGAATTTTTGCGCTGATTTATAAATTATGATTATGAGACTTCACACCTGTCACAAAGAAACAGTCAAAGCAGTGAACTGGAATGGGAGTGTCGTGCGCAAAGGTGAAGACGGTTCAATTTGCAGGCAAGGTCATGGTAACTTCTGTTTTTTGAGATAGTATTATTTTTATTATCTTCAGAATGGAAAACCCATCAACGGCGAATATTATGCTAATTTATTGCAGCGTTTAGGTGATGAAATTATGGGAAAAACTATTATGGGAAACTATTTCGATGGTCACAATTAATGAATTAAACAGATTTAGCTCCCTCGGATTATTTTCTATTCCCAAACTTGAAAAAATTGCTCAGTGGTAAAAGATTTGTCAACAATGAAGAGATCAAGTCTGCGGTTGATGGCTATTTTAAGGAGTTTGACAGTATACAGGGTATAAAACTATTAAATATCGCTGAAAAGTGTATAGAGCGAAAAGGAGATTATGTTGTTATGTTATGTTTGTGTCTTCTATGTTAGGTCATCCAGTTTTGGGACCCCCTCATACAATAAAACCAATGGCTCTCCAAAAAAAATGTAAAAAGGTAAGTTTATTGTGGTCCATTTAGCAGTTACACAACGAATTTTAAAAAAGAAATATCATTTAACTATAATGCTGCGCCGTTAAGTAATTGGAAGAGTTTTAACTAAAAGACTGAATTTTATGAATACAATTTAATGTAAGATATTTCCCTTCTTCTTCTTCTTAGGTGGCGACTGGAGGACATACTGATCTATTATACGCCGCCCGTGTGCTCCTCCAATTCGTCACACCAAGTTTCGATAGTATTTCAAAAGCCTGGTGCTTCCAACGGAGATTTGGTCGCCGTCCGTAGAGTTCGTTGTCGAAAACTTTCCGTGCCGGAGTATTTGAGTCCATCCGCACAATATGACCCAGTCAAAGCAATCTTTGTATATTAATGCGTTTGATCACATCGATGTCTGCATATAGCTCACACAGTTCATTGTTCATACGACTCCAATACTCTCCATTAACGATATTTCCCATTGATGTCTTATTATGGAATCTCAAAGTTAGATACGGTATTGTCTTTATTCTTTATTATTAAATTATGTCTCAGAATACCAAAACTCTTGGGATTAGTTTTTACGTATGGCGTATAATAGACAAAGCTACTTATTCTGATTTCCACCTAAACAGGTAAGATAAAAACGATTAATTGAGGGAAAATAACCTATAAACCAAAAATGCAGATTTTCGAAAAAAATGTCGATTTCGATCACTCTCACTGCTATCTACGAAACTAAGTGTATAATATTTGAACTAACTGAATTTGGGATCACATTTACTTGGCTTTCATAGAACTGTGTTGTCATTGTCTATTCATTCTAGAGTTCCATTTGTAAGAAACAGAAATAATCTGTAGGGTGGATGGTCGGTTCCACTTGTTTTCCAAAGCATCAATTAAATATTAATTTTGTTTCATTTATTATCTATATATTTAAGTAATCGTTTCTCTTTCCATGTAAAAACATTCAACAGAAATCTTTTTATTCAAGACAAGAGTCGATATATTTTACATACTCTGTGATGAATGACAAAATGCTTCAGCTGCTATACAGCGGTTTGTTTCCCCAGGTATTTTATAACTTCATTTATATAATTCCGATTTAATAATTCCGCTTCATGTTAAACGAAATTCAGTACATGATTTAATAATGTTAAACAGTTAAAAGCAACATAACGAAAATCCAGTTATCCTTCAATCGTACTATACGTTATCTGTTCTGTTTTCGCCGGATTGTGCAATCTCTTTTGTTTTTAATTCCATTAAAAATCAATCACCGCTTGCAGAATTATTTAAATTTACTCGATCAATTCGCACTAATCAATTGATTATTCATAACACAAAATATTACATGAGCAAATCTTTTCAAGTAAGAGTTACCAGGCAATTTAACAAACTTCCAAACACATTAAGAATGTTTTCCAAAACATTTACAAAAGTAGACTTCTTGCGTATTTCAATGATATTCCTCATCTATAATAATTCGCCAGAGTAGCCAGGCAGTTTAGCAAACTTCCAAACACATTAAAAATGTTTTCTTCATCCCAAACAGTCACAAAAATAGACTTCTTGCGTATTTCAATGATATTCCTCATTTATAATTATTCGCTTGAGCCTTTTTTTTCTTTGATATTGCTGTCAGATGGTTTGCTGTCTATCTTTTTTCACATTCTGAACGGGAAAATGCCTATCGCGAAACTTGCTATTTTTTCTTTACTTTTTTTGGAGCCATTACTTGTATAGTATCCTAATTACATACTTAGTTAATTGAATCTTAAAAGTATTGGTAGTTGTTAACTTTTACCATTTAATTTGCTATTAAAATTTTCATTATATTATAGAGTAGCTGTAAATTCCAATTAAAGTTATAATTCCGTAATTAGGACGAAAAACATATAATGTGAAAAATTCTAATAAGTGAAGTGGACTGTTATAATGTAAATCATATTTTTCTGCTATTAAGATATACAACATTTTTATAACATTAGTATTGCAAAGTTGTGTACTGTATTTGTTATTGAATTGTGAAGAATTTAATAAAATCGCCCTTAAGGCTTGAATTACAATCCTGAATTAAAAAAAAAAAAAAAATAAGAGAAATTGAACTATCATCACCGTCTCATACTTGCTTAAAAGCAAACCGCTCTCAATTACATCACAATTAGGAAATTATTTGCGTATAAAAATGTGTTGCGGAATTTGTTTTATTACAGAGTTCTATGGATCCCCAGTTTACATGATCAAATAAAATTTACGCTAAGTTATTACAAATACAACTCATAAAAAGTGAAAGTTTCCGAGAGAATATGAAACAATTGAATTTATTTGCTTGAAGCTGTTTAAAATGTCACTGATTAGACATGGTCTGTGACGCGAGTATAAAATAAACATTTGCAAATATGGAAGTCAAATCGCCGTAGGTTGTACTGTTTGTAAATCATAAGAGAAAAAAGAGGATACGAGTATAACCCTAACGAAACGTCAACAAAGCGAACGGTTCGGCCGGCCCGCAAATGGATATTTAACCTTCCAAAAGATGTTTCTTTTTCCAATTGCCATTTCTTTCTGTAGATTGAAAACTGCGCCTTTTCCCACTTAATTTTCATTTGTTTAAGTTTTATTATTATCTTTATGATGGTTGTTGTTGTTGTTGCTGTTACTGTTGTAGATTTTTTTGTTTGTGAATGAGAGTAGAATGTATGCGTGGGTTGTTTGTATGATTGACTGTGTGTATGTGTGTGGTGTTTGTGTGTGTGTGTGTTGCTGAGTGGATAGAGGAAAACAATGGCTGCTGCAGTTACAAATATTGTATATACTTAGTTGATGTAC
The DNA here is from genome assembly GCA_019455685.1 of Philornis downsi. Lineage (NCBI taxonomy): Eukaryota > Metazoa > Arthropoda > Insecta > Diptera > Muscidae > Philornis > Philornis downsi. The sequence goes on from JAHXMU010000665.1 coordinate 249,470, forward strand.
AAATAAAGAAATATTTGTTATTTGCCACTCCAGATAAACGAAATCAACACAACTTAATCAATATACTGCGCTAACCAACGGAAACCCTCGCCGTAACCTTGTCGCTTCAGAACGGAGCACATGAACAACTCGAGAGGACGGCCTGGCAAATCGGAACGTGCCACTTTGCCCTGCAATAAAGCAAATGTACTTATATGATTTGCAATATGAATCCATTTATGCTGGCATTTTACCTTTCCGGTTGTTAGTTGATAGAGGCCAAAGACATTCCTAAGTTCGTCTTCACTGGCAGCACCGGGCTTATCGATTTTGTTGCCCAAAATAAGCACAGGACAATTCGACAGCGCTTCATCCGTAAGCAAAGAATCCAACTCATTTTTACTTTCCTGGAAACGTCCACGATCCCAGGCATCTATCAAGAACACAATAGCGTCCACTGCTGGAAAGTAGTCTTTCCACACACGTCGTGCTGTTTACAAACAAAGAAATACAGGCAATTATTATCCCCCAAACTACAGTGTTAAATCAACCACTACACATAAAACGCATACATGCACATTCTCAGCGTTTTGCACATTAAATATAAAATCATGCAAGTCACTTTATTTTGTGTTCTTGCCGGACAGCTTCAAGTGTATTGATAGGCATTGTTCTAAAGTCGTCTATTAACTTGTGGCGGTGCTTTATCAGACAATAGTTTATGACACGTAGGAGAAACTCACCTTGAGTGTGACCGCCCAAGTCGAATGTGGTGAAGCGCATATTTCCAATAGATAATTCTTCTGAAGCTATGAAATGGACAGACAGAAAAATAAAAGTTAAACTTTCGAAGATCGCCACTACAGAGTGACACTTGTACTTACTCGGATGTAATGTTGGGACATGTTGGGCTAGTTTGTCATCTTTTAACATATGCAATAGTGTTGTTTTACCAGCATTATCCAAACCAAGGAACAATAATTTACCCGATTTTTTCCAAAGACCTTAAAAATATAATGAAAATATTAAACGTTGTGATTATGGTGGAAAAGATTTAATTAAATTTGATTTCATTTAATTTATTTAACAGTCTTGTAATTTAAAGCCTTTTCGCCAATATTAAGTAAATTACAAAATGCATAAAATAAATAAATACTAATGCAATTAAAAAATAAATAAATAAAAACAAAATATAAATTAGAATATAACATCAAACTAGTTAATAACTATTAACTTATAATGCTCAAATTAAAGTGAATTACAATTTTTAGGCGAAATCGAGGAAATTAAAATATTGCATGATATAGGTCAATTCAAATTGCAAGTTTTTTATATAATATTTGGGAAAGGAATAACAGGAAACAACGAACGATTTCCTCATATACGAGTCAGTATTCAATACGACGTGAAGATGAAAGAACGGATATCGGACAATGCTAATTTTTATCGTTTTCATCATCGTTTTCATACCATTTTTATTTCTTTTAAAATCATTAAACAATCCTATATAGATGGTGCCAGAAGCTTGAAAAAAAAATATTTTGGTGAAAAAGTGGCAACCTTATAAAACATATGTTTTAACTTTCAAGGCGCCACATTGTTTACTATTTTTATTTGAGCCATCAAAACTAAACGATGTCCGTGAATTTGTAAACATGAGAAAAATTGGTCACCGTTAAGTAATTCAATATTTCCATTGGAAAGATGTCAGTCTAAGCAATATTAAAGCCAAGCTAGATACTACTCTGGGGAAGTCTGCTCCTTCGTTTATGACTGTAAAATATTGGGTAGCAAAGATTAAACGAAACCGTATGAGGTGTCAAGACGAACACCGTAATGGTCGACCAAATGAGGTGTCCACGCCAGACACGGATAAGAAAATCAACAAAATGGTATTGGGTGATCGTAGGCAGAAGGTGCGTGATCTAGCTGATATGATGGGCATTTCAGAAAGTGTATACATCGTATATTGATCAAAGATTTGAAGATGAGAAAGTTGTGTGCAAGATGGGTGCCGCGCTTGCTCTCAATAAACAACAGCGTCGTGAAGACGTTTTAGTAGAGTATTTGGCGATGTTTTACCGCAATAAAGTAGAATTTTTACTTTGATTTAAGAGGTGGAGTCTGCGTTTAATGGCTATTTTAAAGAGTTTGACTGTTCTTACTATAAACAGAATGGAAGCTATTTAATATCGCCTGAAAAAGTGTATTGAGTTAAAGGAGATAATGTTAAAAAATATAAACCATTTTTCGCAACTTTTCTGTGTCTTCTTTTTTAGATAAACTAGTTTTGGGACCGCCCTTGTAGGCATAAACATTGAAATTAAGAAAAGAACAACAAATACTAAATGGTATGGATAACTAATATGAGTTAAAGTCACCACAAGGGGTAAGTTTAACGCCTAACTGCCCGCATTTAGGAAGAAATCAAACAGATTGGTGATATCTAACTGGTTTTAAAGTCAAATTACATCTAGCGAAATAAACGCATATGAGCTCAGTGAAGCATTTGTGCTTCACAAAGTGCAGGCCTCACATGTCAATTTCATGGGTTTACCAAATCGTGAAGTTAACTTTTCGTTTCATTGTGTAAAGTTCTAGGTATTGAAGAAAGGATTTTCGATTATAACGTCTAATCCAATAAGTGTTGAAGGATTTATTTAAAGCTTATAAAATTATTATTCATACACGTTTCTAGCCATGTTTAATAGCCGTAAATTCTACTCTGACTACGTCAGGTATTCTATTCGAGTAAGAATTTCTGCTATAGTGGCGCGTAAGCGGTCGTTCGAAAACAAATTTAGTACGAGCGTTTCCACATCTAAAGCTACACTTTTTTCAAGCCAGTATAATCAAGAATAGGTGGCAGTACACGAAGGATCAACTATTGAGTTTATTCATGACGTGCCGTATTTGCCAAAATGAAAATGAAAGTTTGAAAGAAAGAAGCATTCGTTCAATCATGTTAATCTAATCAAATTTTAAAACATTTTTTTTGAATTCTTGTCATGGCTAGAGTAAATACTAAATCTGGAGGTTTAGCTTCATCGATATTTTTATCTATTTTCCAAAACAAGACAACGATGCTTTTAAGTTGATATCTAGTTCCCACTTCAACTGAAGCCTCATGTCTGCATATTTTTCTACTTCGGCGTTTGTTTTTTCTTAATGTATTAAACTCGATTCTGTTGATTTATTTTCTACCAACCAAACGCAGCATTCATTCATTCATTAATCCATATACGAAAAATATTTTTTTTTTTGAGAAATGTGAGAAAATATACTCTATTTTCTTTATGTGCAATGTTTTAATAGTAAATATCAAAGATGTATACATTTCTAGATGAAAAAAAAGAAGATAAAGAACAAATAAGTTTGTGCTTTCTGACCCCCGTACCGCCCAAAGGAAAGATATCTGAAAATTACGGCTACTAGAAACCTTCCATGCGTAGGGCGGGACGCAATGCTTGGCAATATAAACATACACTTTCACATTGAACATTTGCCGACTTTGGTATTATTAAATGTCATATTTATGTGATGATGTGACCTCAACTTAAAGGCAGATTTAGGCGCGAGTATATGTATATCTATAGATTATTTATTGGCCTTCTTGTGTTTAGAGGAAATACGATAGTGAAAACCAAATTTTGTAAGAGTAGCCAGGCGATTTAACAAACTTCCAAACATATTAACGTTTTGTACTTCATTCCAAAACACAAAAAGGAGAATTCTTGTGTATTACAATGATATTCTCATCGATAATTATGCACTTATGAACTATTTTTTCTTTGATACTGTGGTCGGATAGCATGCTGTTCGTTTTTTTCCAATTCTGAACGGGAAATGATTATTGTTAAATCTATTTTTTTGGTCATTACTTGTTTGTTGTCTCAATTACTTAGTTAATTAAATTTTTCAAAAAAGTGCTGGTAATTATTAACTTTTACCATTTAATCTGTTATTAAATGTTTCGTTTTAGTATGGAGTAGTTGTAAATTCCAATTAAAGGTATAATTCCGTACATTAGGACGAAAAACATACAAAATGAAAAATTGTAATAAATGAATTCTAAAAATTTTTTTCTAATAACTTTATTATTATTATTAAATTTTATTAAATTAAATGTGAATGTTTTTACATGTGTGTGTCATAAATTGGCGCCCGTGTTGGTCTAGATGTGTAGTTTTTTTTGCATATTTTTTTTTTAAGTTGTATTTCCGTTCACTTTTCATATTTATTATTACGACATTACCAGGAGCGTAGACAAAGTGCTAACAAATTAAAAAAAAAAAAAAAGAAGAGCGCAGATTTTTAACGGCAGATTTAAAAGAAGCGGTTGATATATATTTGGCTAATTGGTGGAGGTGAAAACAACTTATTATGAAAGCTTCTTTAAGTAAGCTGTCACAAAACAGCGGAAGTGTGATATTGCCTTTAATGTCATATAAATTCTTATAACATCTACAGTGAAAAATGATTTTTTCATGCAAATTTCACGATGAGAACTGCTCTCTCTGTAAACAGGCCGCAGGATACATGTATGTACTATTTATTTTCTATTAGTCACTTTATGAATAACTTTTTTTTTGTAATAAAAACTTTACGAAATTAATGCTCGACTAAAAATGGAGTAAAAGTAGGGTTCATATGGGCTAAATAAAGTAAATGTCCTTAATGCAACTTGCATTTAATCTGTGGAAGCGGCAGTTTTTCTCTTCCCACAAATCGGCACATGGCCATAATTTTTCTGATTTACTCAATTTGAAATCAAATTCTATAAAGCAACCCGCTGTCGTTTTAACGTAATTCTCAAGGCAATCAAATTGCTAATAAAGTGTAGCATATTCAATTCATCGTTGTCTATAGCAACAAAGACTTTTTGTTTCGCAGAACAAATTTTGGCGCAATTTTCGATGTTTATAGCGAACATGAAACATTTTGCCACAACCAATTATATATATAATATATGGATATCATCATTGAGAATAAAATATAATAATAATAGTATATATATTTATTTTTATTTCATTTATTTATTTGGCTTGTAATTTAAAGCCTTCCGGCCAATTACATGTTAATTACAATATGCGACAATTCATATATTAGATTTAATCTTCTCAATAATATAAACTAAAATAAAGACAATGAAAATTAATTATTAAATTTATAAAAATATAATATAATGATTTTAAAGATGATATAATTATTAAAGACAAAAATATGAAAAAATACATAATACATGGAAATCGTTAAGAAGCCAATTCACCTTCACATGATCGCAGTCTAAATCAATATATCAAGAAAGGTGGAAACGGAGTAAGTTGAAAAAGTTTCCTTTGATTTCGTTTAGACGATATAGAATTGACCATGTTGTCGCAACCAAGAAGAATATACCGAATTTTTCTCCATGCTCGTTAGCTAAGTTTCCAATAGTATCTATTTTTATTAGTGTAGCGTTGCGCAATGGTTAGTACAAGCGACTATCTCTCGTATACTTGCGGGTTCAATCCCGCACATAACCATCTATCATAATTTGTGAGGCGGTCACCTCGATTTGTTTGATGAACACTTCGATTTGAGTGAGTATAAAAGTAGAATGCGTCTGAAGCTCACCGAATTTGTGTTTTCTTACGTATTTTTTTGCAATAACGAATATAAGGAAACAAAACATTGAATGCAACCAGTAATTCTTCGATAAAATAAAAAAAGGTGAAATCGACCATATTCCATTTTTCTCAACAGATGCCAAAAGTTCAAATGTCAAAAAAGACGCGACAACGTCACAACTACTTGGTTAAATGTCAAAGACACCTGTTTGGGCCTGTTCGTAATGCCCTGTTGGCAACAAAGTACTACTGCTTTAAAATTGACCTATGAACGGTTCCTTGTATTCATAACTTACCCAAGTATCCTAAAACGCCAGTAAACCAATCCCAGATGAACATTTTACTATTGTGTCAATTTATCGTTTAGTCTGCGGGAAGAATGGACAAATGCTGCGTGTGAGCTGCTGTTTACTAAGCTGAAAATTTAACTATATTAGAAGAGGTGAAATTTCAAGTAATGTAATAAGATTTATGACAGATCATGCCGGGAACCCCTTGAACTGTTCCCAAAGACGAACAGAGGAAGCTAACATTGCAAAATTTAACGTAAATACGTCGCAAAAATCGTGTAAATATTAATTGAATCGATCAGCGGCGGGCAAACAATGACAATGTTATTTAATATTTTATGCACTAGTTGTACTTTGTGCACTTTAGACCTGCCCCTTAACTATGAAATACGAAATTCTAGCCACAATCTGCCTTAAGCAGTTGGTGGATTTAGGTCCAGGCATTCTATTTCAATTCACTTCTGACCAATCAATTTTATGCGAATCATACCACTGCTGCTGCTTGCCTGTCTGGTATGACAACCAGTCAGCGGCAGCAGCATATATGCGTGTTTCATTTTTCACTTCCTAATTTGCTATCTCAAGGGTCTTTGGCAGCAGCTTCGTCATGAAATCGTCTTGCTTAGATAGTTTCTTACCTAATGGAGTATTTATTGGCAAATAAAACTAAAAATCCCAATAAATTTATTAAGTGCTCACTCCTCTACAAAAATTTGCACTAATTCTCCCGTATTTTCCTTTTTAACCACGAATAATGAAAAAGAAGACACGACACGACAGCAGGCAGCGGAGTCCAAGGTCGACGGAAAGGAAAGTTTACGCCGCCAAAATTTTGACGCAGTGAAGGCGGCAGTTAAATACGGAATTAAAAGTAATTAGCCCAGTTCACACTCCTGGATGATGAAATGACGGTTGTTTAAAAATCAGTAAATCGTTTAATGTAATGAATGTTGTTGTAAAATAAACTTAAACAGTTATTAAGGACCAGTTATATTTTAGTTATATTTTTGAACAATTTTGTAATTAAAAAAACCTTTGAAGTAGTATTTATTTCATGTATTCTGTAATTTATTTAATAGAGAGGGTATAAATTACAAGATTGTCAAATAAACGGAACGATATGAATGTATATTGATTGTTTCTAAATTTTAAAGAGCAAACAAAAATTTATAAATTGATTTGTTATCAATTTATGTAAATATAAAATGGGAAGCATGACATTACGGCAAGCACTTCGAAATCTCCCAAGAATACATAAATGTTTGTAGTAAAACAATCCAAGTGAAACAAAGTGTAAAATAACTATACACAATATTTATTCATTTATTTCTACAAATAAAATTTCTACGGATGTTGCATGAATTTTTTTCTATGCTTTGCTTAAGAGTTTTGGTAAACTAACCTAGAACTAATTTTTGGATGCCGAACATCACGTGAAATAACCACGATGCGAAAAACTTATCAGTGGACCTTAACGACAACATAAAACAGAACTTGAAAACGATTTCGGCTCAAAATCGAATAATATGACAAATTTTATTTCGCCACGATATAGGCTGTTTATGATGGGGAACAAATCAAGAATTTTTGGTTTTTGCACTACGCACGTGCATACATAACAGTTAAATCCCAAGCCGCCGAGAGATTTAATATTTAACTGCTTGAAATAACAGCAAATTACTATTTTTCGTCTCAGACATATATGAAACTAGTAACAGATATTGTCGGCGGCAAAAATTGACTGCGTATAATAAACAGTCATCGGCTCGTCTTAACATTTTATCAGTTGTTTGGGTGTTTGGACGGGCGACATTTGAATTGAAAAATTGGATTGCAAACAAGGACATGTAATAAGCTTAGCTGAGTAAGTGGAAGAAGATGGACAGTTGACGAGATTCTGCCGTTCATCCTTTTTGGAGCCATGTCTACGTCGGTGTTAAAAAAATTTCTGTATCAATACCGTTATGGATTTGCTTCGAAAGTCTGAAACAGTCAAATTCAAAATTTGAATATGTCGGCGTTGCAAGAGGCAAGTATGAAATGAATTGAGATTCTCAATTTTTACATGTACACTTTAGCAAATATAAGTTTATTGCATTTGGTCGTTGTGGGTCTGGATCGAACTCTAACTTTAACCATGCTTTGAGTATTAATTTGTTTTCGCATTGTGAAAATGGAAAGATTCTGTTCTATTGTTGACTGACTAAACCACAATAAGATGTTGTCTTCATGTGTAGTAAAGGTTTTAAATGTGTATTTTTAGATATGGTCTCCCATTGCCAGGGAATAGCTAAACGTTTCTTTTTTGTATAATCATCTTTCAGTCGAAGTTTAGCGCAATTTAGCCACATTTGTAAAAGTACGAGCACATATCTTTATTGGTTTAAATCATGGGTTTGTTTAGTAGCGCTCTAAAATAAAAGACTGTCTCCCTTAATATAGAGGGTCGCAATATAAATGAGGATTTGATGTCTGAATTAACACATGCAGTTTCCCCACATACCGTTTTGAACGGTTTGTTTTGATGAATTCCGGCCTCATTAAGTCAACCAGAGGGAATAATAAAAAAATTAATGTCGGCCAAGGATTCAAAGATATCAGTAGTTTCCTTTCGTAGAACATATACAATAATATAATGTAATCAATTGCTCTACAGTGTGTTTTATATAACAAATAAGAGAGCTATTTGTGATAATTTTTTTGTTAACGTGGCAACCTTTCTTGTCGAATTTTCCAAAACAGTGCAGTGAACAAAAATGTTGTCGGTTACGTATGAGGAGTTGAAGGAGGAGGAGGAGGAGAAGTTGAAGTGGATTTTTGCAATTTACGATCCGGCAAAATATTAGGCTGTGCCAAGTTCTAAGAAGTTCTATAAATATTTACGAGTATTATCATGTCCACCAGCCAGCCAGATAGATGAACATCATTTAATCAGCTTAAAATGTGAAACGCTTTTGGTTAAAAGACATTTGATCTTTAAAAAAGCTTCCTTCTTGTTCCTCCGGCTGAAGGTACAATGTTATTAATATATTTTGATCTAAATCCATCTGATCAAATCCCACCTTCTAAGTATTACATTACAAATAATACTGACATTCGTTCCTTTAGATGAAGATACAAAGCTGATTGGTTGTTATTTATAAATATTATATTACATCGAAATCGCTTAATTTAAACACCAACTGATCCATGAAGTCGCATCGCTTGCAGTGTTATGTCCTCCACCTGGACATGTGCCGGAGTTTCCAATGCATAACAAACGGCATCGGCCACATCAACAGCATTCAACTTTGGCAATTCTGCAACAGCAGTCGAGTAAACTTGTAAGAAATCCGTATCCACCATGCCCGGATTTATGCTCTAAATAAAACAGCACACAAATAGAGAAACAGGAAAAATAAATAATTAGCAGGGACCGTAAAAGTTATGAGAGATATCTATAGAATGTTCACTGTTTATTGATTTTTGATATAACAATTATTTTTGATTTTTTGATTATAATAATGTGACTTATAATAATAGAATTTTCGAAATTATAATTGAAATCGATTTTTATTTTCAGAAATTAAAAAAGAACAGGACGATTTTAATTTTTAAACATCAATCACAAACAAGAAAAAAAATCATGACAAATTTTGAAATAGTTTTTTGTTGAAATTATTTCTTAATAAATGAAGGTATACATATGTATGTGTTTTTCCTTGAATGTAAACAACATTTGTAATCGCATAATTTTTGATCGATTTTAATTTTACTATTTGATTTTTAAAATGAAACAATGTTTAATTATTTTTTTTTTTAATTTTTATTATGAAAATCAAAAATAATTATTGGAATTAATTTTTTCACAAAACTCAAAACTAATTAATTAATCCATTTGATTGATACAAATAATACACAAAAATATCAGTTCGGAGCATGTTCTAACTTGGCGCTTTGGAACTCCATATAAAATAGTCATGAAATTTGAAGCTAAATGTTGCCGCCTTGCAGAAATTGGCCAGAAGGCTTTAAATTACCAGCCAGAAATAAATAAAGAAAAAATATTTTTTTCGCTAGGAAAGTTTTTAAATTGCAAAGTCAAAATTTTTTTGTGATTTCCAACACTATTTGAAATTAATTATATTTTCGCATCACAATATATTCTTCGATAACATGTTCGTAAACCAGTGAAATGAAATAGTAATAACGAAAGACAGAATTTCGCAAACATATAAAGGAACATATCTGTGCTTACTTAAGTGGGATTAGGACAAAATCGAGTTTATTCATTTTTACTGTTGTGTTTAATTAGGGCCGTATTTGCGTCCAATGCCCTGTCATAAATTAGGTTTAATTCACAAATTATAGCCATTTTTCAAAAGAACAACAAATTCGTAGTAAAGTCGTTTTTACCTGTAAGCACAGATATTATTAGGTAAAAACATAAGTCGTACCGATTTCAGTGGTAGAAATCAATAAAAAAAAGCCTAAATTTGTCAACAAGAAACAATGTAGAACCTAGCTTTAGACAAATTAAACATCGAATTTTAGTTATATACTCGTACGTATTTAAAAATGTTCATGAGGGTTCACCAAGGATATTACAATCCTGAATAAATAAATTAAATTAAATTAAATAAGATTTCGAACTCCACTCCACATACAGATTTCCCAAAATATACAGTTTGTAGTATCATATATATTATCTCCAACCTTTGGGCAATATTCCCTAGTAATGCCAACAGACATCGTCTGAGTAGGTTATTAATTTGAGTAACATAAATAGCATGTTAACACAAATGCAAATTTCATTTGCGTAACTTTTTCTACCCGCGACGTAAAACGATAAGCTTTCATAGACTTGGAAACAGTGTTGACAGAAATTCATAATTAAAAATACTAAAACTTTCGTGAAAAAATGTAATTTTTTAAGGAAACTATTGTAGTAGATTATTATTTATAAATTGCAAGTAAATGGCTGAGATCTTTATTCATATTCATACATGTTTAATACATATTTCATATTCATATATATTCGTGTATATGTTTCATATACATATATTTAAAATTTAATTCGATTCATGAGTTCACAAGAATTATAAAAATAATCTTCATTCAGTCAACATAATTTCCTTTATTTCATTTCCATTAGATTCAATTGTTTTATGATTCAATGTTCAGCTTGTTAGTCATTATTTAAAATACCCAGATATCGTGTCGTCTTTTTCTAAAGCGTAACATTTGATTTGATTAAGAAAAAAATTCAAATAGTTGTGAAAAAAATGTAGTTTGCAAAAAGTGATAACCAAAATTATATTCTTATACTTTTCAGATAATGTAATGCCCGCTTATATTCTATACGTTCCTACACCGAACCGAAGTTGCCCAGATTATTATAAAGAAATCTACGTGAAATCGTCATTGGATAACAATATTCCACATTTGAAAGTTTTACGATGTTTTTATACATAAGTATGAACTTTAACCAGTTGTACTCACGAGAATAAAGGTAATGTTAAAATTCATCAATAATTATTGACATTTTTTATGATTCTATCATACTTTTAAATATTAGATGCGTTCTCTTGAGGCTCATCCAAATTGTGAATCAAACAGTGAAAAAGATCGTTTCACTTAGCACAGTAAGTAAAAAACGTGAGATATGAAATATGTGCTTATCCTGATGAACTCATTTTATTAAGCTTTATACGAGTATGTGATTTTATAATGTATGGATTTAAAGTTGCGTCCAAGATTGAAGTCTACAAAATGCAACATTAACCTGAATTGAAAATCCAACATTGCCTCAAAAAAGCCAAGACATTGGCGAAATTGATTTCCCTTTTTTTCTATATAAAAATTTTAATATTTCAAGTTTTCGTGCAAACAACTTCCGCTTTATTACTTTTTAAAAATGTTTCCAAACAATTTTACACATAAATTAAAAGGGTACGCAATGCTGGGCCTCAACTCGAAAGTTTGGGTTCTGAATTTGGATAACGGTAAGTTTTTCAAGAATTTTGAGATTCTTTAATTCATTCCCATTCGTTGTACATCGTTTCTCTTTAAGTTGGTTAATACCGTAGTAGTTTTTAGTAGAAAACACGAATTATTTTTTGATTTCATTCCTCTGAAACAAGTAGCAATAACCTGCTTGGGGGAAAAACCAAACACATACGTGTTAATATTAAAGAATATATTTTTAAGATTGTTTTTAGAGAATTTCGAAATTTAGAATTTAAATTGATTTAGAACGGCAACTTCCGCTTTAGAACAAATCATTTGATAAAAAAATTTTTCAAACCGATATTTCACTGGTTATCAAAATATCGTAACATATGTAAGACCAGGCTGTGTATTGAAAGTGGATCCACCAAATGCATTTAACAAGTCAAATTTAATAATAACTAGCTGACCCGGCAAACGTTGTTCTGCCTTCAAAATGCATTTTGAATTATTAGTAGTTATGTTTGTCACCTACCATTATTTGATTCAATGTTAATGTGGTAAAACAAATTAATTGCAAAAATCTCATCTCCAACACCATCTATCACTTCAAATAAAACCTTTTAAACCTTCCGGAATACTCTACCAATAATTTAAGACCAAAATGAGCCAAATCGGTCCAACCGTTCTCGAGCTTTAGCGAGACTAACGCACAGCAATTGATTTTTATATATATAGATAGATATTCTCTTAAATAACGTATTTTTCAAATATTGGACTGTTTATTTAATTTAATTTATTTTGGCTTGTAATTTAAAGCCGGCCAATTATAACTTAATTACAATATGCAACAATTCATCTATTAGATTTAATCTGTTCAATAATATAAATCTAAAAGAACACGTTATAAAACTTAAATATAAAATTTATAAAAATACTAGCCGACCCGGCAAACGTTGCTTTGCCTTAAAATTTTATTTTTATTGGAAATATTTCATGCCAATCGGTCTATTATAATAAGAAAGGCCATGGATATTTAATTTATGGTTTGTATGGGAGGTACCACGCCCCATTGTCCAATCCCGCCCATATTTGCAGTAGCACTTAAGATATGTACACCAAACCTAAGCATCAAATTTTGTTCAAATACCGTAAGCAGGAGCAGAAATAATTGATTTTTAATTTTTTGTTTGTATGGGAGGCACCACGCCCCTTTGTCCAATTGGACCGAATTGTAAATCTAAACCATCCCGGGCACCACACAGACGTATGTACAAAAATTTATGCAAAGCGGTCCAGCCGTTTAGGAGGAGTTCAGTGACAACGCCCGTACAGTAGAATTATATATATAAAGATAATACGATTTTGAAGAAGGTATGATTATTAAAGACAAAAAAAATGTGAAAAAGACTAATTTAAAACATAGAAGTTAATCGGTATATAATCTGGAAATATAAGATAATCGGCTAACAATTTAATGGAATACAAAATTTTACAGGATAGACTGAAAGTGTTGCAGAATGTGCCTTTTGTAAGAATGTGGTCATAATTTAAAACATTTTAAATGGCTTGGTAGTAAATTGTAAATTCGTGCAACTCTACAAAAACGCCACCCATGAGCGTGATTATTTTAGGAACAAGAAGCTGCTTATTACGAGTGGAATGTAAAAAATTAAACAAATTAAAACGAAATTGAGGACTACACAGTCGAACAACTTTATGAAAAAACAAAAAACAAGACCTCAAATCGATATAATTTTTAAAACTACAGCCCGAGAAACGCTTAACATACGGTGTTATATGAACACGACGCCTCAGTGAATACAAATATCTCATAACTCTATTAAACGTCATCTGAATTTGCCTCATATTTTGTTTATTAGCGCCACTATATAGCTCTAAACAATATAGAATACTAGGCATGATGTAAGCATGAACCAATTTCTTCTTAATCGATCTAGGCAGCACTAAATCAGTGTTAAAAAAACTTCGAAGTGAATAATTTAAAAGCCGGACTACATTATCCACATGATAGTTAAAGCTTAGTTTGTTATCTAAAACTACTCCCAAACATGTATGGGAACCACTTTCAAATATAAATGCTGGATTAGGTAATATATTGGAAATTTTTCTGCTGCTATTTGCGTCTATGGTAGAAGTTTCTTAGCTCAGCACGTTGTATTACAAATATTATAAACTATACTACAAAGATGTGCCTATTTTAAGTTCGATATTGTGAAGTATCGTATATGGAACTAACTTATTTCTATAATAATTTTTCTCTTCTGCACTGTCAGTTGTGGTGTTTTAAAAATTTTCTGCAATATTGTATTAGCTCAATACGAAATTCGGTCATTTCTGGTGTGCGTTACGTGTACGTCTATCTGATATATGTATGTACGTAACACGTTATCGTCTATCTGATTATGAGACTTTGGCAAATTGTCGTTTAGGACTGCAGAGCAAAATACCTAATAAACGGGATTTTTAGTCAAATACTGCCAATAGGGTTAAAATGTGGTACTTATTTCTCTTTCAGAATAACAGCGCGGATTTCTTTAAAAAAAATAAATTTGTCCATTTCATTTTGTATTTTAGAGAAAACTCAAAAAAGCCCGATTTATCCGGTTCTTTGTTGAGCAAGTAGCCGAAAAGCTGATTTTTGAACACGCCAATTTTTGGAATAACTCAAAAATCGATTACTTAAAAATGTCGGGTATTACGATATAATACTATATATATAGGTATATGACTAGCTGACCCGGCAAACGTTGTTTTGTCTTCAAAATGTTAATGTGGTAAAAAAAATTAATTGCAAAAATCTCATCTTCAACGCCATCTATCACTTCAAATAAAACCTTTTAAACCTACCAATAATTTAAGACCAAAATGAGCCAAATCGGTCAAACCGTTCTCGAGCTTTAGCGAGACTAACGCACAGCAATTGATTTATATATATATATATATATAGAAGATAGAAGATAGAAGATAGAAGATAGAAGATATATATGTAGATATACTACTATATACACTGCCGTTCACTTGAATAGCGCCCCCCTAATCATTTAATAATAGTGACTACTATTTAAAGTACACTTTATATAACGGTTTAGTTTTTACTTATTTGTTTCTCCTACTTCCACACATTCCTACCAGAAATTTTAAGCCATGGAAGTGTTCCATTATTTTAATTCGCTCTTTACTTTTAAATGAGTGAAAAATGTGTCCTTTTTGGTCCATTTGAATAGCACCCCTCACGTGGTAATCAGTTTAAGTGTGAAAGTCTTTTGCAGACCATAAATCAGATTGGATTACAGTAATTGTGTATAATTAAATATAAAACAATCGGTTTAAAGTAAAATGGGCCAAGTTAAGTCCTTAAGTATCGTGGAAAGGTCCAAAATTAAAACCTACAAGGAGTGTGGACTTTCTATTCATCAAATAACCGGAAAAGCTAATAAAAGTCGCAAAGTTATATCAACATATTTACATGACACCAAAGGCTATGGAAATATTATGAAAGGTCGAACAGCAAGTGCTATTACAGCCGCTGACAAGACGACTATTCTGAGATATGCCTCAAATTCACATGATTCTGCTGCCAAAATCAAGGAAAAAGCTGGCGTAAGTGCAAGTGTATCAACGGTAAAAAGAGTTATTTTCAAAGCAGCGCATTTGCGACGCTTGAGATTTAACAAAAAAAACAACCGCTAGACAACCTCCGTAAGGAACGTCGTCTTAATTTTTGTCGTACAGCTATGACGTGGAGTAAAGAGTGGAATAGAATTATATTTTCCGACGAAAGGGTCACGATCTTCGAAAAGAGGAACATCTACTCAATCGATTACACAGCCGGGAAGGTGGACTTATGGTATGGGGTGCGATCTCTTATTATGGCACAATACAGCTCCAGTTTCTCTGTGCAAAAATGAATGCGACTTCATACAAAGCCGTGCCGGAAAAAGCTTTTGCTGAAGTTAAAAATGTTTTTGGAGACTTGGAATGGAAATTCCATCATGACAACACGCCAATCCGTACAGCAAGAGTCGTCAAATCATGGATTGAAAGCCAAAATGTTGAGGTTATGGACTGGCCGCCTTACTTTCCAGACTTAAACATTATTGAAAACGTCTGGGGATGGCTAGTACGCAAGGTGTACGAATCAGGCAAGCAATATTCAAGCAAAAGTGAACTCATTAATGGAATTAAACAGGCCAGGTCATGTATTTCGCGTGACCTAATCAAAAAATTGTATGATTCTTTACCGAATGTATTCTCAACCAGGGCGGAACAATCAATACTAAATTTTACTTAAAATACTTATTTTTAAATTAGATGTAAGCAAACAATAACAACTTTAATTTAGAATTAATGTTGTCGTGTATAATGTAATTTTTGCAAGGGGGGCTATTCAAATGAATCAAAAACTGAAATACAATTTCTGATTTTTTTTTTTTGTGTTTGATGTTTTAGTACTTAATTCATTAAAATGAAAGAAAATTTATGTTATAGGATTACAGTAAATACGTGAAATATGATTCATAAAAACACAACCAATTCGTTATAATTATTATTTTGGGAAAATTCGAGCTTAGAAAAATATATAAAGGGTGTGCTATTGAATTGAGCGGCACTGTATATATGATATAATACTATATACATAAGGTATAATACTATAATATGACATAATACTCACGGTTAGTTTTATATTTAGCTTGAAAAAATGAATTTCCTGACGAACCGTTTGACAAAGGCCCGTGATGGCGTGCTTTGTTGCCGGGTAAACGCTGAATAATGGCACGGGTACAACTGGAATTCGATGGCCCAAAATGCTGTCAACGACAATGAAGGAAGAACAAACCGAAATCAATGAAAAGTTATATAACAATACCTAATTTATCTCAAATGTGTGGAATGCAACCATATATTTCTCTTTCTATAATCCCGAAATGCAAAGCTGTGCATTTATAGAAATTATATATACGCCCACTGTCATTTATTTATGAGTTTCCCTGAAGTCAAAGAATATGGTGACTGAGATGAAGATCAATCATCAATCGATTTACGATTATTATCCCAAATTAATAACACACGTACGTACATGTAGTATTTCATCCAGCCGTGTTTGCTATGACAAAAAGAGGCAAGCGCTGGGTTTCGAAGGTTCATGTAAAACTGCAATCTTGCACAAATGTGTTTGGCTGTGTGTGCGTGTTTGTGTGTGTCAGAGTGCACGAAAACACACCACTTAATGCAGTTGCATGAAATGACATTATGCATTATATCTCTCGTAAATACTTAATTGTGTTTAATAATTGAGTTATTTCGCGTTTTATCTGTGTTTAATGCTCGCATATGCCACAATAGCGGCCCGACGTGTCATCCGAGGGAATTTGTGTTAACATTCCAAAGGCATCATCGTTGTCAAACCAACCCACACACTTACGGCCCCACACGCTTGTACTGCTATTGCGAATTAAATGCACGACGCATAAATGAGTGAGAGTGCCCTGAGTGCCGCCGAGGTATGGCTAAATAAATTCAATGGCATAAAATCAAATAAATGCCGTATATGAACGAACACTAGTGTTGCCAGAAGAAGGCAAAAAAAGGGGCAAACTGCAAAAGAGACGAATCGAGTAAAATTAAGAAAATAATAATAATAATAACGGTTTAACTTTGGTTATTCCTATAAATTGCA
Source organism: Philornis downsi (assembly GCA_019455685.1). Lineage (NCBI taxonomy): Eukaryota > Metazoa > Arthropoda > Insecta > Diptera > Muscidae > Philornis > Philornis downsi. The sequence continues at coordinate 266,977 of JAHXMU010000665.1, forward strand.
AATGATTGACCATAACAGTTGAATAATCAAATAGTATACCTTAAGTGCTATACTGATTTTTTACAGTAAAACTTCATATAAAAACAACAATGGTCGGGGAATTTGAAGCTAAATTTTCGACCAGACTCTGTACTATGTTTTTTCACGAAAAGACTTCTTAAAGATGATTTCGAAAGCTGGAATCGGAATAAATATACATTTTCATGCTTGATAACATATTTGTAAACTTAAAAATAAATGAAAGTAACAAAAAAAAAGCCGCAACTTAGCAATTTTACAAACATATTATGACGAAAAACATCAGTTGTTTCGATTTCAGTGTTGGAAATTAATATAAGAAAAGCTGGTGATGACGCTAATGATGCTTTTCTCCTCGTGGAAAGAAAATACTATCTAGCTTAAACCAACATCTCTCAAAAGCTATTTAATAAGGGGATTCCATTGTGGGATTATCCACATTGGGATTTCAAAATCCTTCAAAGCGGTTCTATTGAGTTATTTGGGGTTTGTTTGACAATAAACTTATTTTATACAAACGAACAAAATTCATTTGCTCGCATTTGAACTTTAGAGAGTATCACTGTACTATAAGCGAAAGTGAAGGGTGTCCCAACAAGAACGCAAGACTTAAATTTGGCTCCATTCGAAGTGTCATTGTTTGACCTTTGAACAATTGTTATTGTTTGCTAATAGAAGGTACGAGTTTAGTAAAAATGAAGCGCTACACGAATGAACAACGCATTCTCATTATGAAATTGTTTTACCAAAATAGTGAAAGCTTTGCGGCTGCAGTTCGCAAATTGCGATCAATTTGAGGTCACAATAATGCTCTAAAAGAGTCAACTGTAAAGAGATTAATGGATAAATTTTCCAAAACTGGGTCTGTTAGTGATGTAAAGACAAGAACGCACCTCCGACCAGGTCGGTCGACCGGAAATGTCGCAGCTGTACGTGATGATGTCGCTCAAACTCCATCCACCTCAATTCGACACCGAGCTCAGCAAATTGGTGTCTCCAAATCCACTATGCAGCGAATTTTGACGAAAGATTTGCATCTTCATGCATACAAAGTTCAATTGACTCAGGAACTGAAGCCAGTTGACCATGGACAGCGAAGGTAGTTCGTTAATTGGGTATTGGAGAGACAACATGAAAATGCTGATTTTGCCGATAAAATCACCTTCAGTGACGAGGCCCATTTCTATCTTGATGGCTTCGTCAATAGGCAGAATTGTCGCATTTGGGGTGAGGAAAATCCTCGAGTGATTCACGAGAAGTAAATGTATCCTCAACGTGTCACTGTGTGGTGTGGATTGTTTGCTGGAGGAATCATTGGATCTTTTTTTTTTATGAAAATGGGCCATGTCAAGCGCAAACAGTCAATGGTGTTCGGTATCGTGAAATGATAACCAGTTTTTTCGTGCCTAGAATTGAAGAAATGGATGTGGAGGGCATGTGGTTTCAACAAGACGGCGCTTCATGTCATGCGGCCAGATAAACAATCATTTAAATCTTGCGTTTTTGTTGGGACACCCTTTACAAAGGCGAGAGTTTCTTTCCGTGCGGATGATGGCGGTTTGTTACGATTGAAGTTTGCGATAGTCACTCGACACACAAAACTACAAACCACGATAAAGCGATATTAATTCGTTGTACAAACGGAATACAGCACGAAATTGGACATTGTTGCAGTGCAGGTTTAAACCGGTTCTGCCTTTAACGAAACTGAAACAGGGGCACCTGTGTTTAAAAGTGTTTAAAACCAATACAGAAATTTCAGTCAGGTGAACCGACTTGCATTTAACTTCGCCCAATGTCCTTTCACGATACAGCAGAAATGTGAGTGGTATCAGAAGGGACGTAAATAGATTTGTTCTTGTTAAATAATGTGTACCTTCATTCCTTCGGCTGAAGGCACAGGGTGGCGCACGAATCGTGCTACTGTCAATGGAGACTGTTATTTAAAGATGTAACGGTTATGGTCGAGCTCCAACAAAAATTCCCAAACAAATTAATATGCAGAAACCCCTCTTAACACTGGCTTCCAAGGTCATCTGGCCTGACCGCACCAGACTAGAGGTGTAGAAAACGAAACCAAGGAACTTGACCGATTTGAAGCAGTTCATTAAAGCAATAACTGAGGCGATCTCGACTCCAACCCTTCAGGTCGCAATGAATAATTTTCTGCTTAGGTGTCGCATACGTATGCATAAATGAGGTCATGGAGGTCATTTACGGTCTATCATCTGCAAAACCAATTTGTATAAAATATATACAAGGTGTCCGTCGGGAAGGTATACTTCTTTGTTTACTCATAATTTTTGATTAGATTAAAGAGAACGGATCTTATATTGATAAATGTTTTATTTAGTGTCGGCAATTATGTATGGAATCACAGCAATAACAGATAAATGTCCGCCTCTGTTAGCCTCACAAATACGAGCCCTTTTGAGTACATTTTTCATTACATTCTCACACATTTCATGTGGTATTTCATTAATTTCATCACGAATATTTTGTTTAAGTTGCTCAAGCGATTCTGGTTTGTTTTCATAAACCTTGCTTTTCAGATAACCCCACAAAAAGAAGTCCGGAGCAGTCAAATCACCATTTCTTGAAATAACTTGTAGTGGAAAGAGGTCTCGCAGTAATTCCATTGTAATCCTGGCTGTATGCGATGTGGCATCGTCTTGTTGATACCACATGTTAATCAAGCCCAAAGCATGCAGTTGTGGCGTCAAAAAGTTTTCAATCATATCACGATGATTCCTGCTGACCAAATTGCACACCAGACTGTCACTTTTAATGGATGAAAAGGTGACTGATGAATAATTTGAGGGTTTACTATTGTCCAGAACCGACTATTCTGTTTATTCACATTCCCATTCAAATGAAAATGTGCCTCGTCACTCATTATGATTTTTTCATGAAAATCGGGGTTGTCATGGGAGAGCTTTAACTCTCTCTTAAATGGTCTTGTGGAAGAAGATCTTGTGTCAACTGAATTTTAAATGGAAACAAATGCAAATCCTTGTGCAGCAGTAATGTTTTCAGCTGATCTTGTAGTACGTTGTGGTTCATGTTTGGCCTTATCAGCTACAGACCCTCTTTCTTCGAAATCATTTACTACACGATAAATAGTGCGTCTTGTTGGCACGATGTTTCTCCTAAAAAATTCACGTAACTTTCTTATCGTCACAGTAATCGATGATTGATTTTGATAAAATGTTTTAACAATTAAAACACGTTAGCTTATCGAATATTTTTCCATAACAAATTTGTAACGTCTCTACTTCACGACTGCCAAATATGAACTGTCAAGATTAATATTTACCAAAATGGCGGCAAAACAAAGTAGTATACTTTCCCGACGGACATCCTGTATATATAAATAAAATAGAATTTTCTATACAATTAAAAAAAAAAAAAAAGAAAAAATAATAAATGAGTTTAAAAAATAAATAAGTTTAGCTCAACTAATTAAAATATGTGGAAGTAAGAATATGTTGGTTAAACCGGTCATTTGAATGGGAGCTACCAAAAGGGGCGTGGTTAGTTGATGGATTTTCTTCGGTTTTATAGAGAATTACAAAACAGTGTAATGGACAAAAATTTACAGTACTACAGTTGGCTGTAGTTAAAAATTACAGAGGAATGACTATATTTCGAAAAGTTGAAAATATAAGTCACCAGAATGGGTGTGGCAATACATTCAGTTTTCTTTCTTAAGTACTTTTTATACCAAAGGTTGAATGTGTACCAAGTTTGGATACATTCGATGGAACTACGGAAAAGGTATGAATCAAAGAATATAAGGATTAAATTGGTCATTTTAATGGGAGGTACCCAGAAGGAGTGTTGTTAATCGATGGATTTTTTCAAAATTCCCCAAAAATTATAAAACAATGCATTGGAGAGAAATCCAGGCTCTTATAGGAGTTACAAGCAGCATATTGCATTTCGGAAAATCGGTAAATTTGCCAGGTACCAGGAAGGCTGAACCGGTATGTCTCTCTGACGAGACATCGTCCATAGGTGGGCGTGATCAGCCCAATAGAGGAGAAAATTCCGATTGTTACCCTAGTTTTTTTTTACCACTCCTAGAAAGGTTGTCGAGAAGAGTTCACTCATTTGTTTCATTTCCTCGTCGTAGGTAGCCTGATGCAACAGTTATTGGAATGTATTGTTAATTAACTAGATAAACAAATTCAAGGAACTGTAACTGTTTGGATTCAACAGAGTATTATGAACTATCAGACCCAGATGCCCCTGATATATTAGGTGCGAAACTAAGTTCCCGCTATTTGCTAATAGATGGCGCCAGTTGTAAGTGCTAGTCGATTCTGCCATAACCTAAATGTCATGAGCCAAGCTTAGGCATATTGTAAACATACCGCCTCAACGCAATAGTAATTTTTTTGACGTATTCTTTTGGTTGTGTGAATATGTACAATTTTGTGCCAAATAATCGTCGTATGCGGGAAGTACTGAATTTCTTCTTTCAATCGAAGAAAAGGGAGGCTGCAGCTCATCGAAAGCTTCAACACGTTTACAGAGATGTTGCTTTAAGTGAAACAATGTGTTGAGATTGGTTCCGTCGCTTTAAAGACGGTTATTTTGATGTTGACGACCGTTCGCGTGAAGGTAAACGAAAAACCTTCGAAGACACTGAATTCAGGGCATTGCTTGATGGGGATCCGTATCAAATGCAGGTAGAGCTTGCTTCAGTATTAGAAGTTACCCGCCAAGCCATTTTCAAACGATTGCATGCGTTCGAAATGATTCAAAAGCAAGGAACTTGGGTTCCTTATCAGCTGAAGCCAAAGGACGTTGATCGTCGTTTTTTCGCCTGTGAACAACTGCTTCAGCGACAACAAATTAGGGGGTTTCTTTATCGTATTGTAACGGATGATGAAAATTGGATTCATTACAGCAATCCAAAGAAATGAAAGACATGGGAGCTGCCCGGTCATGCTTCTACGTCGTCGGCTCGACCGAATATTCACGTTGCGAAGGTTATGCTCTCTATTTGGTGGGACCAGGTTGGTGTTATTTATTACGAACTGTTGAAACTAAACGGAAACATCACTGGGGATCAGTATCGGCTTCAATTAATGCGATTATACCGAGCTCTGCGCGAGAAACGCCCATAATGCGCAGAGGCACGAAAAAGTGATTCTTCATCTTGAAAACGCTCGACCTCACGTTTCCAAGCCCATTAAACTACTTGGAAACGCGGAAATGGGAAGTCTTACCCCATCCACCATATTCTCAAGATATTACGCCGTCCAATTATCACTTGTTCCGTTCGATGGCACACTGTCTGGCTGACCAGCAGTTCTACTCATATGACGACATCAAGGAATGACTAGATTCGTGGATATCCTCAAAAGATGAACAGTTTTACAGTGACGGAATTTGAGCTTTGCCAGAAAGATGGAAAAAAGTAGTAGCTAGCGGATAGGCCATACTTTCCATGAATCATTTGTAAACATGTTTTTATAATAAAGTTGCATTTTTATAAAAGAAACAGCGGGAACTTAGTTGGGCACCTAATACTTTATGATGTACTCGATGTGCATGAAACAGATTTCAACGAAATTTCTTTCGTCCCATGGACGTTAAATCACAACCACTATTACAGATAGCGAATACATACCTATTCATGACTATAATATGACCATTGTCAACCTCTGGTGATCGCATTAGTTTCAATCCCTCGCGCAAGCAAATGGAGGTGGCGTAAACGTTAATATCGTATAGGTGCTTCATGTCGGCATTTGTTGATTCTGTAAGAAAAACAGCAGCAAAGGGTTTGTGGTCAGTGATGATGGCCATTAATTTAAGCGATCTTCAGTCAAACCAGTTAAGACATTCGCCTTTATTACGCCTGCGTTGCATACGAGAATACTAATGACTCCAAAGCGTTCTCGTATGCAGTTGAATGCCTCCGCGATGCTACTTTCGCTGGCCAAATCACAGTGAAAGGAATGTATGTGAGCGCCGTCTCTATTAACCTGCTGGTTGAGATCCTTAAGCAAGAAAATTTAGAGGTTATTTTTGAAATCTCCCAGCTTTTGAGATGCTTACATTGATCAAGTTGGAGCGTCTTGCCAAGCCCACAACAGTCACTCCCTTATTAGCCAGCTTCAAGGCTACCTGGGCTCCAATTCCTGCAGATGCTCCAGTTACTACGGCCACTTTAGATTTCCAGTATTGCGATGCCATAATGATGAACTTTTGCTACTACTCTTCTCTTACAACTCACTTGGGCGACTGGGAAGCCTATGATCGTGTTGAGTTTTATGAACGATCCAGACGTTGGTTGTGTGTAATTCGATCGTTTGCTCGCTGCGCTCGGCCGCCAAGTAGACGAGCGTTGTTCTTTATGGTTTGCCTGTGTAACGAAGCCTCAGCCGTTCACCCTGCCCATTGGAAACTTGAGTGGATTTCCATGTCGGTGTGTAGACATCATCTTGTTTCAATTCAACCATTTCAATCCACTCGCTAATCGCTTTTAATTAATTGCAATTTGCATAACAACATTACAAACACAATTACATATACAATCGATTTAGTTTCCTAGTGCTCCAGCCGGCCTCAGTGAGTGCGAGTGTTTTTCGGATTTATTTCTATGCCATCAAATCGCTTAATAAATAATTGATTGTGTGCGTCTACAAATACACACACAAACACACACACACGCATATATGTGTACATATATATATGTATATACATAAGTGTGGTTTAGTATGAGTTTTATTACATAAACTGCAATTGCGTTTTTATTGGTTTCCAATTGAATCTCATTTCTCGCAGTGGCCATAATAAATCGATGGTGCTGCGGCTGATTAAACATCATTAGATTCGCGTCGTCATTCATTCATCCGTTAACTAATCTATCCTTTTTCATTTATCCCAGTTATGGTTTAGCACAAGCATCGTATAAACAACATAAGAGAATCGGTCAGAAGGAAACATGTTTTATTCCCCAACGCACAATGGGGGAATTTCGAAGGCGTCACGAAAAGGACAACGTTTTTTTCTCTTTTACATATATAATGATCAAAGAACATGGCAACGCAGCTCAGCGCTATTTTTTTTGCCGCCGACCTTCATGTTGACTCCAGTTTACGAAGTATGACATACCAGGTTGGAAAAAACCAAGTTCTTATCAAAGTTACATAGCTGACAACATGTAATTTGATTTGGACATTGACTTTGTTAGTGTTACTAATTTTGTTTTATCACCTTAAGTCTGCACATTGTAATGACATTTATGAATTATCAATGTGCTTTAATTAATTTCTAACCAAAATTAAGGGGCTTTTCTGTTATTTTAGATAATAAAGGGTATCCCAACAAGAAGGCAAGATTTAAATGACTGATGCAACAATTGAATTGTTTCTCTGGCTGTATGACATGTGGCGCTGTCTTGTTGAAACCACATGTCCGACACATTCATTTCTTCAATTCTAGGCACGAAAAAACTGGTTATCGTTTCATGATACCGCACACCATTGACTGGTTGCGCTTGACATGCCTCATTTTCATAAAAAAAGGACCTCCAGCCCAAATTCCACACCACACAGTGACACGTTGAGGATGCATTTTCTTCTCGTGAATCACTCGATGATTTTCCTCACCCCAAATGCGACCATTCTGCATATTGACGAAGCCATCAATATGGAAATGGGCCTCGTCACTGAAGATGATTTTATCGGCAAAATCAGCATTTTCTTGTTGTCTCTCCAATACCCAATTAACGAACTCCCTTCGCTGTCCGTGGTCAGCTGGCTTCAGTTCCTGAATCAATTGAACTTTGTATGCATAAAGATGCAAATCTTTTGTCAAAATTCGCTGCATAGTGGATTTGGAGACATCAGTTTGCTGAGTTCGGTGTCGAATTGAGGTGGATGGAGTTTGAGCAACATCATCATGTACAGCTGCGATATTTTCGGTCGATCGACCTGGTCGAAGGCGCGTTGTTGTCTTCACATCACTAACAGACGCAGTTTTGGCAAATTTATCTATTAATCTCTTTACAGTTGACTCTTTTGGAGCATTATTGTGACCCCAAATTGATCGCAATTTGCGAACTGTAGCCGCAAAACTTTCACTATTTTGGTAAAACAATTTCACAATGTGAATGCGTTGTTCATTCGTGTAGCGCTCCATTTTTACTACAATCGTACCTTCTACTAGCAACCAATAACAATTGTTCAAATGTCAACCAATGACACTTCGAATGGCGTCAAATTTCAATCTCGCGTTCTTGTTGGGACCCCCTTTATTTACTTTTATTTATTTATTTTATAAATCACTTTAATTTTGCGTGCGGCCACGTTTAATGTCAACCAAACAACATGAAGAAACACAACTTTACAGCTGTAAAAAATTTGTCTACTCTTCAAAGTACAGGGTGTCCGTTGGGAACAGCCCTACTTTGTTTGTTTATAACTTTTGATTAAATGAAAGAGAATGGATCTTATATTGATGTTTTATTTAATGTCGGCAATTATGTATGGAATACAATATCAGATAAATGTCCGCCTCTGTTAGTCTCACAAATACGAGCCCTTTTGAGCACATTTTTCATTACATTCTCACACATTTCACACGGTACTTCATTAATTTCATCACGAGTATTTTGTTTGCATAAACCTTGCTTTTGAGATATCCCCACAAAAAGAAGTCCGGAGCAGTCAAATTAGGCGACCGTGGAGGCCAATCAACATCATCATTTCTTGAAATAACTTATTGTGGAAAAAGGTCTCGCAGTAATTCCATTTTAATACTGGCTGAGTGCGATGCGGCACCGTCTTGTTGTGGCATTAAAAAAGTTTCAATCATATCACGATGTCGCTCCCCATTGACAGCTTCCGTTACGTCGTTTTACGTTTCAAAGAAGTAAGGTCCAATGATTCCTCCTGACCAAATTGCATACCAGACTGTCACTTGTAATGGATGCATAGGTGACTGATGAATAATTTGATGGGATTCCATTGCCCGGAACCGGCTATTCTGTTTATTCACATATCCATTCAAATGAAAATTTGTCTCGTCATCCATTATGATTTTTCATGAAAATCGGGGTTGTCATGGGAGAGCTTTAACATCATATTGGCATATGTACGGCGGCGTAAATGGTTTTGTGGAAGAAGCTCTTGTGTCAACTGAATCTTAAATGGAAGCAAATGCAAATCCTTGTGCAAAATTGTTTCCAAAGTTATTCTTTGAAAACCAAGCTTCTGAGCACGGCGTCGAATTGAGGTTGAAAGATTGTGTTTGAACACTTTCTTGAGCAGCAGTAATGTTTTCAGCCGAACTTGCAGTATGTTGTGGACCATGCTTGGCCCTATCAGCTACAGACCCTCTTCCTTCGAAATAGTGCGTTTTGCTGGCACGTTGTTTCTCCCAAAAATTTCACGTAACTTTCTTATCGTCACAATAATCGATGATTGATTTTGATAAAATATTTTAGCGATTAAAACACGTTGATTTATCGAATATTTTTCCATAATAAATTTGCCACGTCTCTACTTCACGGCTGGCAAATATGAACTGTCAAGACTAATGTTTACGAAAATGGCGGCAAAACAAAGTAGTATACCTTACCGACGGACACCCTGTAGATGAATTGTTGCATATTGTAATGTACTTATAATGGCCAGAAGGCTTTAAATTACAAGCCAAAATAAATAAATAAAATTAAATTAAACCACCGATTTATTCTATATATTCTTATCTTCATGTCTTTCGAGCAATCATACTGAATTCGGCTAAATTTCAAATTAGATTTAGGTCATGCATTTGATGAGAACAAAAGTTTTGAGAATAAAAATGAATGTATTGCACTATATTGTTTGGTAAAATTTGATGAAACCAATCGGATGGATAGTCAAAATGCCTAATTTAATTTATACATTCCTAGACTCATATCTTCCAATTAATTTATTCATTCATTCCCTCAATTAAGCAGGCATTATGCACTTAGTATTGCTAAAGGTTCCACACAAACAAATTGGTCGTATAGCAAAAATCAGTAGTCCTTCCACAATTCTTAAGCGGAGGACCTCAGAAAGATGTTGCTTATTATTATTATTATATAGTTATTATATTATTATATATTATTTATTTCCTATACGACTTGAGGTCATAGGTTTAACTATCAGTAAGCAACATTTACTTTTATCCTTATATTTAACATTAATTGTACGAATTTTTCAAAATCTCCCACTGTCCATTGGGGGTTGGAGGACCTACGGGTACAATTTGTCCATACGGATTAGGATTCTAACTAAAGAGTTTATGTTTTGTAGGGTTAGTGCAGTTTTTTGTTTTGCATTTTCAACACTGAAGCGGATTCGTTTAACTAGTTTTCATTTTCGCTTTCATTTGTAAGTTGGTATTTAATCATAGTCGGATGTGGTGGATGTGATTAAGAAACTAAGTTGGGCTTCGTTAATGTTCTACTTTATAAATTTGCATGGTGTTTTTTATGAGTTTGCATTTGTATTCATATATCGCGTTAATGTGTGTAGGGGAGTGTATTGCATTACGGGATGGAATGGCACTTTTAAGCAGTGCTAGCCTTCTTACTTTGATTTTATTTATAAACGTCATAGACTCATCTCTACGCGGTTGCTCTAACGAGATTCTTATTTTATAGCATTAAAGATGCATGTACATTTATTAGGAGCGCAACTAAATTCCCGTTGTTTGCCAATAGACGGCGCCAGCTGTAAGTGCGACTTTGCATATTCGGTTTGATAAATACGATTTTGACTACTTTAACATCAAGGAAGAAGACCCATAGATTGCAACTTAGCACAAAATATACTATGAGATTCTTTATCAAATGCGAAGAACTATAACCATTTTTTACTGCTATTAGCACGCCAGCACCTCTGGAAAGGCCCGTTACACTAACACTTCCGTCCTTTCTATACACTTTGTAAAGCTTTGTATTAAAAAATTCAGCATCGAAGAAATCAGAATTGAGCCATGTTTCCACAAGAACAACAACATCAATTCAACTGACATGAAAAGTCGGAAATTTGGTACTTTAAAAGGTTTCTTGCGGTTGTTACGTTTCAGGGCGTAGTAAACGATATATACTTTCATTACTCCGGATCCCGAATCTGAAAATAATCACTCAAACATCTTTCTTTTCAACAGCCACGACTGCCTTGTATTGACATTTCTCCCTTCTACGCAAGGATATAACACAGAATATGGCATTTGTTGATTTGTTTCATTTTGAGATGCCAACTATCGTATATTAGGTCCAATTGGAGATGATTTGAAAGAATTATGACTGAAAGTTTTAATAAAATGAGAAATGAAATATGAAATGAATGGAATTGAACAAATCCATTAAGATGATCTTATTCGTAAACTCTCAAGAACTAATTTAGCACCCACCATTTCGATCCCTGACAATTGAATTATTAAAAACTCGCAAATCATTCTTGCAGGATCTAATTGAAATTTTTATCAGAATCACCAACTATTGTAAATAGAGTAGAAGATCACGAGGTCGACGATGGAAGTGTGTAGCACTTACCAAGTGAAAGATAGACACGTTGTTAGCTTATTCTTTGGTTCGTTGTATCTGTCAGTTTTGGTTGGCTATAAATGATGTAAACAGTTCCGGCCATTCTAATTTCAAAATTCCAAATATACAGAAAGTCACCATCCTATAAATCGGGAAATATGGGGTATTATATTCGTACCAAATAAATATTTTATTTTGCCAAACATGAAGTGATTGACTCTGCCTACCCGTATCTACGTCAACCAGTTAATCGTGCTGACAACAAAGACTGACAGTCATTCTCTTTAAGTTTCTATATACGAGTAGTTACTTATGCAGTTACTTTATACAACTGCTTCCATTGCCTGGCCATATGAAGGTAAGATCATATGCGATGCATCATTACGATTATTAGACATTGTAAGAACTTTTATTGCCTGCTGTTTGGGGGACTCCTAACCCGAATTGAATTGAGTTTCTTCAGAGCACTTATAGTTGCAAACGACTGGATTTGTGACAGGGAAATGGCTGAGTTCATATTTATGGTTGAACAGAGACCATCTTGAGAATTCCTAATGTCACAATCCATTATGCTCACATTTTCAAGCGAGTGATGTTGTGGAGCTGATGCCACTTTAACAAACAAGCTGCCTGCCCACAAAGCATGGCAAACTTTTTTTTTGTGTCCACCAGAGGGAATATGACGGTCTAAGTCGTCGGTGTAGTGCATGCAGCGTGGACGAATTCATCTGCTGCCAAACTACAACAAACGGCAAACAGGGCGTTTTAGCAAACTTTCCCAGCCGGAGATGACGAGTGACATGGCATGTTGGAGTCAAAATATTCATACTTGTTCTTTGTATAGAAGTTTATTTAAATTTGTTGTCCTTTCTCATTTCAATTAAGTGGCCAGGACATTTCGATAAGAACGTATACGTACAAAACGAGTGGCATACAAAGATTCTTGCGATGATAATGTCGTTTAAGTGGGCTGCAAATGCTATGAGTTGGCTATGATGACCCCTTCGCTTGTCATCAAAGCAGACATTGGCATCACTGTGGCGTGGTGGGTGTGAGTGTATGTA
>JAHXMU010000665.1:284600-306885 GCA_019455685.1 Philornis downsi
GCGATCTGACATCTCTGTCAAAAGTTATGGCGTTGCCTGATGGGTCCATCGAATATGGGCAACCCTGTACGTGTGATACCCCAAGGGGCGTGATAGTACTACATTTTTATTCGCACTACTTAATGACTGATGCGAGCTCAATTGTACTAAATATGGCGTAATTTGAGTGAATATATAAATTAAATAAAACGATTGAATAAATAAACTCCCTTATTAAATATATAAATTAATAAGGAAGTTTGTGTGGCTATCGATTTTATTCATTTTTATATTTCATAATCGACAATGTGACATTATAACTAATGAACATCGCTGGAATCCAGCTAAAAGGAGATTATGTTGAAATTATGTATGAGAAAATTTCGCCTAACTTTTTTGTGTCTTCTGTGTTAGGTCACTATGTCCATTTCAATCACAATGGGTACAATTGAGGATGCGTTGACATTTTTGGAATATTGAAACAACAATCAATTACGAACACAATCAAACATGGCTGTTTGTATGAGAACTATATCGAAACATCTCGGATTAGCAGAAAATGAGTGCCCATCTCTTATTTATCAAATTTTCGCCTCTTATACACAAATATTCAAATATTATTTTAATCGAAAAGGAAGGAAATTCGGGTTTTGCAACAAATAGTAAACCGAGACTTTTATTTTCATACGAAAGTTTAATTTTTTAAGTTTTGAAAAAATTGAAATGCTGATGTTTAAACACACAGCTTGATTTCCAATGCCTCCATCCTCTTTCAGAAATGAGTATTTATTTCCGTATGCCTCAAATGTTGGCCCGGCATTAGGCCTTCATAACACTCCTGCCTGGGGGTGGAAAAGTACAGATACATGAAAATGTTCCATCGCAATACACATTCAGTCTGCTGCAATACTAAATCCGAGCATTAGCTACGTAAGTGCTCGTCCTATGAGGAAAATTGCCTAAAGTTAAAAGCAAAAGAAAAGCTAAACACCCGAATAGAGCGATATATCTACATGCTTACAACCGTATGCCAATGTATGCATGTGTTTGTAATGTTTATTTGTTAATAAAGTATTACGAGTTTGTATGTAGAACAATTTGTACAACCAAGCTATTCGTAGAGATCATTCTCGTCCAACTACAGCAATGTTTCTAAAGGTCCATCGCATTGGCACCCATTTCCTAATTATTGAGGTCATTAGTGAAAATTAATTGGAAATATGAAACAGTTGAGATTCGTAATGGCGAAAAACTTCGAACTCTAATTTGGCCGTCTGGCGATTGTTCTTGAAATAGTTGGACTGCTTAAAAAGACAGATGGCAAGTAGTAATGCCTGTTCAGCCCATCCAATTCTAATGTTAATCATTTCAATACATCTCATCAGGTGCGATACGTAATTATGGAATGTGTACGATGAGCGGGAAATGCTTATCATCGCGCATACAAAATTTAAACGATTTTGTGAGATGGCTGTGTTTTGTGACAAAATAAAGCTTCATATGAACGATCTGGTTTGCGAGAAGCCGAAACGAAGTTCATCTCGCAGTTTATAGAGGTAGACGCTCGAAGGGTTGCCAAGTTCACGCTGCTGTAGCAACCAGACGGCTAGTGACAGCGCGTTAATTTTTTGACAAGCGTCAGTTTGTACATATTTTATTTTTATAACATATTTTCATTAAAGGTTTCTTGCGAATTTGTCCCTTTAGTAACATTTATTAGAAAACAAATGAATACACAATTTCGATCAAACAAATTAATATCTAAGCAGAAAAAAGAAATAACCTTTGAATTTTTCCTATATATAGGGTGGCACATAAGCAACGTTAAGATTTGATCAGTGAATACATTTTTTGTTTTAGTCTCCTTTTTTTAAATAATACTTGGGACATTTATGCTGGAAGGCTCAGCACAGAACAAAGAACCAAAGTTGTCCAATTTTACTTTAAAAGTCAGCATTCAGTTATTCAGAACTAAAATGCTCCCAGCGCTCCAACAATTTACCGATTGGTTCAGCGTTTTGGGCAACAAGAGGCTGTCTGTGATCTTCCACATGCAGGTAGACCTCGTACAGTTCGAAATGAAGTGACCTTTGCTCGAATGCAAGCAGGTATTGGGGAAAACCCCGAAACTTCCACCAGGCGACGTTTTCAGTAGTTAGAGATGTCTAGGCGGTCTTTGCAAAGAATTTTAAATACGTTACATCTTTTCCCATATAAGATACAATTGATTCACGAGTTAAAATCAAATAATGCACAAGAACGCATTCGATATAGTCGCCGTAAACGTTACTTATGCGCCACCCTATACATGCAAATGCAAATGCCTTGAAAACAAAAAATTTAATTGAAATATATAATATTTGGTTTTAAAATGAAAATTATGAACAAAATACTCATGGCATATTCCTTTAGTCAAGCATAATGGAATAATATAGGTGTTCTCAGAACTTTCTTACGGATGTTTTTTATCTCTGATTTTTTTCTTTGAAATTATAAAAATAACGATTATTTGCGGTCCCTGTTAAAAAACCAAAAATGTTAAGAAACGCATTTAATCAAAAGATATTTGGTACAAAATACCATCAGGTCATATTCGGTCACATAAACTCGATGCGATTGTCCGCACTAAAGGTGGCTACACCGAACAAAAACATGATTTTCTTAAAATTTGAAATGTTTTCATGTTCTGGTAAAGTTTTTAAAAAAGTTTTTAAAATCAAAATTTACAAAATTACAACATTTTTAACGGTTAACACTTCGAACGCTGACCCCTGTACGAGGTGTAATAAAAAAATGTTTTTTTTCAAATTTCGTGAGTTACGTATTTTCGATTTTCGCATTTTTTTTCTGTTATGTTGGTACACATGTCTGTTATAAATATATGTTGACAATATCAGCCATTTTGGATTGTCAGTTTGTTTTTTTGACAGATAGAAAGGTTAGTCGTGTTTTGGTGTGCTCTTCGATTTTTTTACTATTCGAAAAAATGGATTAAAGAAACTGTATTAAGTTTTGTGTACAAAATTAAATTAAATTGCACATTTAATTTGATATATTTGAAATGTTGACTGTGGCGTTTGGCGAGTCTACTATGAGCAGATCACGAGTTTAATTGTGGTATAACCGGTTTAAGGAAGGCTGGTATAACCGGTTTAAGGAATGACGATGCTCGTCCTGGTCGCCCAAACACGTCAACAACCGATGAAAACATTGAAGCAATGAAGAAAATTATTTTGGATAATCATCGAATCACTATTAGAGAGGTTGCTGATGATGTTGGCATATCGTTCGGCTCATGCCAAGCAATTTTTACGGACGTTTTAGGCATGAAACGTGCGGCAGCGA
This sequence comes from Philornis downsi, assembly GCA_019455685.1. NCBI lineage: Eukaryota > Metazoa > Arthropoda > Insecta > Diptera > Muscidae > Philornis > Philornis downsi. The sequence continues at coordinate 287,925 of JAHXMU010000665.1, forward strand.
AGATTGTTTCAAAATTGCTAAATTTTGAGCAAAAATAACGTTGCATAGACATCGCTCAGGAGCTGTTGAACGTCGTCAACGACGATGCAGATTTCCTCAAAAAGGTCATAACTGGTGACGAATCATGAGTGTATGGCTATGACATTGAAACCAAAGCCCAATCATCCCAAAGGAAGCATTCAGAAGAGCCAAGACCGAAAAAGGCAGGCCAATTGTGAAGATTTTGCTCACTGTTTTCTTCGATTGCAATGGCGTGGTGCATCATGAATTCTTGCCACAAGGTCGTACGGTGAATAAGGAATACTACCTTAAAGTTATGCGCCGTTTACGTGAAGCAATTCGTCAGAAACGCACAGAATTGTTGAAAAACCAATCATGGATTTTGCACCATGATAACGCACCAGCTCACACATCGATGCTTGTGCGTGAGTTTTTGGCCAAAAACAAAACCGCAAACATGCCTCAATCACCGTATTCACCGGACTTGGTTCCCGCTGACCTTTTCCTCTTCCCAAAACTGAAGACACGAATGAAAGGAAAGCGTTTTGCTACGATTGAGGAGATAAAAGAAAAATCGAAACAGGTGCTGTTGGCGATACCAAAAAGCGCGTTTTAGAAGTGTTTCGAGGATTAGAAGAAACGCTGGCACCAGTGTATTATATCTGAGGGGGACTGAGGGGAAATAAAATAGAAATTGATGAATAAATACTTTTTTAAAAAAATTTTAAATAATGGTTATTTTTTTATCATACCTCTACGTGCCCAAATGTAACACATTGATGAAACACATTTTTTCCTCCAATCATTCCGTTGAAAAATATACAGTTGAGAGTTTTAATAAATAATTAATAAAATTGCAATTAGTAGCGATTATAGGAAACGTTTAAGTGCCACTGTGACACTTTAATTAAATTTTAAATACACTCAGCAAACTTCAATTAATGCAACTGCATTTTTACGGCAGTTAGTTTTGTCGCTAATATAAGTAAATTTCGTGAATTTTCGTCATTTTTGGTGCGAAATTCAATTAAGGGCATTCGGGTTAAGTCGTCCAAAGAGGCCGGCTCAAGAGTTGATTTGTGTTTTTTTTTTGTAATTACATTTATTTAACATACTCGTACTTTTTTTAACGTTTGGTTTTGTAAAAACCGGTGTTCCTTAAATTATTTCCAAATGGGTAAAGCAAAGACACTGATTGACCGCGAAGAATCCACTCAAGTCCTTGCATACAAGGATGTCGGTTGGTCTAATCGAAAAATTGCACGCGAACTGAAACGCTCTGCTGCTGCTGTAGATAATGTAAAGTAAAACTAAGGGAAGACTACAGTAAAAATTAGAAAAAATTCTAAAAATCGGAACGTGTCACCATGAGGTGAAGCCGTTATCATACGTGCAGGATTTGAAAAACATTCAAGGCCTTTAAAAATTGTATCACAATTAAACCTACCAATAACCAAGTGACGTGTTCAGTTCAATTTTGGCAAGTAACTGACTAATTTGGAAAAAAATGAGACTTAACCCGCCTCCATCCTACGAATATAAAGTGGCTCGACTATAATTTGCAGAAGAACAGATGTCATGGTCGAATCTGAAATATGAAAACACACCCCTTCCATTTTTAATTTTGTTTTGCCAGAGAATAACAAAAAAGCTGATACGTCAGATGAGAAAAACTTTAATTTAGATGGCCCTGATGGCATTAATTATTACTGGCATGACATTCGGCAGTCTGAATGTTACTCCACAAAGTGAATTTAGCTACCACAATCAAACCCCAATATGCAAAATTTCCAGGCGTTTGACTTCAGGAGGCTACATACATTTGTTGGAGAATGTTCCTGTGGACTTTTTTTGATAAAGAACCAGCTAGTGACCCGGTTTTTCAGCGGGATAATGCGGCCATGCACGTTTCACGGGCTAGTCGATCTTGGTTTCAAGACAAAGAAATTACCACTATATCAAGGCCAAAATATGTGGGCAACCTGGCCCCTCGATTTTATACTAACGTGAAAAAATTTACCACTATGTCATGACCAGCTCCATCTCCGGATTTAAATCCTATTGAAAACATGTGGGGCAACTCGGTCCGTCGGGTTTATGGGAAAATATTTCACTCGGTGGAAGAGCTTCGAAAAACCGTATCTCAGGAATGGGCTCAAATACCACGTGCCGAGTTCCAAAAAATGATTGTTTCGATTCAATCTGGATTTTTGAAGTAATGGGTGGATGGACACATTATTGATTTACATTATTGAGTCTTTTTTAAGTTTTCTTTTTTGATTTTTGAAAATGTATAATTGAATTTCGCACTTTGTTTTTGATTTCTTCATTTTTCTTACATTATAAGTTTGTTATTTAAATAAAATAAAAAAAAATGTTGTGTTTAACATAAAATGAATAAAAACAACATGCATAAAGTTCAAATAATGTAAAAAAGTGAGTGCCTTTAATTGAATTTCATGGAGTGTCTTTTAAAAACAACAGTGGTTTTAAGTTTTTCGTAAAAAAATTAGATTACTTTGCAAAAAAGAAAAAGAAATATATAAATAAAAGAAAAACACTTTACTTATTTCTTAATGCAGAAAATTTAAATTTAAATTATTTATCCTGAATCGGTGAAGAGTTCTATTAAAACCACCCGATAGACTACTTGTGTGCTGCCAACTTAAAAGAGACATCATTTTATACAAACTTATATATCCGAAACTGAAGGTGAAAAAAAAAAATAAAATTTGTGAATCAAACCCTGAAACCCCGTATATTTTTCTCGGAATAGCAATTATTTAATTAAGAGAAAAATATACGGGGTTTCAGAGTTTAATTCACAAATGTTATTTCTTTTTCACCTTCAGTTTCGGATATATAAGTTTGTATAAAATGATGTCTCTTTTAAGTTGGCAGCACACAAGTAGTCTATCGGGTGGTTTTAATAGAACTCTTCACCGATCTGAAAGATCTGCGAAGTTCGAAACTGACTGCTATAATCATTGTCAGCTGTTTAAGAAAAGCTTTGGCATACAGTACAGTCTACTGCATTAAGTTCATTTATAATTAAAATTATAATAACAGAAATAAAATTCTTGCATAAACAGCATATAAATGTTCATTCAAAGCTTATGCTCTCTGACCCAGTTGAAATTACACAGCAATCCTTGACTTACCGCTCATACTGTGTCCTGTGGGCCAGTAATAATAGAGAATATTAATGAAAACCATTGTCGTTGTCTAGTTTTCTGTATTCTGTCACAGCTGTTGCTTAAACGAATTTTGAAAACAAGCAGCTCTTTTGTCACCAATTTATGTTACAATTAGGACAGGGATTAGAAAACAAATTAATTTAGCTGTTCTTCGCAATGGTAAATGAATAGGCAACCACTCATAAATGAAGGTGGATGAAATTTTAGGCATTAAATTGTCGAAAGCGAAATTGGGTAAGAAGTAGTATGTAGATGCCATACGCCTTTCTTAGAAATCGTGAAAATTGTGTGGAGCTTCCAGTGGCCAACTGTAATATTTTGACTGTTCATGTAAATACAAAGAAACCCCGTCTCAGTAGTAACTGGTCACGCTTTCGAATGTAAAGGAAAGCGTATAGAAAATCCCGTTTTAAATGTTTAAATTAAATTAGCGATGTTTCTTTTTCATTTTACGTAGAAAATTTTGAGTTTACAACGATTTGCAGAGATATTTAAGCTATTGTCGATTCCAATATCTTAAAAAAATATCCCTTAGTTAATTTATTTTTGTGAAAAATCTTTGCTATTTTCTCAATACTGTCTACCACTAAATTGAACATCAATCACAAGTCTTATGAGGATACAAAGAGGAACTTGTAACACGGCGGTAGCGCATGATTCCAATACAAAGATATCCGCAAGGGAAATTGGGAATCACCTGACCTGAACTCGGGAAAATAGATTGATAATGTAGTAATAAAGGGTGTCCCAACAAGATTTAAATTTGGCGCCATTCGAAGTGTCATTGTTTGCCATTTGAACAATTTCTACTGTTAGCTAGTAGAAGGTACGATGTTAGTAAAAATGGAGCGCTGCACGAATGAACAACACATTCCCATTGTGAAACTGTTTTACCAAAATGGTGAGAGTTTTGCGACTACAGTTCGCAAATTGCGTTCAATTTGGGGTCACAATAATGTCCCAAAAGATTCAACTGTTAAGAGATTAATGGATAAATTTGCCAAAACTGGGTCTGTTAGTGATGTAAAGACAAAAACGCGTCTTCGACCAGGTCGATCGACCGATCGAACTCCATCCACCTCAATTCGACACCGAGCACAGCAAATTGGTGTCTCCAAATCCATTTGACGAAAGATTTGCATCTTCGTGCATACAAAGTTCAATTGACTCGGGAACTGAAGCCAGCTGACCATGGACAGCGAAGGGAGTTCGTTAATTGGGTATTGGAGAGACAACATGAAAATGCTGATTTTGCCGATAAAATCATCTTCAGTGACGAGGCCCATTTCCATCTTGATGGCTTCGTCAATAGGCAGAATTGTCGCATTTGGGGTGAGGAAAATCCTCGAGTGATTCACGAGAAGCAAATGCATCCTCAACGTGTCACTGTGTGGTGTGGATTTTGGACTGGAGGAATCATTGGACCTTTTTTTATGAAAATGAGGCATGTCAAGCGCAAACAATCAATGGTGTTCGGTATCGTGAAATGATAACCAGTTTTTTCGTGCCTATAATTGAAGAAATGAATGTGGAGGGCGCCACAGTTCATACAACCATCAGTCATTTAAATTGCTCATCAGTCATTTAAATCTTGCGTTCTTGTTTAGACACCCTTTAGAAGAGACATGCGAATGACGATTTCAATGTTATCAAATTATTGTTTTAAGCAATTTACTAAATTTTGTTGCAGTTCACAGGAGCAAATCTGTAAATTTGTACAAAGTTCTTAAGCCAATGGAATGAAACCACACCTAAACATTTTGGTAGAAACCATTAAAAGAGGTTTCAACAAAACTCGTCGCTATTGCATAAAGAAAATGTTGCCAGCTTCATTTCTTCGCATCAATGGCCGCATTACCATATCACCCGGTCTTAAACCAACTGGTTTTTTTTTTCATATAGTCCATTCTACAGGCTAAGGTAACAACTAAAAAACGGGTTATTAATTTTTTGCTTTCAAAAGTATAGTTAAATAAAACACACATAAAGCTATGATTTCGATGAAACTTTTATTTCACTATAATACTTGGACCTTGCCCATAATGTACGAAATACAATGTCATTGAAATGACCGCCTCTGGATTGGTTGCAGCAGTGGATGCTTTTGAGATAGTTTTCGACCACTATTTCGCACATTTCGGGCGGTATCTTGGCGATAACTTGACGAATTTTGTTTTTTAAATGCTTCAATGTTTGGGGATTATTCGCGTAAACACGGTCTTTGACGTAGCCCTACAAAAAAAGTCTAACGGCATCAAATCGCATGATCTGGATGGTCAATTGACGTCGCCCAAACGTGAAATTACGAGAAGCTTCTCGTGCAATAAAGCTAAAATCGGTAGTATTGTGCTGCTTGTGTCTTCATCTTGTTGAAACCACGTATCGTCCAGTTCATAATCTTCAATTACAAGCCAAAAAAAAAGTCGGTTATCATACAGCCATAGCGCTTTGAATTGACAGTAACGCTTCCTCCAGCGTCATTTTCGGAAAGAAAATACGGCCTAATAACACCTCCAGACCATAATGCGCACCAAACAGTCACTTTTTCCGGATGCAATGGCTTTTCCACAATCACTTCTGGTTTCTGCGAGCGTCATATGTGACAATTTTGCTTGTTGACATAACCACCGAGTGGGAAATGAGCTTCATCGTTGAAGAAAATTTTGTTTGAAAAATCATCATTGAAAGCCTGTTCCTGTAGCACCCAATCAACATATCTACGGCGTTGTGAATGGTCAACCGGCTTTAATTGCTGCAAATGTTGAGCTCTATGTGGATGGAGATGCAAATCCAAATGCAAAATATGCCATAATGAGCCGTACGATAGGCCCAATTGCTGAGAACGCCATGGGATCGGCAAATTCGGATTATCCGCCACGCTTTTACTAATAGAAGCGGTATTTTCGGCAATGCGTATATTGCGATGATGCACAGGCCTGACCACTTCTATAACGCTTTTAGTCTCTTCAAATTTCTTTATAACCTTGCCTTGCCTTGCACAGTAGGTGGATAATCTCCCCGTAATGCAGTTTTAACTTATTTTGCCCGTTTTTAGGTTGTTAAGCGATCCATATTCGTAAATGACAAAGCTTTCCCTAAATAAAAAACACTGACAGGTATTTAACAGCTGACAGCCTTGCCAGACCTGTAGTTTTGAAACCACTGAAGGGATAACTCTTTACGAAAAGGGTCTAAGCTTTAAAGATTGCTCTTCGCTCTTCTGGTCATATTCATGCAGCAAGAGAAGTTTTTCCGAACAAACTTAATGCTATTATCTGCTCTAAAAGTAATTAAATCGAACAATAATACATTTTTCTTAAAATTTTAAATGTTTTTTTACGATATACCCAAGTTTGGAAATAACAAAATTGAAGTTGACAAAATTAAAGCAGTTTTAATTCATTACATTTTGAGCTCCGACCCCTGCATATCTTATTCAGCAAGGATTTTAAATATGAATAGCGATCTCATCCGTAAGGTTACAACTTATAAAACGCAATAAAAAGTGATATATTTCAGTTCAAACAACATCAAGCTTACTAAAAAAAATTCGCTTTTTTCCGGATTTGTTTTGCTCATTTTAGGCATTTTCGCCAAATTTTCGGCTACACTGACGGACATCGACGAGGTCGAGTGCTCTAAAATACAGCAATTGCGCTTCCTTGAACATGATGGATGTTGGCATAGAAGACTCGAACTTTCCATCCGATTGTTAGTTACTGACTATGTTTCATAATGTTTACAGAATTTTGAATCTGCTACTATATGGCTAATAATATTAAAGGTGTGGTCTGTGAAAAGATCGATCAGTTTAATATGCATTCAATGTGATTGTCCAATGGGGATAATTAAATTCTTGATCTTGGTCCTTCGCCTGTTTTTATCATTTTCATATCCGGATCTGGAATGGGAATGGAGAATGAGAGAATTTGAAAGTAAAAAGAAAAACAATTAGGACGTCATTTAAAAAATAGCTATAATGTTTTCTCTCTAGAAACATTTACATTTTTGAATCAATGAGTACTGAGTGGGTGTTAATTTTATTGCATTTTTCACATCCAGGCTTCCTGCTATTGCAATCTGAAGAGCGATTCAGAATTATTATTGTTCGTTTGCATTGTGATTAGACATATTATGTGATCCAAAACACGTACGTATTATTTAGTTCCCCTTCCCGAAAAGTAAATCTGTGGTTATTTGCGTTGAGATCTACAACTTGAGACTGTCACAATTTATGCTACGCGACGCATTCAAATTCAATGAACCAATTCGGATATGTTACAGAATTTCCCTCTTTTGGACGTCTCGATGTTTTTTGCTGCCTTACTGAGTGCAACGTCCTTGAAATCAACCTTCCAATTTTAGACTATAAAAAATAAACTCAAATTGTCGTTTGAAGGAAATGTACAACAAATGCCAAACGTACATCAACCTGCATTGGGAACCCCTCAAAACGACATTATCTTTCACTGTCTTCATTGTTAGAATGTTTTTCCTTTCCAGTGTTGGCAAATCGCTCAGACAACTGATGGGAGTTGAACTGTCTGTTGAGCTGCTTGTTTGCAATGTTCACGTCGTGTTGTATATTCAATACGACAGAAACACGCACACACACACACATATGTATGTTGATATACATGTGAGAACATAAGTTATATGTATATTCACATTAAAATGTCCATTTGGCGTGACGAAATTTTAGATCAAAAACAGAAAAGTAACCAGAGACTTTGATGGATTCTTAAGATTTTGTTGTAAACATTTTATATTTCAGAAATAAGCGTTCGAAGAGTTACAATATAATGGCTGTAGCAACAAAATGGCTGTATCAGCAAAATGGCTAATGACAGCCCGCTCATTTTTTGACAATTGACAGTCTATTATGTTGTCAATAAGCCTATGGAAGCATATAGTTTTACTTCGCAGTTAAAAAAGTTATCGAAATGGAATTCAAAAGCAAATAGTGTTATTGCTTCGTATTTGGTCGGGTAATTGCAACCAACCTATGGCTGGCGGAAATTGTCTTTACGTGTGCTCGTAGCATGGGGCCCATACTAAATTAAATACGATTGAAGCTCTACAAAATTAAAAAACCGAAGATTTAAGACCTGCTCAAAAGGCAGTTCGCAAGAGCAAAGAGGTGTTAAAACACTTGCACGTTGGTGGCGAGCTTAAAATTTGGATCTTTTTGGATGAAAAATTTCTTTGGACATCGTAGCATTACGTTTTTTAATCTCACAGCGCCAGACTATATGTAAACAAACCAAACGATAGTGTAAGGTTAGAATGCAAGTCAATAGAAAATGTAGACCAGCGAATTGCCCTGCGATAACTGTTACAGGCGTCTCACCAATCGTTTTCACTGCGATAGACTTTAAAAGTAGATTAACAAATCTAGCTTGAAAAGATTTTAAATCATATTTCATTACCTTGGGCACATAAAAAAATTGATAGAAATCACTAAACGTTTCAACAAGACTCGGCGTCATAACATAAAGCCCGTGAAAGCCAGCGTCTTTTTTTATACAAGAATATATTCCCAGCTTAATGTCTTCACAATAAGGGCCACCATCTTCACCGGACATAAACCTATTTTATGGATTTTTTCATACAGTCTTTTCTGGAGGCCAAAGTATAAACTGAAAAATGATCAACGTCTTAAAGATAATTCTTCGCTGAGAAATGAACGAAATACTAGTACCATCACGCCACATTCGTGTAGCGTGTGAAGCCTTCCCGGGTAACCATAACATATTTTTCCTAAAATTAAAAATGTTTTTACGATATTCTGAAGCTTTTTGTTAAAAGAGTAAAATTGATAAAATTATGTCATTTTGAATTGGTAACGCTTTGATCGCCGTTCCTTGTAATTATTAAATAGCCTCTTTCCATAAAACGTTTGAAAAGGAACACCAACGTTCGTATATGAATGAAACCATTGAGAATGGGGTATTTATAAAACGTGTCATAGTTTTTATCAAATATGAAAGTCCTCAAAAACAATGTTGCCATATGTATTTTGGCAATATTTTGTCTTGTGGTAACACTACTGAATGGAAATAAAAGCTTTTTGAACTGAAAGTCTATTCGAATTATAAAAACGAAAACAAGTAGTTGTTTATTTGCTTGTCCAATGAATTAAGTGATTCGTTCTGTGGAAACAGGATTAAAATTGAATTGGAATTTAAAAATAATTGCTAAAAGTAAAGAAATGATAATGAGAAAAAACAGAAATCAATAAATAAAATAATATCGTCTATGATTTTAATTTTATAAGTCAAAACTGGAATCCGGATTGATTTTTTTATTTTTAAAATTAAAGATTAAAACAATTCATTGAATTTAATTCTCTCTATCATGAAAATAGAAATAAAATAACTTGTTATATTTAAAAACAAACGTAGTCCTTTTTTGTTTCTTGAAAATGTTTGATACTCTTAGTATTTGTTTAACTGAAGTTTTAATAAAATTTGGGTTTGTTGGCGGAAATTTTGACATTTTATAATTTTTCAATTTTATTTTCATTATCCGGAAAGCGAAATTCAATGATTGAGTTTTGTCTTTTAGGTTTAAAATTTATTAATTTTGTTTTTCTTAATTCGTTTTTATTATTTAGTTTTAAATATGAAAATCAATGTAGACTGTTGTTTATAAATATTGTAATATAAATCAATTATAATTTGTATATATATATTTTTTTTAATTGCTTTTATTTTTTTATATAACACTCAAAAATATTTACCATAATTAGCTTTTATAATAAATATAAAAAAAAAAATTTGAAAAAATTATAATTGACTAATAGAAAAATATAAGTTTGTGGCACATTTGAAAAGTTTATCGATGTTTCCTTACCAATGATTTTTCAGTCCAAAATCGACCTAAAAACCGTTATACAGGACTGTTGAACATGGTTAATCCTCTCTATGAATTAAAAATGAATTTTCTACATTAAATTAAATTATAAATTATGAATTGAAATAAACTTTCTGATAATTAGGTTGAACTAAGTTCAATTACATTGAATTCCTTGTATCAAACAATTTGTAAATATTTATTATAAATTGTAAAAACTAAGTATTTATTTGCTAGTATAAAGGCTACTTCAAACAACCATGTAATTATAAAAATCCCTATTTTGTGACGTCCATGTGGCAACGGTACGGAGGTCTCATGGTTGAGACCAGCGATAAACTCGCTCTCTTTTTCCACCAGCCGCCAACCGCCAAATAATGTAAGTTCACCAATATCCCATCTTTCCAATCTTCTCCAAAACGAAAAATCCTCGTAAGTACACTCGTACACATCCCGCCAAGAACCTAAGTTCTTCAACAAACCCTCCAATTTCTCTCGTAGAACTTAAGTTCCAAATGAAATCTTCAGACAAATTTTGACAGATTTACATCTTGGCTACTACATTTTACAGGGCCACCTAGTAAAAACATATGTCTTACTAAGCCAATATGTTCTCTTATCACTACTGGAAATTTCATAGGTTGGCAAGTTTTAAAATTTCTAAAGAATTTTGTCGATATATCTCTACAGCTACAGCGGTAGCCAAGTATGGAATAACAAACATAAATTAAAGAAACTTTTTAACAATATTCAGTACATACTCCCTTGCATTTATTCAACAAATTAACTTGAAGCTAGTAAAAGTGTCTACTCAATTTAAAGAAGTAAAATTTGATGGACATATATTGAAGAAGTCTTTGCCTTCATACGTTTTTAATCAAGGAAATTGGTTCTTCTTTAATTTTATTGTAAATATTGAACAATACTAAAGATTATTTCTTTAAATTTAAGTCGTTTTGAAAATCATGAGAATAAGTTTTACTTATTTTAAGAAAATTTTATCAAGGAAATAGGAGTGCAATTTGTTAAGGGAAAGATATACTGAAGTGAAATAAATTTATTTTCACATTAAAGAAATTTTCTAGTTTATAATGAAAATTTCTTTGGAATAATGAAAAATACAGTAAAATAAAAGTGAGTTCATAGCGTACTTAATTTTAACGTCATTCTTTTTTTTTTTTTTTGAGTGTAGGAATTGCTTGGGGAGACTGAAAATACTTTTGAACACTGAAATAGTATTAATAGTCTAACGTTTATAGTTAAGTTTCACAATTGAGGTGTCTCAAAGTGAGTCAAAAATATGACCATATCCCGAAAGTTTTTAAGGATAGTACGATACAATAAAACTAAATAAATCCTTAACTATTTTAGATTAATTATAAAAAACGCTTTTGCTTGCACCACATCAGAACATAGGCTTGATACAGTCTTGAGAAGTGATAAAAAGTACGTTGTAAAGTACAGGGTGGTGCAATAGAACGTGCATATTTAAAAAATAGATTAAAAAATAAATACAAAAGGTATGGTTAAAATAAATCTAAGGCATTGTAGAGTAATAAATGGAGTTTATTTTTTAAAAATAACATCATCTAAATGGTGACCCTCTCTACGACGGCACTCCTCTAACCGCGAACGAAAATTATTGAAAACTTTCTTCAGTAATACTGGTGTAATGGCTGCCATTTCACCACGGATATTCTCCTTGAGCTGAACGATGTTTCTTGGATTATTACTGTAGACTTTGTGTTTAAGGTATCCCCACAAAAAAAAGTCAAGAGGCGTCAAGTCTGGACTACGTGGGGGCCATGGGATATCACCTCTTTTCGAAATCAGTCTGCCAGGGAACATCTGCTTCACCACCGCCATGGAGTCATTTAATGTGTGACAGGTAGCTCCATCTTGTTGGAACCAAGTTCTGGAATTCACTATTCTTGAACTTTCAATTTCTGGAGCCAAAAATCCGTCCAACATCTCAACATAGCGTTCCGTATTAACCGTGACGTTTTGGTCCCGCGCATTTTCGAAGAAAAAAGGACCAATTATTCCTCTGCCAGAGATTGCTGCCCATACTGTCACTTTATAACTATGCAATGGTTTCTGGTGTTTGATTTTGGGATTTTCACTGTTCCAGTAACGATAATTTTGACGGTTTACGAACCCATTCATAAGGAAATGAGCCTCGTCAGAGAAAAGGATATTGTCAAAATTGGAAAATCGATTAAGCATTTCATTAGCAAGTGCGAGCCTTGCTATGAAGTCAGACTCTTTCAATTCTTGTGTTAATTGCAGCTTATATGGATGCAGTTTAAGATCCAATGTTAAAATTCGTTGCAAACTTCGTCGCGATAATTGTAAGACAGACGATCTCTTGCGAGTCGACATTTGTGGATTTCCTCGTACTGACTCCATAACTCTCTCAACATTGTCTTCGCCCCTAGATGTTCTTGGGCGACCATTTGCTTGTGGTTTAAATGTTGAACCGGTCTCTTCAAAACGCTTTACCCATATTTTAATTAAATTAGCACTCGGAGCTTGACTAATTTGAAGTAGTCCATATTCAGCACAATATAGTCGCCTAGTATCAATATATGAACAAGAGTTCTCGTAAAATGCGCCCACACAAAATGCGCGACGCTTCCCGTCGAAGTGATTCATAGCGACTAAAACTCCATGAGTCCGCCAACCAAACGATGTAGGCGCTCCCCCGCCCGTGCCTTTTCTACCCCGCAAAAAAAGATGATGCAATATGCACGTTCTATTGAGCCACTCTGTAGTTCATGCTATTAATTGTTTTTCAAAATCCGGTTACAAATCGGTGGTAAAGTAGTGGACTGTGCAGATAAATCACAAATTAAAGCCTTTTTCCGTTTCTAAATTGTCAATCCATTTTAATGTGGCCACCTCCATTGTTTCTTCATAGAGTACAATAGAGACGGAGATCGTGTGACAAACTCCATTGTTTCTCAAAAGAGTAGTACAGGGTGACGCACGAATTGTGCTACAAACACAATGTCAATGTCAATGGCAACCGCTATTTAAAGATGTTGAAGGAGTTTTTTTTACCCAAAACTGCGCCGAAGATGTATCCGTTTCAACAGCATTTGGTTCCAGCAAATAGCCAGACCGGCTATGGCGGAGATCCAACGAAAATTGGCAAACGAATTAATATCCAGAAATACCACTTTCCCCTGATGCCCAAGGCCATCAGATCTGACTGCTCCAGTGTCTCTTTTTTATGGGGTTATGGCAAGAAAGATGTGTACAAAACAAAACCAAGGAATTTGACTGAATTGAAACAGTTCATTAAAACAATAATTGAGACGATCCGACAATGAATATCTTTCTGACCAGGTGTTATATATGTGTGAGTGAGCATGGAGATCATTTATCCATCATCTCTAAAAGCAATTAGTTATATAAAATAAAATTAAATTTTCTATACAGCAAAAAAAAAACCAGAAAAGATATATGAAATACATTGATTAAAAGAAAAGTTATTTGAATTTGTTATTGTAGCGCAATTGGTGGGCCAGCCTGTATAAACGGTTTTGAAATCGGCTTTGAACTTTGGCTGAATATAAGCAAATTTCCGTATAAATTTATAGAATGTGAATAAATGTTCCCTTTTGACTATACTTAAACTAATTTTCCATTCAAGATTACTGCAAATTTTTAGAAAATAATAACAGAGTGGTACGCTGTGAGTGGTACATTTTGATATTAAATCCTTCAGTATCAATCATGCCCAAATAACTCCACTATAGCATACTACTGGTGATGTCTACTCTCAGTCACATCCAACACTGGTCCTCCACCCCACCAATCTCGCATTTAAACTGCATAAATGATAGAATTGGAGGAGTTGAGTTGTCTGCCATATACGAGTAGATATATGTGGGCCACACTCTGCAAATTGTATGAACTGAGTGCGTGATTCAATTGGAAGCGATGACACCAAAAAAAAAAAAGAAAGTCAATAAAATTTACTGCAAACGCACAAGTGAATGAAATTTGGAAATAACATTGGTATTGATACAAATGAAGCTTTGTAAATAGAGATGATCTATTGCGGAAAAAGGAAGAGTGGAATATTTGTGCATCTCTGTCGATGTGCACACATATTAGTGTGTAATAATATTGTACTGTTTGCCATCTGCAGAGAAAAATAGTAAATTGCGAAAATATTTATTAAATAATAAATGCATAAATGAATCTTTATTACTTCCGCTTCACACAGCACACACATTCACACGCACACACACACACACGTATTTTCACTATACTCGCAAATTCATCCGGCCCGGGGACGAGGTTTTGCTTTGAGGTCAATTATCATCTCAAATATAAATATTTGAATTCTTAAACGAGAAAATTTATATATTTTGTGTAAAATCAATAAACTATCTCACAACATATTTACGTTTGTGTCTTGATTGAATACACCAGGGAACTGGAGGAAAGGGTAGAATGCTGGAGAATGAAGAAGACTGCCTTTACATTTACAGTCTATATACAAATGCAAAGGTGTAAATGTGTATGGGCATGTGTTTGTGTGCTCCCTTGGGCCACAGTGTTTGAGTGGACATTTATAAATACACACACTAGCACATTGTGAAGTCATTTGTGGTTGCATAATTTAATTAAAAATGTTTATTTAACTATTCACAGACAAAGGCCAATATATTCACACACCCACAAGTATCTGTATATATATAATATATATATATATGGTTGTAAGCACACAGACGCATACGCACACACTTCAGTATAAACAACACTTGAAGGCATAAAGGAATGTGCTAAAAAACGAATTCTTCGAAGCAACTCTTAGATATCTCGCACACGCACACACACACATACACTCGCACAAACGTACATACAAACATAAATGCATATTTCCGAAATGCTTTCAAAAATGTGGTATTTCCGCTTGGTCGAGTTGGTGATATGTACAGAGCACTGGCCTGATGGTGATCACCAGCAGTCCCCATCATTATCACCAACATCAACGTCATCAGCATCGTCATCATCATCATCAGCGTCATCATCCTCATCAGCATCAGCATCATCACAAGCACAAGCATTGTACTCTATTCTCATGTTTTGTTTTACTTGATGTTGTCGTTTTTCCCCCTTTTGCCTCCCTGCTCCTCCGATAAGGATACGAGTAACAACAAAGGCAGCCTAAACATTTCATCTCGGTCTTGTGGATCCGACATTCCTTTCTTCATTCGTCCATTCATTCAAGAACACACGAAGTCGGCTGTCTGCCATATGAGACGGAAAATTGCAAACAATTTTGCATATCTCTAACACACAACAATTACGGTCACCCTTCCCGTCCATTAACGATAAATAGTACGTCTTGCACACAAAGTTCAAACAAACATGAGTCCTCTGACAGACAGGCGAATGCCAGGAGGGGGACAAGATCAAATGAGCGGTCAAAACGAAGGCCGCATAAAGCGTTTGCCATTGCCGATGTCAATCAATGTACGCGGGTAAAGGAAACCTTCAAACGAAATTAGAAATGTTGTACAACATACACAGTTCATCATTCACTGGGCCAAAATGTCAGCCCTCACGAGGAATCAAAGTGACATCAATATAAACAAGGACGACTTAATAACGATATTCTGGCATAACATGACACTTATGGACAAATCGTTGGGAATCGGATAATGTGCTACTTCTTTGTCTATTTATCATTCCATGCA
Source organism: Philornis downsi (assembly GCA_019455685.1). Lineage (NCBI taxonomy): Eukaryota > Metazoa > Arthropoda > Insecta > Diptera > Muscidae > Philornis > Philornis downsi. Next base: position 303,694 of record JAHXMU010000665.1, read on the forward strand.
TCCATCCCATGTGCTTGAAGTAATTGTTAATGTATACGTACATGACGTTGCAAGTGATGTGTTGTAATTTCAATCAATTGTATAGATCGATGTCAATTCTAATACTATACGATATTGTTCTACTAGTAAATTAAAATTTTATGAATCATTCTATTAGTAATATAACTTTACAGTCTTCTAATAAATATGTCAATGTGTTGAATAAAGCTTTGCACAGAGGAAGACAACGGAGTAAAGGCAACTAAATTCAATTCCGGTGGAGAGCGAAGAGAGTTTCTGTCGCATAATTTCAGGCAATGTCTTAAAAATATGTATGAAAATACTGCACTTTTTCGCGTACAATAGGTAAAACATATTCTTTAAAAAAAATACTAAAACCACAAACTTTCATCGCGAACACAACCCGAACACCGCACGAATACACACATGCTACGATTGTGAAGAGAGGGACACAGGCAGAATGCCAATTAGGCATAATGGATGCTTTATTGTCATCTTTATACTTTCACCCATAGCGAAGGGTGAGAAATACGAGAAAAGGCCTGACGCATTGAAAGAGATGTGGCAGATTCTAGATGCCTTAAGACGGAATTCCAAAATGGGCGACGTTGCCACCCATTTTGTATGCTACCACCCACCCAAATTGACAGATTTATCGAAATTTGACTGCAATCCCTAATGTAATCCCTAATTCACAGCCTGCAGTTATCAATACTCTCGTTAATTATATTACGTTATAATACTGGGTAAATTTGAAAAAGAACGGAATGACCACCCTCTCTAGTGCCTTCCATGCCAATTTTATTTATTTATCTTGTACGAGGGCGGTCCCAAAACTACCCTAACAAAGAAAACGCAAAAAAGTTGGGAACAATTTTTTTTTTTCATTTTTCAACATAATCTACTTTTAGCTCCATACACTTTTTATATCCTACATCCTGTTTATAGTAAGAACTGTCAAACTCCTTAAAATAATCATCAACTGCAGACTCAACCACAGCACACAGTTGGCAAATCTTTTACCACCGAGCCATTTTTCAAGTTCTAATTCATTAACTTTAGCTTTCGCAATGGCGGAAGGGTGAACTGGAGCATTGTCTTGAGGAAGCAACACTTTTTCGCCAAGTGCAGCTTATTTCATAATTTCGTCATCTAAAAGCTACAATAAATTAGCATAATATTAGCCATAGATGGTTTTACCTTTCTGAAGATACTCAATAAAACTAATCCTATGCGCATCTCAAAAAACAGACGCCGTGATCTTGTCTGCAAATAGGACCGTCTTCTTCTTTAGACACTTATTTGACTATACTTTGTCTCAGGTGTGAAGTGGTGGAACCATGTCTCTTCCGTGGTTATTAATCGACATAAAAAGTCGCTTTATTGCGGTGGAACGTGCCAAATACTGAGATATCTTCAGGACGCTGTTTTTGCTCTATTGAAAGCAAGCGCGGCATCCATCTTGCCCACAGATTTCTCATCAAAATTTCGGTCAATATACGATGTATATCACTTTTTGGAATGCCTATCATTTCAACTAGCTCACGCACCATCGGTCGATGATCATCCAATACCATTATGTGAATTTTATTAACTGTGTTTCACGCGGTGTTCGTCTTGGCAGCTCGTACAGTCTCGTTTAAACTCTGCCACCCCATATTTTACAGTCATAAACGAAGGAGCAGACTCTTCTAGAGTAGAATCTAGCTCGGCTTTAATATCTTAATATTGGTTGGACTGAACCCTTCAAACGGAAATATTGAATTATATACCAGTAACCAAGTTTTTCCATGTTTACAAATTCACTGATATCGGTTAATTTTTGATGGCTCATATCAAAAATACTAAACATCGTGGCGCCTTGAAACATAAAACATATATTTTATATGGTAGCCACTTTTCACCAAAACAATTCTTTTTCAAACTACTGGCACCATCTATGCGTCAGGTCGATTATTATATTTGATATATTAGGATCTCTAAAATACAAAAATGACAGTTTATAATTCTACAGATATGATTTTTTAAGTACTATTTTTTTGCTTTGGCAAATTATAGCGTATGTCAAAAAAAGAAAATTTTAATTTTAATTTCCATAATTCTTCATAGTTTAGATTTTCCCTGAATGAAATAAATCATCCTTGAGGAAAATCGATTAATATTATTGGCGACTGAATGAAGACGTCCCAAGCTGACATAGACCTCTTCTTTTTGCTTTATTTTGCACATTACGTTTATCTCCGTAAACCAATCTATAACCAATTTGTTGTCCCCTTGTAAAAACCGGACATATTTGAGAAAAATACCCTCTTTTCCAAGAGTTAGTGTGGCAAGTCAGCAATTTTCGTTATTGTATATTCTCTCTTTGCCATATAAGTGTATCAACTATCCACCACATGCCGCTTTTAGTTAACGAATAAATGTGGAAATTGTGGAATACTGAAGCCATTTCGCCCACCTGTAACACATGCGGCCCATAACATAGAAAACAGTGTGGCCACTAATTACATGACGAGTGTAGACGCCACCTTGCCATACATAATAAATCCACTTTGTTCCTTTTTAATGTGAAAATGTGTACTTTAAAGTAGTTTTCCGTAATGACTAAAGTGTTGAAGACTGGAACCGAAAAAAGCCTAGTTTAACGGAACAACATGCCGGTTTCACGCCTGAGTCAAAGGAATAGTCAAAGCAGTGCACTGGAATGGGAGAATCGTGTCCAAAGAAGGCGAAAACGATTCTATCTGCAGGCAAGGTCATGGCGTCTATTTTTTTGGGATGTGCATAGGATTATTTTATATTGTTTATCTTCAGAAAGGAAAAACCTTCAACGGCGAATATTAGCTAATTTACTGCAGCGTTTAAGTGATGAAATTATTAAAAAAAGCTGCATTTGCGAAAAAGAAAGCGTTGTTTCATCAAGCTTATGCTCCAGTTCACACATCCACTATTGCGATGGCCAAAATGAATGAATTAAGGTTCGAATCACTACATCAAGCACCTTGTTCCCTTGGGCTATTCTCTATTTCCAAACTTGAAAAAATGGATCGGTGGCAAAAGATTTGCCAACAATAAAGAGATAAAGATGGAGTCTGCGGTTCATGGCTATTTTAAGGAGTTTGTTAATTCCTACCAAATATAAACAGGGTATACAGGGTTGCCCATATTCGACGGACCCATGTTTTAAAAAAA
>JAHXMU010000665.1:307285-319704 GCA_019455685.1 Philornis downsi
GTTATGGCGTTGCCAGATGGGTCCGTCGAATATGGACAACCCTGTAGAAACTTTTGACTATAGCTGGAAAAAATGCATCGAACTAAAAGAGGATTATGTTTTTTGAATTTTCTTTGTTAGGTCGGCTAGTTTTGGGATCGCTCTAGAAGTGGCTACTAAAGTTCGCACAATTTTCCTGCGGGTATTTTGTAACCATTTGGGCCCTCTCAGCTGCGTGAATGATTAACCACTAAAGTTCTCCGGCCCAAAAGTAAAATGTTACACGGAAACACATCTACATGCATGTCTGCATTTAATTGTTCGCACATCCTTTTGGGGATTTATTGCTGAATCTATGTATGTTGTAATATCAACCCAATTCAATAGAGCATATTCTATCGAAAGAAAACACTTTAGAAACTGCCAAGTGCCCCTCATGCGGTTGCATGAGATGAGGCCAATTAAAAGGTCACACACTTCCAATTATAGCCAATGTAGTTGTGGAGAGGGGGTGTGGAAGTACAGAGTTGTGTGGGATCAACAAGTCCGTCAATCAGTTGAAACATGCTTCAAAGTTGTTGGTGATAGTGCCCAACTACTCGTATTCGGGCTTCAGCACAAACTCGTGCTCGCACTTACATTATGTGGTAAATTAAATTACAAACTTTTTAAACAAACACTGATGCAAATCAACAACAACAACAACAACAATAGCAACAGCCTAGTGCTCTGAATCACAAAACAAGGAACAAAAAAATTAAGGCAACTTTTGAAATGCAATAAAAATTAAAATAATATAAAACCCATCTGGTTCCAGTGAGTGGCCAAAACGCCGCCAAGCTCATGCATATGTGAGAGAGTGTGTGTGTGTGTGTGTGTATGTACCATGGCAAACTAAAAAAGGAGAACATTGTAGCAGTTTACGTACGCTCGCACCAGCGTACATGTATGTGTGCATGTAACGGCACTATGTATGGAAGAGTATGTGTGTGTGTGTTCACATATAAATGTTTATTTAAAAAGTTTTCATTTCAATTTTACTTTCAGTGTTTCAAATGTGGTAGGTGTGTGCAGGGGAGGGAAGCATTGGAGGTGCATACCATTCATAGTACATATATATATTTGGAAGGGCCTGCTTGTGTGTGTGTGTGCTCGCGTGTGTGCTCATTCATTCATTCATTTATTTAGTTGTCAGTGACTTTTTACAGACACCCAGTGGCGCACCAACACAGCCACAACACAGTAAGTGTACAAAGAAAGTTTTCAACAGCTTGTATTAGCTCTATAACAATACTACTTCTTGGGGGATCTTTTTGCCCGGTGTTGCCTTATTGTCTGGATCATCGCGAGATTTCATTATAATTCCAATTGGAAACCCTATTTTATTGCTATTGTTACTCGGAGCACCTAGATAGCAATTTGGATAAATGTAAATATCAACCAAATTAAGAAAAAAAAAAAAAATGTGCACATGATTTTCGTTTGTGTCAACAGATTATATTCTACGAAATTGTGCTGAATCGATTCATATTTGGACATAGCCCGAATGGGCTAAGCCGGATCATACATACATATGTATGTATATACGCAATATTCATGTTAAGCGTATAAAATCAAGAGTACTTAGTTAGTCAGCCACATGTGGTGGTGATTCGGTATAAATAAATGCTCAGTACTTTTTTTTTTTAAATTGCATGATTCCTAAAACAGTTGTTTTTTTTATCGATATTTTTATATTTTTTATATTTTAACAATTTTATGTTCTTATATTTTTATAATTTTTATATTTATGTATATGTTTTTATATTATCCCATTTTTGTGTTTTTATATTTTTATGTTTTATATATTTTTGAATTTTTATATTTTTAAAATTTTTACTTCTTAATTTCATATTTCTGTATTTCTATATTTTCATATTTACATATATTTTATATTTTTATATTATTTTATTATTGCGTTTTTATATTTTCATATTTTTATACTTTTATATTTTCATATTTTTATATTATTGTATTTTTATATTTTTATGTTTTTACATGGTTTTATTTTTACATTTTTATATTTTTATGTCTTCGTATTTTTGTATTTTTATATTTTCATATTTTTATATTTACTTTTACATGCTTATATTTTTATGTTCTTATATTTCTATATTTTAGCATTTTTATATTTTTGTAATTTTTATATTTATATGTTTTTATATTTTTGTATTTTTTTATATTTCTATGTTTTAGTATTTTTATGTATTTATATTCTTATAGTTTTGCATGCTTATATTTTTATATTTTCAAATTTTTATATTTTTATATTTTTACGTTTTAATATTTCTATTATTCTTATGCTTTTACATTTTAAAATTTTTATATTTTTATATATTCATATTTTTATATTTTTATATTTTTATATTTTTGTATTTTTATATTTTTATATTTTTATATATTTATATTTTTATATTTGTATATCTTTATATTTTTATGTCTTTATATTTTTATATTTTTGTATTTTTGTATTTTTATATTATTACATTTTTATATTTTCATATTTTTATATTTTTATATTTTTATATTTGTATATTTTTATATTTTTATATTTTTATATTTTTATATTTTTATAATTTTATATATTAAAACTTATATATTTTTGTTATAAAAAATTTGTCAATAACAATTATTCGAGGACTAAAAAAATAAATATCAAAAATAGTTCTTAAGTTTAGATATGGATATAACACAGATCAAAAATAACTTTTATTTCTGAGCGATATAATAAAAATAAAAATAATTATTACAAATAACTTTTATCATAAAAAATGCTTGAAGATTGCCATTATGTGCGGAATATAATGTCATTTAAATGTACAGCACATTTCTAACGATATCTTGGCGATATTTTGACAAATGTTGGTTTCCAAATGCTCCAGTGTTTGGTTATTAACCGCGTAAACACGTGCTTTGGTGTAGCCCCACGAAAAAAGGTCAAACGGCGTCAAATCACATAATTTTGGTGGCCAGTTGACATCACCAAAAAGTGAAATTACGCTTTGTGCGAACTTCTCATGCAATAAAGTTAAAAAAGTCGTTTATAATACGGGATTTATAAGGCCTATATGGCCATATCGCACAACATTTCCCGTCGGTTTTAACGTGGCAGCTCAACATAACCTCACATTAAAAATATATGATAAAATTAGGGATTTGCCAATTAAATATTGCAATTTTCTACAACTAAGAGAATTTGTGGTGCCACAATAAATTGTAATCGCACCTACTTTCGGAAAATCCTACTCTTAGCCAAGAAGCCACAGCTTCCGCCCAGCAAACAAGCAGTAAATAATTGTTTGAACTAATGACATTTAGGAAGATGTCGCCTATTTGGCATACGTTGGATTTAAATATATCCTTTTCAGCGTCAACTAGGAGTCAGACATTATTTCCTTTTTAGGTACCCGTCTTAGCTTATTATACACTACTCCATTCTGAGCTAACATTCAGAACCCGAAAAAGTAGATTTCGAACTTCAATATGTGAAAATAACATTTGAGATACGAATCGTCTTTTCTCCTGAAAATTGAAGCTTAAGCTCATTTCCACTATTTGTAACATTCGGGCATGTAATCCCGCGCCATGTACAGTTCTTTTTAACTTTAGCTGTCTGTGTATGAGTGTTTGCAATGCAATCATACAAGAACAGCTTTGGCTTTTAAGTCCTATTCCACATTTCATCAGTTTACTTTGTCTGTTTTCTCCCCGCATAGAGAGTGGACGATGGCGGGGAGAGCTTTAAATGTTTTAAAGTAACCGACATGACTTGACGGAATGTAAAACATTTATCAATTGTTTGTCTCTTTTATGACAAATCGCACGATGTGATTTCAGGAGACTGAATCCCTTTCTGTCCCAATGTTTGTGCACTCTTCGCTATAAGGGTGGTGGTGCACCTGGGGAAAAATGCACCAAGGAAGAATTTATGGAGCTAGTTAACGCTTTTAAACTCGACAAATGATTCGATGTTCATTCCGTAAACTTTGGTGTGTGTGAAACTGATTCCTTGCAAAGGAACAGAACAGCGCGCAATAAGATATATTCGGATAGTCGTTATACTATGTGATTGTGTTATGAGCAATGATGCTTAAGGATATTTTTTCTGCTTGCGAAAGCAACTTTTCTGTGCGTGCGTTCGTGCATAACTCGGTCTAATGGTGGCACTAGTATCAGTGCCTCGACACTGCCTTTACCCCGGATCCTTCCGAGATTAGTATCAGTGTTAGCAATTCTACTGCAATTGCGAAATTGTGAGTGATATCCTTAGTTTTGCAACAATTGTTGATAAAATGTGTGCGATGCCACTACCGGAAATTGTTCTGCTTCTCGTCCTGCAGTCGCCGCAGCTCGCAGCTTGGATGGAATAACACTTTGGAAACATTGAATTTGTTTCAGTTGTTCGCTGGCTGGCCATTTCAAATCGGACTGTATGGATGTAGGTATGAGGGGAGGAGTGCGGACAGTTATTGGGGCAAGTGCTGCTACATTGAAATGGAGTTTTTATTCATTCACATAAATCACGTTCGCGCACAAAAGTTTTGATTTCTAAAATCAAAAGCTATTTGCGCTGTAATCAGCACAAACATTGTTGTACTCGCATTTCAACTCCGGCCATGTCAGAGTAGTATATTGAACACACAAACACACACACACACTCTAGCAGTCTCACAAACTCGCACGCACACCAGCAATCATAGACAACTTGGAGTTGCAAACAAACAGTTTATCCAGTGTCTTCCTCAGCTTTTCCACTTTTCGCTGTTCCGGGCATTTTGGCATTCTTTGGCCGTCGTCCATGTTGCCTCGAATTCCTTGTTCTTGCTGAAGTTGGCTAAAAGTTCGCATTTCACTTATTTATGTATTTCACTTTGTAGAGTCGAGGAATTTGTTTTTAATGCTGCTCCGTTCGTCCTGCCTGTGCTAATGCTCATGGACATTAATGCAAGTGCATTTGTTCGTCCATCGAGTTCAAGCTTTTGCATCCTATGCGGATTTGTTGTAGGACTTTTGGTATTGTTTTATAAATTCGTGAAATCTTCTTGGTTTTCACTAGATTTCCTTATTTGCTCTTGCCCACACTTAGTGTCACTTATTCTAACATCCAGTAATATGCAATTGCTGGCCTGTGACGTTGGCATCCAGAGAAGACGTTGCTATTAAACAGTCGGTTTGAAGGTTGCAGAGCGGATTAAAGACACATCGCGTTGGAACGAATCGTTATTCTAATGTTTCACTTTTTCTTTTTGGCAGTTGGAAGCGATGCGATTGGAAAATTTAATTTAAATTAATTATGATCAATTTGGGCCAAATAAAGAAGGTGATCGATAACAAAATTTGATATTTACATCTCATACGTAGCCGTTTAAGGAACAAAAATTGGCCTCAAACAAAATGTCCTTCATCTCTGCTATCCGCTTCACATAGATTAATTTTATTCTTTGAAAACAATAAACATGTTATTTCTTCCATGACAAATCGGTTACCGGTTATAAGTCGCATATAGAAAAGGCTCAGGTTCTCGCACTCCTCCTTCTTGTAGTTGAGTTTTCCTCGCTCTTTTCTGCTCTACCCATTGAGTTCATTATCGAACACTTTCCGCGCTGGAGCATTTATACGACATGATGCAGCCAAGGTAACACCGATAAAGCTTACATAGCTCTTGTTAAGTTGGATGTGCTTGCTTAGTGCTTGCCCGGCAGACACGTCGTCTACCATTCCAGAGTATTAGTGGTGAACTTTCTCGCAGTATTCCCGGTTATCATCAAATTCTCTTTTGCGCATTCCACCTTAATGTTTGGCAAAATTATGGCAAAATCTCATAGTTTACGACAGCTTTTTACATTAGTTTCTTTGTTTTGGATAAATGGTGGAAATCTTTCTCGATAATAACTATAATTTCCTCATTTGTGCTATCCTCAGAAATGACTTGTAGAAAGTCCTGTCTTTAACCAGATTTCTGATATTGTCCTTGCACTTGGGTTATTATATCAATATGGTGTTCAAACCTCGTGCCATGAAAAGATATTTTTATAATATTCAAATTTTCCAATCAGGGAAATTTTTTGTTTTGATTCTCTTGAAACTTTTGCAAATTTGCTAATTTTCTACCATGACGCAGTGGTTAATACAGGCAACTACCGTTCGCATGGTCGCGGGTTCAATTCCCGATACAACCACTTCTCATTATTTGAGTGGCGGTCACCTCGATGTGTCTGACAAACACTTCGAGTAGTCGAGTAACCGATAAGTCTGATGAATGCTTCTCAAACCTGTGAACGTTCGAAATCGTCGTTAAGTTGAGTGAGACTAAAAATAGAATGCGTTTAAGCTTACTGAATGTGACAAGCTCATGTGATGCAAGGTAATTTTTTTGTTTTTTTTTGTTTATTAATTCTTCTTAATTTCTGCCTTATTTTCATTTGTATCGGAATGGCATTAATGTGTCTAAATTTAAAAACACATATCGATCACAACAATCGATTTTTTTAAAAAATAAATCGCTTCTCTTTTCGGGCAATTAAATCTGGATGCCATATTTCTTTATCGATTTTTTGAATCGATTTTTTTTTTATTTTTTGAATCGTTTAAATCGGGTTTTTTTTTTATTTGAAGAAGAACAAAATTGAGTTTCATACAATTTATGTCCAAACTGAAACTAGAAACTGGCCTTAAAAGAATACAGATCATGCAAAAAATCAAAGACTTATTAACTTTAAGCCGGCATGAAAACAACAAAGCTGCGAGCGCTGATGAACTGCAGGACTGTGAACTGTTTAAAGCCGGTGGCGATGAGCTGATAAACAGCACGTATCAACTGCTACACGCAGTTTGGCTCGATGATTGGAATTTTAGTGTGCTATGTCCTGTGCCCGAAAAAGTGATCCAAGTGCGTGTAAAAATGATCGCATTATTAGCCTTTTAACCATTGCTTATAAGAACCTGCCGAGTGTGATATGTAAAAGGCTAAAGCTGATTCAAGATGACCTTATTGGGCCTTGGTTTTGGACTTGCTAGATCAGCAACTGATCAGATATTCACACTACAGCAATTTCTGGAGAAGACCCAAGAAAAACAGGTCGACAGGTACCATCCTTTTGGCGATTATAAAGCTGCCTTCGGCAGTCCAATATTGCATAAATTATATATGAGACCATGTCCTGTCCAAGTTTGGAATTTACGTAAAGCTTATACGTCTTCAGTAAAGATAGGCAAAAATCTTAGTAAGCCATTTTAAGTTAAAAGAGGATTGGCATAGGGCGACAGCCTATCGTGCAACCTCTTCAACATGCTGTTGAAGGTGAATATGAGTAAAGCTGCAGTTAACACAACTGGTATCATCTTTAACAACAGTCATATGTAACTCACGTATGCGAACGATATAGACATTATTGGCAGAAAACTGCGGGATGTTACTGCAGCCTTCTCAAGCATTGAGAAGGAGTTGGAAAAAATGGGTCGGCGGTAAACGAGGAGAAAACAAAGTTATTTGTTTCAACGAACAAAGAGTATGCTCACTTGGGACGCTGTGGGAACGTTAACAATTACAATTTTGGAGTGATGGATGAACTCAGCTATCTCGGTTCCGCTATAAACAAAACGAATGATGTCAGCATGGAGATAAAGAGAATAATATTGCTTGCTAACAGATGTTACTATGGACTAGGCAAGAGATTTAATGATAAAGTCCTCTCTCGACAAGCAAAAATCCGTCTGTATCAGACGCTGGTTTTATCTGTCTTGTTATATGGCGCAGAATCCTGGATTATGACACAAGAATATCTGTATTTTGCAGTGCTAAGAGTCTTTGAGAGGAAAATACTTCGGAAATACACTTTATTAATAAAAAGTATCGACATCGCTTGAACAATGAGCTGTATAAGTTATATGCCGACATCGACGTAATGCAACGCATCAATATACAGCGATTGCTGCTGCAGCATGAAAAATTTTCGACAACGAACTCGATGGTGCAAAAAAAGGGCGACCACAGCTTCACTGGAAGACCTGTGTTTTTGAAATGCTATCGACACTTGGTGTGACTAACTAAATAAGAAGCGCAGAAGACAAAGACCTTTGGAATTCTTTTCTATGTGCGGCATGTAATAGATAAGGATGCCTATTCTTGTCGCCACCTAAGAAGAAGAATTAATTGTTTAATTTTGTGTCGTTATTGTTATTTTGTTATTTTCTGCAGCAGCTTCTTGTAAACCAAAACGGTAAAATTTGGATGTTATTTATAGTGATTTCAAAACCGCTGGTCTGGCAAGGCTGTCAGCTGTGAAATGTCTGTCATCTGAAGTGTTATTTATTTAGTGAAAAGTTTGCCATTTACGAATGTGAATCGTTTAACAACCGAAGAACATGTAAATCTTACTACAAAAGGGGGGATTTAAACGTGGGCTTTCAATCGAACAATATTTTCTTTAGCGATAAAGCTCTTCTCACTCGGTGCTTACGTTAACAAGCAAATTTGTCGCATATGCACCCGCAGAACTCTAAAGAGATTGTGAAAAATTACTGTTTGGTGGGCATCATGGTCTGGAGGAGTCATTGGGCCGTATTTTTTCGAAATCTATCTCAAAAGGAGTCATTGCTGCGACCAATCCAGAGGCGGTCATTTAAACGATGTTGTATTTTGTACATAATGGCAAGGTTCAAGCATTATAATTTAATAAAAGCTTTATTGTGTGTTCTATTTAACTTTACTTGAAAAAAATGGATAATCCTATATTTGTGGCAGTATTAAGCAATAAGAAGGAAATATTAAGAGCAAACTCATTAAAATTTTATTTTTTTTTAATATCTTAAGTATCAAACGTATTGAAACAATCTTTCTACAATTATCACATGTAAATTATAGCAATTTGGTAGTAAATTTTTTAACATGAACAGACTAATTTCAGATTTTAAACAGTTACAGGTTTGCGTTACGAGTGCTTACAACTATCTGACTACTCTGATTTGTCGACACATAAAACCCTCTTCGAACGATTAATTGGATAAGCAGTTTTAAAATAAACCGCTTGTTATGGCCTGAACTTCAGCTTTCGCCTACTGTTTTGGATCCAAAATTTTTGGTTATATTTTCAGTTGGTTGTTTGTTCATTCCAACTCAACCTGCAGATACCGGAAAATGCAGATAAGGATTTCTCTTTTTTTTGCGGCTTTCACAGCCCACGCTGCCTGCCACTGTGCTATGTCAGAATATCATTTGTCTGGATGCCTGGCTAAATGGGAGTATTTTGTGCTACAGTCTGCTTTTTCGTTTTGCATACATATCAGGGAAAGGAAACAGAAGATATCTTGACAATTACTTTTTTGGCTTGTTATCTTAATCACCCGCCTACAGCTTTGCTCCCAAGTAGTCTGCACACATTCGCCTCTTTGCTTCTAAGCTTTCTAAAACTTAAATCTATTTTTTGCACACATATAAACACACCAACATAGGAGATGGGCCGCAACTAAAGCGTTAAGCTCCAAGAAATTGTTATAACTTGATTGCATGAAAGCGGCCGACACCTCCAGGCATCTGGAAGCAAAGGAAGGATAACATGTAAAGCGAAGGCCCAAGAGTGCAAGTAGGTCGCTCAAATTAAACGAGATCTGAAAGTAGACACAGATACATGGCCGGACAGACAGTGAGATGGACAGACAGGCAGACAGACAGACAGACGGATAGAAACGTAAACGATTGTTTTCATTGCTAGTGATAATTCGCATAGTCCTTCTTCCAAGTGTTGCTAACTCTGGTTTCCTCTCCTCTGGTACACAAGAGGAAATGAGCGATGCCCCGTTCACATCAGAAAAGTCCATCATGTCCACAACAATTTCCGTTGCCTGTTTGGCTAAATGGAGGCACGACTCTAAACTGTGTCAGACCCGTCCCAACAAGCCAACAACTGGAGCGATGGGTAGGGAAAATAACTTGCAGTGCCAGCAAATTACAAAGATTTTGCAATTGTTTGGATGGTGAACAAAATGTTGGTTGTTTTGAACAAAAGGCAGCCTGTTAACTCCGCTGAATAGAGTGTGCTACGATTCACGTGAAGAGATCCACGAATCCGCTACTCCTGTTTAGCGCTTGTCAGCGATAATAATGAGAGTTTTACGAAGTGCGATGCACAACCCCTGTACTTTGTAATTGTCCGCCCGCAGATAAAGGCGAGATTAGGACAATTTTATGCAACCCCATCTATTGCACTCCTCGTGGATGTGGCGTCCCGTGTATAAGCTCAGCTCAGCTAAAGAGTTGCCTCTTGTTTATTATCCACAACGTTTGGGGTGCTTTTATTCCTTCTTATGCATTTGGGTTTGCTTGGTACATTTCCGGCAAATAGAGTTTACTCGCTCCACTTTATGACTGTCATTTAAGTTTATGTTCTTGGGAAATTTTCTTGCCAGCCGCACATGTGAATTTCCCTCTGTACAGCTGGGCTTGCGCTGCCACTGCGGATGCTGCTTTGCAACCATGAATTATAACTTTGTTAGCAGTTTAGTGTATTTCGGCGTCCACATAGTTTTTGCTTTCGTTGGCAAAAAGAAACTGCAAAGGGCCAACATGAAAATTTGCTGCAGTTGTTGCAAACTTATTTAATCTCGCATAATTCTCATTTTATAAAATGGATGCCATCGCATCTCGGGAAACCCCACAAGTGCATTGGTTTTTTGTGTCCTGGAATCTATTGAGATGTGAATTGCGTATGGTCTTTTTTAAAATCTCAGAGTAAACCTGAAGTGATTCCCAAATATTTTAGTTGGTACAAAATAAGCATTGCAAAGCATTGTGATGGGGGTAGTTTGCCGTCTAATACTGGGTAATAACAAAAACCTGCTTGTTTTAGGAGTGATCCTAATTATGGGAATGGAGGAATAATATTGCAGCTATGAATCTTCACATCCTGGCATTAGCAAATTTCGAAGAAATATAATCATAGCATTTATATGAGTGTAGGTGGCAAATGAACCTATAGGTGCTAACATTTATATCCATACATACGAGGGCGTTCCTAAAACTGGTGGACCTAACAAAGAAGACACACAGAAGTTGGGATTTTTTTTTTTACTTTTTGATAGCGACGTTTAAAAGATTCTATACTCTGTTTATAGTAAGAACTATCAAATTCCTCCCGGCTCCACCTCTTCATTATTGGCAAATCTTTTCCATCGAGCCATTTTTTCAAGTTTGGAAATAGAAAATAACCCGAGGGAACTAAATCTAGCGTATAAGATGCATTATGAAGCAATTCTGACTTCAATGCAATAATTTTGCCCATTGCAATAGTGAATGTGTGAACTGGAGCATTGTCTTAATGAAACAAAACTTTCTTTTGCGCCAAAGGCGGCCTTTTTTCCTTAATTCCATCACCTAAACGCTGCAATAAATTAGCATAATATTCGCCCTTGATGGGTTTTTCTTTCTAAAGATAATCAATAAAAATAATTCAATGCGCATGGATCCCAAAAGACAGACCTTGCCTGCAGATGGAACCGTTTTCGCTTTCTTTGGACACGAGTCTCCCATTTCAGTGAACTGCTTTGACTGTTCCTTTGTCTCAGGTGTAAAGTGGTGGACCCATGTCTCCTCTCCATGGTTATAAATCGATGGCAAAATTCGGCTTTATTGCGCTGAAACATTACCAACACACAAAACATCTTCACCACGCTGTTTCTGCTCTATTGAAAGCAAGCGCGGCACCCATCTTGCGCGGCACAGCTTTCTCGTCTTCATATCTTCGGTCAATATACGATGTATAGCACTTTCTGAAATGCCTATCATTTCAGCTAAATTCCGCACCTTCAGCCGACGATCATCCAATACTATTTTGTGGATTTTCTTAGCCGTGTCGGGACTGTGGACACCTCAATTGGTTGACGCTATGCTGTTTGTCTTGGCAGCTCGTACGGTCTTGTTTAAACTCTGCCACCTAATATTTTACTAAGGAACAGGCTCCCCCAGAATAGAATCTAGCTCGGTTTTAATATTGGTTGGCCTGAGATCTTTCAAATGGAAATATTGAATTGCATAACGATGACCAATTTTTTGTCATGTTTACAAATTCACTGAATTCGTTTGCTTTTGAAGGCTCAAATAAAAAGGTTAAACAACGTAACGTCTTGAAACTTAAAACACATGTTTAATGAGGTTGCCACTTTTCACCAAAATAATTGTTTTTCAAACTACTGGCATAATATATGCGACAGGTCGGTTAGTTTTGTGACTACCCTCGCATCTGCAAGTTTATTCCATCTAATTCTATTATGACATACTAATATGTTTTTTATGCCCAGCGTTTGAGATCTTCGCCATGCGTTCTTCGGTCGTCCACGTCTTTGCCGTATTGGGTTCCATTCTAAGGCATATTTTGATTTGCTATCGGTTGCTGTACCAAGAGCGCGAC
>JAHXMU010000665.1:320104-381355 GCA_019455685.1 Philornis downsi
CAGTTGTTTCACCAAAAGATGGACTACCTCGTGAAGTACAGTCGAAGAGGAAGAAAACTCCTTAAAACGATTAAAATTCCATCCAAATTTTTGTAATAAAATGAAAGTAAACAATGTCTGTGTGTGTGTAGAACTAACACATTTTCTCGCACTGACATAAAATATGTAGCAGCAGGACATAAACAACGATGGTTTTAGTGTTCATTGCTTAAGGGCAGAATACACGGGCAAAATTGTTTGGCAAACGTTTGAAATATTTCAAAATAAAAATAGTTTTGTAAATAAAATTTCAAATTCATATTGATGATGTACAGTAGACAGGTACAAAATTGCACTTTGCTACACTGCACTACAATTGTCATGGCCATTTGTATAGGGTGGCGCATAAGTAACTTTAAGATTTAATCAGTGAATACATTTTTTGTTTAAGTCTTTCTTTTTGTCTCTTTACGGAATTAACTAAATAATACTTGGGAAATTTATAATGGAAAGCCTCAGCACAAAACAAAGAACCAAAGTTGTTCAATTTTACTTTGAAAGTCAGCATTCGATTATTCGGATCATATCGAAATTTCTTTCATGTTCGGAATGCTTCTAGCGCTCTAACAATTTACCCATTTGTTCAGCGTTTTGGGCAACAAGGGGTTGTCTGTGTTCTTTTGCGTGCTGGAAGACCTCGTACAGTTCGAAATGAAGTGACCATTGCTCGAGTGCAAGCAAGTATTGAGGAAAACCCCAAAATTTCCACCAGGCGACGTTCTCAGCAGTTAGAGAGTTAGAGTCTAGACGGTCTTTGCAAGAATTTTACATATGTTACATCTTTTCCCATATAAGATGCAATTGATTCACGAGTTAAAACCAAATGATGCACAAGAACGCATTCAATATAGTCGCCGTTAACGTTACTTATGCGCCACCCTATATAATATTAAAGTTTTCCATATTGAGAATAGAATCAAGGGAGTTTGCATTTGAACTTCGATTTGTATCATACCAACAGTTTTAGTGCAATTCTTTTGAAAAGTGCAAAAAAATTGTTAGGAATCAGAATGGTCGTAACGGGGCCGAATTTGTTTAGCTTGATGCTGGCATTTGACAGATTTGAAATCGTTTCATCATTGCAACTTGCACTGTTTACATAAAACAACACAGCTGCAGACGTTAGGAGCAAAATATACCCACATAGATGTCTTTATATGTATTTGCTTGAAATAAGAAGCAGTTCAGAATGCTCGTAATGGCGCCGAATTTGTCTAGCTTAATACTAGCATTTGACAGATTTGCAATCGTTCCACTATCGCAACTTGTACCGTTTGAATAAAAACACTCAGCTGCAGACTTTAGCGGCAAAATCCATTTATATAGATATCCTTATAAATATATATTTGCTTGATAGATACCTGCATTCTACGGGATTTCTTTATAATAATTTATTGAAGGTTTGGAATGGGTCCGTCCCTTCGTCTATCTGCGTGTTTTTTTGATATTACCATATATTTGTTACTTAAAAGCAACATATGATTGTAATTTGTGGATCCTTGCACGACATGGTCGTGTGGTCGCTTTAATTGTGTTCTATGTTAATCTAAACTTCTAAAGAAATATCAAGTTTTACGACAAAATAGCCAAAGTTGATACATCAAAGAAACTGATTGACTTTGTGAAGTCTCCATCTCCAAAAACTGTAAAGAGTGTTGTGGTTCCAAAAACAAATTCCTATTTTCTTGTGTTAACTTAGGTCGTTTGCAGTTTTTGAAAAATTCCAAATTTTCTACAAATCTTGCTAATAAAAATATATAAATTATGAACTTGGTTCTTAATTCAGCTTATGATAATACGATAATGAATAATTGCAAATAGAATAAAATTAAAAAATTTACGAATTTGATTATATTGACACAATTGGCTGGACGGATAGCTATTTCGGTTGTCGCCAAGACACCATCTTCGGGGCCCTTGGTGATCTTAAACCGAATTTATAACTAAAGTCATGTTACATTGAAGAACGACAGTCGGCAATTGGACCTACAGTTTAACGATGATTTCGAACATCGCAGTTTGAGAAGCATTCATCAGACTTGTCGATTAACTACTCGAAGTATTCGTCAGACACATCGAGATAGCTCAAATAATGATGATTGAGTATCGACAACAAATTCTATTAGGAGACAAATATCCGCCTTTGGACAGGAAGCATGTCAGTCTCGTCCAAAATTTGACAATTTATTTAAATAAAGTTTATTTTGTTATATTTTCAGTGGATGTTTCTATGGGCTCGAAATCAGTTTATGAATATGTCTGTTTTCGCACTATTTTAGTGATCTGATCACAGACAGTGTATACGCATAAATAATTTATAATATTTCGCTCTGGAATGAATTTCACTTGCTTTCAACGTTCAATTAAGAGCGTAATTTTGTCCTCTCTCGCTCTCTCGCTCAACGTGGAACTTTAATGGTTCACCATTTTTTTAAAGTCGTATGTATTGGTATTCATACATTATTGATCAACTTACTATGTATTAGATGCGCAACGAAGTTCTCGCTGTTTGCCAATAGATGGCGCCAGCTGTAAGCGCTAGTCGATTATGTCATAATCTAAAAGTTATGAGCAGCTTAGGCATATGGTAAACATACCGCCTCGACACAATACTGATTTTCTTATGATGTCATATTCTTTTGGTCGTGCGAATATGTATGATTTAGTGCCAAATAATAGTATTGATTTTTTCCTTTCAACCAAAGAAAAGGGTGGCTGCAGTTCATCTTGAGCTGCAAAACATTTACGGAGATGCTGGTTTAAGTGGAACAACGTGTCGATCGCTTTAAAGACAGTGATTTTGATGTTGACGACCGTTGGCGCGAAGGAAGACGAAAACACTTCGAAGACACTGAATTTAGAGCATTGCTTGATGGGGTTTTGTGTCAAAAGCAGTTAGAGCTGGTTTCAGTATTAGGAGTTACCCGCCAAGCCATTTCCAAACGATTCCAAAAGCAAGGAACTTGGGTTTCTTATGACCTGAAACCAAGGGACGTTGAGCGTCGTTTTTTCGCCTGTGAACGACTGCTTCAACGATAAAAAAGGAAGTGTTTTCTTCATCGTATTGTAGCGGGTGATGAAAAATGGATTCATTACAGCAATCCAAAGAAATGAAAGTCATAGAGGCTGCCCGGTCGGCCGAAAATTCACGTATTTGGTGGGACCAGGTCAGTGTTATTTATTACAAGCTATTGAAACCATCACTGGGGATCGGTATCGACTTCAGTTAATGAGCCGAGCTTTGCGCCAGAAATGCGCCACAATATGCGCAGGAACACGAAAAAGTGATTCTTTAGCTTGGCAACGCTCGGCCAAACATGGCCAAGCCCGTTAAAACCTACTTGGAAACGCTGAAATAGGAAGTCTTATCCCATCCGCCATATTCTCCAGATATTGCGTCGTCCGATTATCATTTATTACCTGCGATGACACACGGTCTTGCTGACCAGCAGTTCCACTCATATGACGACATCAAGGAATGGTTAGACTCGTGGATAACCTCAAAAGATGAACAGTTTTACGGTGACAGAATTCGAGCTTTGCCAGAACGATGGAAAAAAGTAACAGCTAGCGATGGGCAATACTTTTAATGAAACATTTGTAAACATTTTTTCATAATAAAGTTGAATTTTTATAAAAAAATGAAAACAGCGGGAACTTAGTTGCGCACCTAATAAAATGTGCAAAAATTACAATCGCAATATTGAAAGTTATGGAGTTATCGCGTAAAGAGAGTAACGGAGAGAGTAAAATCACCTTACACTCTTTGTCATCTGATTATCTCCATATTGGCTTTAGAAAGAAATAAATTATCTATGCGTATACATTGCCGTTGATCTAATGGATTGTCAAACACCTGCTTTGACAAATATATTTGACCAAGTATGTGACCCCTTATGGCCAGTTGTATTCATAAGTCGTTCTTTCCACAGACCCACTCCAGAGGAAGCGAGAAAGGGCCTTTGTTTATGAGTCAACCTAATTCAGTTGAAATCGCTTGGAAGACATTTGGCTAAATATTTTGTTGTTTTTAGTTGGTTGCATGTATACGAGTATGTGTGTTTGAGCGCGGGGATGTGCCATGTGCGAGTGTATATGTGAGTGTGTTCGCTGTAAACTATTCACAGCCACAAAAAGTAATTTTAAGGATTTATTTTGAAAATTTTCGGTAATGAAGAAAGAGTTTTCACTTGCCGTTATTGTTGTTACCCGTTGCCCTTCGGTTCGGTTTGGCGGGCCAAGAGGCGGTGTCCAAGTGTAGTTATAATTTTATTTTATTGCCCAGATTAAGGCCATTATTTTGAAAACTTTAACAACATATTCCATTATGAGGTGAGCGATGTTGTTGTTCTTGCACTCTTTTGCCAGAGCAAAGGCATGAAAAGCATTTAAAGTTTCCCAGAAACTGTCGAGAAAGTCGAATGAAAATCATCGTTGCACAAATAAGCTCAAGGCGCATTTTTAATGAATAGATATGAGTTTATTTATAAATAACCACTTGCTAGGCGGACTATTGGGCACAATTTAAGATTCGTTTTTTTTTTGTTTTTTGGTTTCTTTGTGGAGAATGCATCATTAATTCTTAGGCGGAAGTCGTTTTGGAATGAGCACGGAGGTGAGTTTTTTACATAGATTTTAAAACTTGTGTATCCATTTAGAAACTGGGTTCAAATCAACAACCTAAATCAACAACAGTATTTTATAAAATATATACTGATTTGAAATGCTTGATGGGGGAGTGATGGAAAATGAAAATGTGCGTAGGTCCAAGGCCCTCAAATGAAAAGGCAAAAAATTACTCTTCTTTAGCGGTTTTAATGTACAGACCTCAGTGAGCAGAATGGGGCATAACCTTTAAATTCTAAATATTAATGTCTTAGGGCCAATACCAAGGAACGGATCTTTTCATGGACAATCAACTCGTTGGCATTTTGTTTAGTCTTTAAAACTCATAAAACAATTGTTTACAATAATTTAATAATATTTTAAAACATTAAGGCATATCTTAAATTTTTCCATTAAATTTAGCAACATTTTTTGTTTAAAGTGCAAATATTTTTATAAATTTTTAAATACTTCTCTGTGAATTTTGTATATTTTTAAATATATGTACTTATTGAACTAATATATATATATATACATATTCATACCGTATATATACATATATAAATATGTATGAGATTAGTTTGTACTTAAATTCTTTAATCATACTATTCGAAAATAACGTTTTCCCCACCCTTTGGCGCTGGGTGGAGATATAATAATATTTCCACTGCGTGTGTAACGCTTAGAAATATTCAACTAAGGATCCATAAAATATACGGCAAAAAAATTATTTAGTTAATATTAATTCATTGAATTAATTAAAATTTCAATTTTGTCGTAAGTGATATAAAAAACAAAAACAAATTTCCTTTCCTAACATGAATAAAATATGGTCGAACTTCTTCCATTCAGAGAACTTACATGACTCACTCAGCGGAGCCTATATCTTAAAGACGATTCCGAACAGGTCACAGTTTGAGAAACATTAATCAGACTTGTCGATTACTCGACTACTCCAAGTGTTCGTCACACACATCGAGGTGAACGCCGCTGATAAGTGACCGTATTCAGGGTTGAACCTGCGATCATGCTTACGATAGTCGCGAATGAAAAAACAGAAAAAATAATAAATTCCCTTGCATTTCATGAATGAGTCATGGGAGAGCTTCTCACATTCATTGAGCCCACAAGCATTATATTTTTAGACTCACTCAACGGGACCTGAAGTTTATAACGACGATTTTGAATGTCACAGTTTGAGAAACTTTTACAAGACTTATCGATTACTCCATTACTCGAAGTGTTCGTCAGATATGTCGAGGTGACCACCGCTCAAATAATCATAGATGTCTGTATGCGGGTTTGAATCTACGATCTTGTGAACGATTTCGCGCCAAGGTCGGTCAACACGCAACATTGTTTCATTCTGCTACGAAAGAAGTGCACGAATTCGTTTAAATTCATCTGTTCAACATTTTATGCCTGTCAATAGAGGCTCTTAGTCTTCTTAAGCTTAAATTATTTTCCATCACAATCGAAAATAATTTAGCATTCTATCACTTAAACGCATTTCGCATTAATGGATAGAGCAGAAATTTCCAAACTTGGATATTTCGTTTGTATGTCGTATGTCAGCATGGAGATAAAGAGGAGAGTATTGCTTGCTAACAGATGTTATTATGGGCCAAGCAAGCGATTCAATGATAAAGCTGTCTCTCGACAAACAAAAATCCGACTGTACCAGACATTGGTTCTACCTGTCTTGTTATATAGCGCAGAATCCTCGGTAATAACGCAAGCGGATACTGGCAGTTTTCGAGAGAAAAATGCTGCGAAAACTGTATGGACCCATCATCGTTAACGGAGAGTATCGCTGTCGCATGAACAATGAGTTGTATGAGCTATATGCCGGCATCGACGTGGTCAAACGCATTAATATACGTGGTGTGATAAAAAAAAAATGTTTTTTTTTTCAAATTTCGTAAGTTACGTATGTTCGATTTTCGCATTTTTTTTTTGCTGTTATGTTGGTACACATGCCTGCTATATATGTTGACAATATCAGCCATTTTGGATTGTCAGTTTGTTTTTGACAGATAAAAAGGTTAGTCGTGTTTTGGGGTGCTCTTCGATTCTTTACTATTCGAAATAATGGATCAAAGAAACTGTATTAAGTTTTGTGCAAAAAATGAAATTAAATGTGCAAGGACATTTGAAATGTTGACTGTGGCGTTTGACGAGTCTACTATGAGTAGAAAACAAGTTCAATTGTGGTATAACCGGTTTAAGGAAGGGCGAGAAGATGTCAGTGACGATGCTCGTCCTGGTCGCCCGAGCACGTCAACAACCGATGAAGACATTGAAGCAGTGAAGAAAATGATTTTGGATAATCATAGAATCACTATTAGAGAGGTTGCTGATGATGTTGGCATATCGTTCGGCTCATGCCAAGCATGGATGTTTTAGGCATGAAACGTGCGGCAGCGAAGATTGTTCCAAAATTGTTACATTTTGAGCAAAAACAACGTGGCATGGACATCGCTCAGGAGCTGTTGAACGTCGTCAACCACGATCCAAATTTCCTCAAAAAGGTCATAACTGGTGACGAATCATGGGTGTATGGCTATGACATTGAAACCAAAGCCAATCATCCCAATGGAAGCGTCCAGAAAAGCCGAGACCGAAAAAAGCACGCCAAGTTCGGTCAAATCTGAAGGTCTTGCTCACTGTTTCCTTCGATTGCAATGGCGTGGTGCATCATGAATTCTTGCCACAAGGTTGTACTGTCAATAAGGAATACTACCTTGAAGATATGCGCCGTTTGCGCGAAGCAATTCGTCAGAAACGCACAGAATTCTGGAAAAACCAATCATGGATTTTGCACCATGATAATGCAGTTTTGGCCAAAAACAAAACCGCAATCATGCCTCAACCACCGTATTCACCGGACTTGGCCCCTGCTAACTTTTTCTTCTTCCCAAAATTGAAGACACCGATGAAAGGATAGCGTTTTGCTACGATTGAGGAGATAAAAGAAAAATCGAAACAGAAGCTCTTGGCGATACCAAAAAATGTGTTTCAGAAGTGTTTCGAGGATTGGAAAAGAAGCTGGCATAAATGTATTATATCTGAGGGGGACTACTTTAGAGGAAATAAAATAGAAATTGATTAATAAATAAATACTTTTTGAAAAAATTGATAATAACAGTTGTTTTTTTGATCACACCTCGTACATTAATTGCGTTGGCTGGATCATGTTGTGCGGATAGACCCAAATGCTCCGACACGGAAAGTTTTCGACAACGAACTCGTTGGAAGGCACAGAAGAGGGCGAAGAAAACTCCGTTGGAAGGATTAGGCTTTTGAAATACTATCGAAACTTGGTGTGACGAATTGGAGGAGAAGCGCAGAAGATCGAAGCGCTTAGAATTATTTTCTACGGGCGGCATGTAATAGATAAGTATATCTATTCCAGTCGCCACCTAAGAAGAAGAAGAAGTAAGTGTGTATAAGTTTAATTTCCCTAAGAGTATATTCATGAGGAATCATTAAGAAGATTTTCGGGATATTAAACTATTATATATGTAATCTCTTTTACTCTTTATCTGTAAATAGAATGTTTCTAGAATTACGTTTACGATAGTAAGTTACGTTTGTTTCTTTTACACCGATTGTGTAATCTATTGTTATCTCTTGTTTACCTGTTATGTCAATAAGAACATTTTAGAAGTAAGTTTATATTAAGCAACACTATTCTGTAAATATATTTGTGTTTATCGCATCCATTATGTAAATGTGTGATTTCTCAAATCTTTTAGCATTTCCTAGAATAAGTAGTTTTATTATAAATAGAGCGACTTTGTGTTTTTGGATAAATGAATGAAGCTGACGTTAAAGTGGAAAGACATACCACGACTCTAAACACCATATCTTACAATGTCCAAATAAAGGTTGTCCCAACAAGAACGCAAGATTTAAATTATAAATAAAACACGGATATTTAAAAAAAATCGCGAAACTTTATTATATCGTAAAGTAGACAGAATGAGGTTATGTTTGGAACAACACATCGGGCAGATGGCCGCCGCGGCTTTACTGGCACACACGCGATCTTTTAATGAAATTTTCAATGACCGTTTTTCATAAATGCTGCGGTATTTCATTTTGAGTCAAATTTGAGTCGTCGTCGGCGTATTCGCGTAAACCATCGATTTCAAAAAATCCCAAAGAAAAAAGTCTAATGGTGTTAAATTGCACGATCTATGCGGCCAATTCTGGTCCCCAAAACGCAAAATAACACGACCGGGAAATGACTGATGCAGCAATTGAATTGTTTTTCTGGCTGTAAGACATGCGGCGCCGTCTTGTTGAAACCACATGCCCTTCATTTCTTCAATTCAAGGCATGAGAAAACCGGTTATCATTTCACGATACCGAATATCATTGACTGTTTGCGCTTGATATGCCTCATTTTCATAAAAAAGGTCCAAGGATTCCTCCAGCCCAAAATCCACACCACACAGTGACACGTTGAGGATGTATTTGCTTCTCGCGAATCACTCGAGGATTTTCCTCACCCCAAATGCGACAATTCTGCCTATTGACGAAGCCATCAAGATGGAAATGGGCCTCGTCACTGAAGATGATTTCATCGGCAAAATCAGCATTTTCATGTTGTCTCTCCAATACCCAATTAATTAACTCCCTTCGCTGTCCATGGTCAGCTGGCTTCAGTTCCTGAGTCAATTGCACTTTGTATGCATGAAGATACAAATCTTTCGTAAAAATTCGCTGCATAGTGGATTTGGAGACACCAATTTGCTGAACTCGGTGTCGAATTGAGGTGGATGGAGTTTGAGCGACATCATTACGTACAGCTGCGACATTTTCGGTCGATGTGCGAAGGCGCGTTGTTGTCTTTACGTCACTAACAGACCTAGTTTTGGCAAATTTATCCATTCATCTCTTTACAGTTGACTCTTTTGGAGCATTATTGTAACCCCAAATGATCGCAATTTCCGAATTGTAGCCGCAAAACTTTCACCATTTTGGTAAAACAATTTCACAACGAATATGCGTTGTTCATTCGTGTAGCGCTTCATTTTTACTAACCTCGTACCTTCAACAATTGTTCAAATGCCAAACAATGACACTTCAAATGGCGCCAAATTAAATCTTGCGTTCTTGTTGGGACATCCTTTACATAGTTCAAAAATTACGTAGTAACGTTGTCTTCTTTCGTATTGAATTCGAATTCTCTCCCTGTGTGTCTCGGTTTCGTATTATCTAACAATTAATTCCGAACAAATTGTGACCAAAACACTGCCGCCTCCAATTTCAATATCAACTCGTTGCACTTCTACTTTTGTTTGACCTTTTTAGTTTTACCTAATAAAACAATTTGTCATTTAAGAGGCCACGGGGGGATACCAGCAGTCCCTGTTCTACCCGAATGGGCGGTTGATGGGCTGAGCACGTAGATCTATCTAATAGTGGCAATTACAGCAAAAAGTGGCAGCAATGATGACAATAACATCATCAATTGACACTTAGTGAGGGGCGGAGAAAAGTAGACGTGTAAATAATTTATTATTTGTTCACACATTTATTGTTGCTTTCACTGGCGGCGCCGCTTTCAGGGATTTCACAGCAGTTGCTATTGTCAGGTTATTGCTGGTGTTGTTGTTGCCATTGACACTGTTGCAGCACATTGTTGCGAGCATTGGTTGTTTGCTAAACTCACCGTGAATATGTGTGTGTGTGTGTGTGTGTGTGGATAATGTATTCTATCATCTAGTATAGATTGCAAACACGGCCATGAATTCACGTGCTGCTCCCTTGTGTGAACGATCGACCATACGAATATATGTAAATGTAAATACACCCAGGTGTACAGCAATTCACGTGCTGCACTTTCATTGTTGGTCGTTGCAACAGAATTTCATACCTTTCCATTCCACTGAAATTCGATTGACTAATGGCTGACGCGGTGCTGGTGGATGTGCGGATGTGCGTAAATAAGCGGAAAGAGAGTGAAAGTTGTTCAAGTTTGATATCCGTGAAATAACCCACAATGCTTTCTGTCCTGCTTACTTGGTTCAGGATCTTACCTAAATGTTCCACATGGTTGTCGAGTACTGTTTTGGATTGGGAATAGGCGACAACTGTATGACTTTACCAATGTAAATTGCGCTTGAATGGCGAGGTGGCTAAACCTTGAGGAAATGCTGAATCGTACTTTTTTAGTTCAAGTTATTTCAACTATCCTAGTTAGGGAATTCCACTGCATCTCAAAGCTCCCAGAAATCACTTGATGGTAACACAAGAGTGTCCTCAAAGTTGTATGAAATGGGTTCTACGAGGTGTGTTCAAAAAAATAGGTGAATTTTCATTTTTCTCAAAAATTATTTATTTATTCATCACTTTCTATTTTATCTCCTTAAAAGGAGCCCCCTCAAATATAATACACATGTGCCAGCATTTTTTCCAATTCTCGATGCAGTTCTGATATGCTCTCTCAGCGATTCGGTTTTTATCTCCTCAATCGTCGCAAAACGGCGTCCTTTCATGGGTCTCTTGAATCTTGGAAACAGGAAAAAGTCACAGGAGGCCAAATCTGGTGAATACGGTAACTGAGGCATGATAACAGTGTTGTTTTTGGCCAAATAATCTCTCACAAGCAAAGATGAGTGGTGCAGGTGCATTATCATGATGCAAAAGCCATGAATTTTTTTCCCAAAATTCCGGACGTTTTTCGTACTGCTTCATGAAAACGGCGCATAACTTCAAGGTAATACTCCTTATTTATCGTACGACCTTGTGGTAAGAACTCCTGATGCACAACGCCATGGTAATCGAAGAAAACAGTGAGCAAAACCTTAACATTTGATTGAACTTGTCGTGCTTTTTCTGGTCTTGGCTCTTCTGGACTCTTTCATAGGGACGATTGGGCTTTGGTTTCGATGTCATAACCATATACCCACGATTCGTCACCAGTTATGACCCTTTTAAGCAAATCTGGATCATCGTTGACGTCATTCATCATTCCTGAGCAATGCTCATGTGACGTTGTTTTTGGTCAAAATTAAGCAATTTTGGAACGAACTTCGCTGCCACACGCTTCGTGCTCAAAATTTCCGAAAAGAAAGCATGGAATGAGCCAACCTATATGCCGAAATCCTCAGTAACTTCTCTAATTGTGATTCGATGATTCTCCATAACAACTTTCTTCACTTTCTCAATATTTCCATCGGTTGTTGATGTGCTAGGGCGTTCAGAACGAGCGTCGCCATTCACATCTTCTCAACCTTCTGCGAAAAGCTTGCAGCACTTGTACACATTTTTTGACTCATTTCAAATGTTTTTGAGCACTTAATTCCATTTTTACACAAAATTTGATGCAACTCCTTTGATCCAGAATAGCAGATAGCAGAAAATCGCCGAACACGCAAAACACTTGCTTATTTATGCCTCTCACTAACAAACTAAACATGCTATATGGATAAAACCGTCAACATATCTTCGAGACGAGTGTACCAAAAAAAAAAAAAAAATAATAATAATCGAAAGTCGAATGAACAACGTAGCCCGCGAAATTTGAAAATTCACCTTATTTTGAACACAACCCGTACATTGAGTTTTATTTTATTTCATTTCATTTTATTTTATTTTATTTTATTTCATTTTATTTTATTTTATTTTATTTTATTTTATTTTATTTTATTTCATTTCATTTCATTTCATTTCATTTCATTTCATTTCATTTCATTTCATTTCATTTCATTTCATTTCATTTCATTTCATTTCATTTCATTTCATTTCATTTGTATGGTACATCCTTACAGACTAAGATTGGCTTAACATATTTTCATATATACATATATATGTATATAAGTATTACAATACTCGTATTTTATTTTATTTGAAATGTCTAAACTGAAATAATACAAAATTATCTTTAAATGCACAAAAACCTAAGTATTAAATTGGGTAATCATTTCTCGCAATCCCATTTAGATTATTAAATTCAATACTCGTACATCCGCGATTCAAAGACTGTACTGGTTGTAATTTGTGGAATGACGTTTGCAGCGCCGAATCGAATACAACACCTAATTCGAATTTATTTTCCGTAGTGAGAAGTTCGTAATCACTAATTTTAAAAGCCAATTGAATTGGATTATGGGACATTGAAAATAAAATATGGATACATTTTGACAGGTTTAATGAAATCAATCAAGAAGATTATCTAAATCATTCTGAATTATTTTATATCGCTCAGCACAACTTGTGGCAGTGCTTGAGTTAAGCCTACGTTTTTTGGTGCCCCTGCACAAATGGCATCACATCCAAAAATATGGTTTTTATCATATCCTTTGAAATATCTACTTATTCGGCTACAACTGAATGACCCAACCATGTGCATTAGATCAGTCCAAATATTCTCGTCGCTTATGCAAGGCTGTCAGCTGTTAAATAACTGTCATCTGAAGTGTTATTTATTTAGTAAAAGGTTTGCTATTTACGAATATGAATCGGTTAACGGGGTGATTATGGTAGTCCTAATCTAATTACTGTGCAGGGAATTGGCAAAATTATAAAGAAATTTTAAAAGATTTTAAGCGTTACAAATACCTAATTTATGCACTGCCGAAAATATCGAAAGCGCCAATTTAAAGCGCCATGGCTGTATGATAAACATTTTTTTTTTTGGTCTGAAATTGACCACGAACCACACAACACAATCGATTTTGGCCATATTGCATGATAAGTTTCCAGAAAGCGTAATTTCACGTTGCAATTGGCCACCAAAATCATTGGAATTGACGCCGTTAGACTTCTTTTGTAGGGCTACGTTAAAGACCGTATTTACTCGGATAATCCCCAAACACTGTAGCAGTTGAAAACCAACATTCGCCAAGATACCGCCAGAATCGTGGGAAAAGGTGGTCGAGAACTACCTCAAACAGGTTCCACTGCTACAACCAATCCAGAGGAGATCCTTATTTTGTACATAATGGCAATATCCAAACATTATAATGAAATGAAAATGTAGTGGAAATCATAGCTTTATGTGTGTTTTATTTAACTCTATTTTCGAAAAATGGATAACCCGGTAATAACCCAAGTTTTTTGTTTGCAAAACATGAACGAAGGGGGCCATTCTTGTATGGTATCAGCGTAGTAATATCAGCGTAGTAATTTTGAGGGTATTCTAAATAGATCCAGTTGACTTTCAGCTTAATGTATGGTTAAGTAAAAAGCAAAAGAATGTGCAAAGAGGGAGCTTCTTATGGTGTATGACTTCATATCACCGATCGATGACGAATAGCATAAATGACGAATAAGAACATCAACGTTGGAGAACCGGAAATGGTGCCAGGGTCTAAGGAGGCGACCGACATCTAAAGAAGCTTCCATTCCATCCAATGAATATCTTATGAGATTTCTGATACAATTTTTAGAATATCGTTGTAGTTGTTGTATTTACTCGTTCATTTGAGCCTCAATAAAACTTTGCTGCGATCTAATTAGCTGTTCCTAAGGTTGCGTAGACATGCACGATTTGCAATAAATAAATGTCAGGCGATAAATTGTCATCCTGCCATAAACACCACAATCCGCAGAATGTAAACCGCATCAGTGCTCTCCTTCGTTGGATACTCGTACATGCAATTGTGTATGAAGTTTTGCATGGATTAGGGATCAAGTCTCACATTCGCACACATACGAGTATTAAAACATACACATACCAACAAGAGCATACTTGGAGAGAGCAGTGTCATAGAAATATTCGTCATATAAAAAATTTATAGATTTTGAGAAAGAATCATCAGAGAAGAAAATTCTATAGAAAAGTATAATGTTACTTACAATATATAGAATATGATATAATATACTATAATAATATAATATAGCTTACAATAACTGCAATATATATGTATAATATAAAAAAGGTTACCATAAGTTTCTTGCAAAAGTAAGTTTGTGAAAGAAGTTGCCTTTGGAGAGACAGGTGTGAATGGCTTTGTGTTCCAAAATGAATTTTCAGAAACCTTATCTATATAATACAAGAATTTTGTTACCAAATGCACTTATTTAAAGGAAATAATCGTTCGAGTCCTATTTCTCATATAAACAAACGTGCTTTCAAATAAGAATTTCTAACTTCCAAATGAACTATTTTAGTAGAATTTTATTCGTCTCCTAACTTTGTTTCTTATATTCACATCTTTTTATATCTTTAACCGGATTAATGAAGGTATTGTATAAACTTACAGCGTTTATACTTACTTATAATTATCTGAAATTAAATTAGTTAATACTTAATTTGTACTTCAAAAATATACTTTGTAATTTGAATTGCCAATCAATGTACAGGCCGTATTTAATCGTGAATTAATTTTGTTTATGCTATACAAGTTACTTGTTACCTATTGTGAATTGATTAATGAATTGTAAATAGATAAATCGTAAAGTGACAAGATAAGTTAGTATGTTAGTTAGCATGTCGAGTAGTCATTTTTACCCTCATCTTGAATTCTACATTAAAATTACTTATTATAACGTGAACAGAACTTCCGTTGTTCACCAATCATTTCATAAGCATTTATGGTAAGGTATAACCGCTATCTTCAAGGATCTATCCATTATCTCTAATCCTTCGGGGTTTAATCTCTTGTTTTTTATTCCTACCTAAATCCTAATACAATTTCTCGTTGTATGAGAGATTGTAAGTATCTAAGGCTACACTCAATTTCTAGAGCTAACCCGCTACCGCAAAACAGGTGTAATCTGCCTTTACCAAAGATACAGTCCACATTCTAACAACTACAACTTCGCTGAAGGTCGATTGGGATCCACGACAACCGCTTCCAACAAACTCTCTTCAAACGCTAACACCAATCGACCCTTCCCCCCTTAGCACAAACGCTAACGTTTGTTCAGGTATATATCACTTGATACGGGCAAAAATTTAACATCCAAAAGAAAGCCTTTAAAGTATCAAATATATTTTGACCAAATTTGTTTCATGACCTTTTAAGTCGATTGAGCGATCTCTGTTTATCTGGCTGGCTAGCTGGTGGACTCCATCGATAGTCGCAAATCTTTACTTTACTAAATATTTTGCCGGGGATTACAAATGGGCTATATGGATCTATCTAGTTCGGTGCCTCCCATACAAATTAACCGAATTTTGGAAATAAAATTTTTGCTCTCTAATTTACTTTCGAACACTGCTTTTGTTTGCAATATTTGAAAGAATTTGAAAACAATTGACCGACTAGTCACGCCCCTTCTGGTACCTCCCATATAAATGGCTCACATAGCCCATACATTCTTAGTTTTATATCTCTTACATGATTGCATTAAATTTAGCCAAATTTTGGTAGACGCTCAGAGTTTGCGCCAAAGTATGGCCTCATACCTGTTCTGGCAATTCCTATATAAATTGGCCGATTTTCCGAAGTTGAATTTCTAATCGATAGGCTGTAACAGCCTAGATCCTTGTTTAATATATAGTCTTACAATTCTCTGCATGCCCTGAAAAATATTGACCAATTGTTATCGCGCAACCTGTGATACCTCCCTTATAAATTATTCGATTTAACCCATATATTTTTAGCATCATATCTTTCTAGCAGGTCCTGATTTCGGTCAATTTTGACACGTTATGAGTTTGGGGAAGTAAGTTCTGAGAATGAAAACAAAAGACATTGTCATACCCTTCTTGTGCCTCCCATACAAATTGTAATCCCTAATTCGATCACTACAGTTACGAGCGTGGTCCCAAAACTAGCCCACCTGACATATAGATGATGTCAGTAGTTTGAAAATGATTATTAAAATGGCAACCTTATAAAATATATGTTTTAAGTTTCAAGGCGTCACGTTGTTTAGTATTTTTATTTGAGCCATCAAAGTAAACGATCTCAATGAATTTGTAAATTTGGAAAAAAATTAGTCACTGTTATGTAATTCTATATTTCCATTTGAAAGGTCTCAGTCTAACCAATATTAAAGCCGAGCTAAGTTCTACTATGGGGGAGTCTGCTCCATTGTTTACGACTGTAAAATATTGGCTAGCTGAGTTTAAACGAGGCCGTACGAGGTGCCGAAAGAAATACCATAGCGGTCGACCAATTGAGGTGTTCAAGTTAGAAAATCCACAAAATGCTATTGGATGATATGGATTGATAGCTGAAATGATGGACATTTCAAAAATTGCTATACGGTCGTATATTGACCGAAGATTTTAAGATGAGAAAGCTGTGCGCAAGATGGGTGCAGCGCTTGCTTTAAATAAAGCAAAAACAGCGTATTAAAGATGTTTCAGTCGAGTGTCTGGCGATGTTTCACCGCAATAAAGCCGAATTTTTGCGCTGATTTATAGCCATGGACCATGTCTCGTTCATGGCTATAAATCAGCGCAAAAATTCGGCTTTATTGTTCACCACTTCACACCTTAGACAAAGAAATGGTGAAAGCTGTGGAGTGGAATGGAAGAATTGCGTGCAAAGAAGGCGAAGACGATTCGGTCTGCAGACAAGGTCAAAGCGTCTGTTTTTTGTGGTGCGCATGGGATTATTTTTATTGATTATCTTCAGAAAGGAAAAACCATCAATGACGAATATTATGCAAATTGCAGCGTTTAGATGATAAAATTATGGAAAAAACTCGAATTTGGCGAGGCAGAAAGTGTTGTTTCATCAAGACAATGCCCCAGCAGTTAACACATCCACTATGTCCAAAAATAATGAGTTAAAGTTCGAATTGCATTATCACGCATATTATTCGGCTGATTTAGCTATTTCGGATTATTTTCTATTTCCAAACTTAAAAAAATGATTTGATTGTGAAAGATTTGCCAACAATGAAGAGGTAGAGTCTACGGTTGATGGTTACTTCAAGGAGTTTGACACATTTAACTATAAACAGGGTACAGAAACTATTGAATATAGCTGAAATAAGTGCATCGGCCTAAATGCAGATTGTGTTAAAAAATAAAGAAAAATTTGTTAACTTTTTTGTTAAATGTTTGGCAATTATACTGTATTTTAAGGCTTTATACAATTTTAAAAAATTTCCCTGATAACCACGCCCACACACATACAGACATAACTTTCCTACATATTACATAATTTTACCCATGCCGAAAACAAGGTCGAAAAAATAAGTACACCTGCTTATTTTTGCTTTATGTTCACTTTTAGTTACTTTAACGGAAAGTAAACATGGCAATTCTTTTTTATTTAAATAACTTTAATATGGCAATGCCTTTAAAAGTGAAAACACAACTAAGGCTTCCCCGTTGTTTTCATTGTAAGTTAGTTTTGTTCAGGTGTGATTTCAGTACTTGGTCAAAATAATAAATACATTGCTCAATTCTTTAATATTTTCGCGGTCTGCTCTAGTCTTTTTGAAAAAGATATTTATTTGACAGACATGGGTCGAAAAAGTCATTGTTCTCCGGAGGATAGAAAAATTGTTTCAAGACTAAGAGAAAGTGGCCAAAGTTTTCGTTCTATAGCAGAAACTATGAATCGGTTGCTATTTTTTGTACAAAATGCTTTAAACCCTAAAAAGCCCGTTGAAACTCGCGGAAGACCAATAAAAAGACATCAAAAACAACACATATTCGTGTTGTAACACTTGCGAAAAGGATTCGTTTGTGTCTTTAAGAGCGATTTCAACAGAAATTGATAATGTAATGTCATCGCGAACGGTTCATCGTAGTCTACAGAAAGCACATTTACCAGGACGGATAGCCAGAAGAGTGCCTTTGCTTAGAGAAAAAAGTTTAAAGGCTAGATTGGCGTTTGTAAGAAGTCATTCCAATTGGAGGAAACTATGAAAAAAAAAAATGGGGAAACCTTTTGTGAAGCGATCAAACAAAAATTAATGTATTTGGAAATGACTATGCCCGGAGTGTTCGACGCCCTAAGGATAAGGAATTCCATGTTCGCTTTACAAAGAAGACGGTCAAGACGGTCATATCTTGGAAAATACGATGTTGAACTATGCTGTGGAAAGTATGCCTCGAAGCATACTTCTGAGTTGGTAAAGGATTGCTTCAAAGATAATAATGTTGCCCTTTTTGACTGGCCAAGTCAATCTCTGGACTTAAATCGAATTGAAAATCTTTGGGGAGAGTTAAAACAAAGAATTGGAAAGGAGGTTCTTAAACATAAGGATTAGTTATGGAATTTTGTTAAAAAAACTTGTTATGAAATACCAGTAGAAACCTGCAGGAAGCTTTTTGCTAGCATAGAGTCAACAAAATAATTGAAAATAAAGATGGATATACCGCCTTTTAACGAAACTCAGCCAATTTAGCGGAAAAAAGAACTTGATTTTTTTACTTTTCTGCTTATTTCAGCTAAATGTACTATTTATTTTGTTCAATATTTTTTGATTAATTTCTTACTTTTTGAAAAATACTGAATTTAATTTTTGTTATTGTTTTAATATTTGTTTTATTTCTAATGTTATAACAAAAGAAATTAGTATTTGTTTATTCTTTTAATTTAAATAAATTTTCGTCTACGATGTCTTTAAAAAAATATAGGGTGTACTTATTATTTTGACCATATATGTATATTACTAGATTCATATCATTCATTTAATCTCACTAAATTCAATATATTTTAGCATTTATCAGGCATGTAGCAAACTTAGTTTTGCGAGTGATAATGGTGGGGATATTTTTACAGAAAGTAGCGACTCACTGCGTCCATTCTGGCACTGATTAAGTGCAGAATATTTGCTGCTACTTCCACTGACAACGTACAGGCTACCATAAAGCAACGCATGCACTCACTATAGGAAGCATAACAGTTGCTACCTTTGGAAAAATATGCTACAAAAGTCATAAATTTTGAAATATCCCCGATATCAATTTGAATTTATAACTGAAAAATCTTGAGATTCCAAAGAAAGCTGTTGCGTTTGAATTCGATTAATTCGGTTCGATTAATTTTTTTAACTGCGATGTTAAACGATACAGTTCCGTAGGCTTGCAAAGAACATAAAAAATTGACGTTTGTTAAAAAATGAGCGCGCTGTCCTTAGCCGCTTAGTTGCTACAATGGCGTGAAGTTGATAACACTTCAAAAACCTGCCCTGATGCTCTTCGGAGGTGTGGAATTTACAAAGAGGGTGGAAGTTTTGAGAGGAACAAAACATTGTTGTTGTTGAAAAATAGTAAAAATATATTTTGATCGATATTTCATGGGGAAAACTAGCTTTCGCTTTGACCGCTTATCATACAATAAAGTACCGACCTTGCTCACATGTATAAAATTAGTTTAACGAACATTTGACGCTTGTCCAGCATTGCGTTTGTTCCGTTGATTTTTTTTAACAGAAATCCATATAAGTAGGTAAATGATCCAGAATTCTTGGGTACTTTAATATCACATGAAACCATCCTGAGATGGGCCAATTACCGTCACCCATATCGGCGTTTTTACACAGAATATGTTTTAGCTGGATTATGTTGTTTGAACGAACTAATTTCCTGTGACAGCAAGATACTTCGACCAGGAGCCGATGTAGGGAAGTCTATTTTTAGCGATCACACATCCCCCTACAACCTAAATGTGTCGAATTGGGGGCAGAATTGCGTATGACTTTGAATTCTATCGTTGTAATAAAAGTAAATTTGCTTGCATGATACTTCGACCAGGAGCTGATGAAAGGACGCCTGTTATAGTGACCAGGTAATATAGGGTGGCGCATAAGTAACGCTAAGATTTGATCGGTCAATATATTTTTTGTCCAACTCTTTCTTTTCGTCTCTTTACAGAATTAACAAAATAATACTTGGGAAATTTTTGATTTGAAGGCTCAGCACAGAACAAAGAACTAAAGTTGTTCACTTTTACTTTGAAAGTCAGCATTCGATTATTCAGATTATATCAAAATTTCTTTCATGTTCGAAATGCTACTGGCGCTCCAACAATTTACCAATTGATTCAGCGTTTTGGGCAACAAGGGGCTGTCTGTGATCTTCCGCGTGCTGGAAGACCTTGTGCAGTTCGAAATAAAGTGACCATTGCTCGAGTGCAAGTAAGTATTGAGGAAAACCCCGAAACTTCCACCAGGCGACGTTCTCAGCAGTTAGAGATGTCTAGGCGATCTTTGCAAAAAATTTTTCATATGTTATATCTTTTCCCATATAAGATGGAATTGATTCACGAGTTAAAACTGAATGATGCACAAGAATGCAGTCAATATAGCCGCCATTAACGTTACTTATGCGCCACCCTTTACATGCTCCGTAAAATCTGCCAGTGATGTGGCGAAGTGGGACCGAATTGCTTATGACTTTGAATTCTATAGTTTTAAATCGAAATTTTCGTAATCAAAAAAAAAAAAAAAAAAAAAATCCTTGCATCTTATAAGTGAGACAAGGGAGAGCGAGCTTCTCACATTCAGTGAGCATACGTGCATTCTATTTTTAGACTTACTTAACGGGACCTACAGTATAACGACGATACCGAACGTCACAGTTTGAGAAGGAATCGGCAGATTTGTCGATTACTGGACAACTCGAAGTGTTCGTCAGACACATCGAGGTGATCGCCGCTCAAATAATGATACATGGATCTATGCGGAATTGAACCCGGAATCATTTTCGGACTTAACTTTATCCATTCGAAACATGTTTCGAACGTCACAGTTTGAGAATCAGTCGGCAGATTTCTCGATTACTCGACAACTCGAAGTGTTCGTCAGACATCGAGATGATCGCCGATCAAATAATGATACATGGCTCTATGCGGGATTGAACCGGGAATCATTTTCGGACCTAACTTTATCCATGCACTTGCCCAAAAACATGTTTCGAATCAAAAATTCATGTTCGACTGGATGGAACAGTAAGTTCAACTGAAGACGTAACATTAAAACAATTTTTTTTACAAAAACCTTGATTCGGTTTTTTCCATATCGAAAGGTTATCTTTTTATACAGGATGGGCCATATGAGTGTTGGCGGTTTAATTCTTCAATTTCTCGGTAACGCGCGGCGCGGGGTGGCGGGGAGATATGTTGTTCGCTGCGCCGCTTCCTGGAAATTTAGTCGCCATGGAGCCGTACACGGGAGTGCAGCGTGCATTTTGTGTCCGAGCGTATTACGAAAACAATAAATCAGTGATTACTGCACGATGTTTGTATCGGCATGAACACGGTTTACACGATTTAAGTGAAGTTCCAAGCGCCAATGTGATACGAAAATGGATCAGAATGTTCGAAACAACCGGCTCAACAGTACCAATTACGGTTCGTGGTCGCCCAGTTTCTGCAAGATCAGCCGACATTGTGGAGCGTGTTCGTGTTTCAGTTCGGCGAAATCCGCAACATTCAACACGTAAGAGAAGTCAGTCTTTGGATGTCAAAAGAACAACTTTACGACGAATTTTGAAACGTGATTTGCATTTGAAGGCTTATAAGATTCAGATAGTCCAAGAATTAAAACCCGATGATGCCAATAACCGACTTAACTTTGTCAATTTGATGCTAGAGCGGTTCAACAATTTCAATAACGTGATTTTTAGTGATGAGGCCAATTTTCACCTTAATGGCCATGTGAACAAGCAAAATTGTCAGTTCTGGTCCGAGATTAATCCCCGACGCTTGCATGAACGTCCACTTCACAGCCCTGAGCTTGTCGTGTGGACTGGGATAACGTCAACCGATATTATTGGACCATACTTTTTTGAGGACGAAAGAGGGCATGCGATGACGGTTAGAGCGAACAATTATTGCAACATGCTAGCAGACTTTTTGGTGCCAGCTTTGCAATAACTTCTAGGCAATACCTCGAGGATGTGGCTTCAACAGGATGGGGCCACATGTCATACGACTAGGGTATCCATAGAGCTGCTGAAAAATGTTTTTCCTGGAAAACTCATTTCGAAAATGGGGGATATTGAATGGCCCCCACGTAGCCCCGATCTCTCTCTATGCGATTATTTTCTATGGGGCTAACCCAAATCGGAAGTCTACGAGAATAATCCGACCAATTTAGAGCAGTTGAAGAGGAACATTATTCAGGAAAGTAACAAAATACCTAGAACAACTTTTCAACGAGTTTTCCAAAATTTGCGACCTCGGTTCCAAGAGTGTCAAGCAGCCGAGGGAAGCCATTTGGACAACATTATTTTTAAGTCTTAAAAATTCCCATGCTTCTACTTTTTAAAAATACAAATATATTTTTTTTATGTTTCGTAGTTTCTCCGAAAGTTCAACTCTTCATATGTATAAAGAAAATTGAAAAAAAGCTCATTTTCTTATAAAGGGTTATCTATCCATTCAAAACCGCGGGTCTGACAAACCTGTCAACTGTTCGTGAGACACATCGGGGTGACTGCCACTTAAACAATGAAGCGGGATTAAAACCTGCGATCATGCGGGTGTACATTCCATCGCACCATGGCCGATCACGGCCGCAACTAGGTTTAATTTTATTAGGCTGAATAATTTCCAGGTGTAAAAAAACAAGAAGAGAATGTTGGCAACATACATTTAATGCACACTACTCCGTCTTCTGACGGCATTTGCACGATTCACTTAACTTAAACTTTTTGCCTAAATAGTTGAACCTTTATTTTATTTTGAAAAAGTCGAATACTTCTGCAAGCAAGTGCATTTAGCAACATATTGATATAAGCCAACACGCTCGACGCGTTTACAAATGTAAACTGATGCCGTTGCGGCAACATAGCCTGTCGTGTCCCAGTCGTTGTGGCCATGAGGGTGAGGGTTGCCCGGTGGCTGTGTCTGCGGTCGCTTGTCACTTCATTGAAGCGGAAGTGAAACATTTGCCTGTTGTTTAATTAAAATCATTTTTTATCAATGACATTGTGTTTGTTTCACATTGGCGCAGTTTCCACCTCGCACTCTCGCTGTCGTTGCCACACACTATAAAATATTCATTCATAATGTTGTCCTGTGCTCCCATGGCCTTGTCCACTCTACTATTGCTGTGTTCTAGCAGTGTCATTTAAGCGAAATTCCCAAACATATTTCAAATACTTTAGCATTGTTCGAATTGTTTTTGTGGTCGCAGTGCCGCCGCTGCTGTGACACGCCACATTATGGAACCAAAAGGAATTTGCCATTGGCATTTATTTAAAGCTAACGTTAATTATTTATCTAAGTTTATGCGAGCGCTCATTTACCTTTGGGGAAGGACAAAGTTCTCATACTGGTGACCCAGCAATTTATTGTTTCAAAGTTGCACTTGCTGGGTCTGGGGGGGGGGCGGCAGGAAGATTGTGTTAATAATATGCCCAGAAAGAATTCACAAAATATTTCAATTTGAAGCAATTAAAAATTAAGAATAAACTGATGTCATTAGTTGACATTAAACGTGTACAAAGTGCTCTACTCTTGGGTGATAAGGCCTGTTAATGCTGCCGAATCTAATGACACCTCCGATGTAGTTTCACAAACATGCGTTTTTTTTACCTTATCTTGGGCCAGATGGCGTTAATGTTCATTTAGGATCCTGTATCGGATTTTTAAGTTTACATATTTTAATAATGGTTCCAACAAATCCAGTAATTATAATCCAGTAATGTGCAAAAAAAAAAACTCAGATATATAGATTTCGATTTGAATCGATTTAGGCATTATCGATTGTTCGCAGTCCGCATCGCGTCATTTGGTGCGATGACTTTTGAGCATGGCTGTTTTCAGTGTTGCCAGAACTTGATAATAAGAAAAAAAGGTAAACCTTTTACGAACAAGACACCAGCTAAAAAAAAAACAGATAAATTCTAATTGCATTGATATTTATTACATTTTATAAGTTGAAACTTAACAGGTGAGATCTTTTTTCATATTTAAAGTTCTTACTGAATAATATGTATATTGCAAAATCCAATTCGATTTATGAATTCATAAGAATTATAAAAATATAATTTACATCCAATCACTTTAGGACACAATTTTGTATCTTATTTTTCGTTCTTAGAATATTCAAATGATTAAAACAGATTTTAAGCACAGACAGATCATTTACCTCTTATTCTTAATTAACATATTTGAATAAACTATTAAATGGATAACCTTGTATTTTGTAAAAAGTTCTCTAAGTTATTTTATAGCAGGGTAAAATCTGGGTTTCTGAATGTTTTTTTAGAATTTTGAAATTCTTTAATTCATTTACTGAGGCATTCTTTCAAACTTCGCATTGCAAAGACTAGCTGACTACGCTGACTTTTCGTGGTGAAACTCCAATACCAGAAAAGCTGGCAATGCCATTAAATTGTTTTCACGAATAAACGATGTCTCGTGGAATTTTTTGTTCGTGAGAGAGATATAGTACAGGGTGGCGCAATACAACGTGCATATTTAAAAAATAGATTAAAAAATAAATACAAAAGGTAAAGTTAAAATAAATCTAAGGCGTTGTAGAGTAATAAATGGAGTTTATTTTTAAAAATAACATCATCTAAATGGTGACCCTCTCTACGACGGCACTCCTCTAACCGCAAACGAAAATTATTGAAAACTTTCTTCAGTAATACTGATGTAATGACTGCCATTTCACCACGGATATTCTCCTTGAGCTGAACGATGTTTCTTGGATTATTACTGTAGACTTTGTGTTTGAGGTATCCCCACAAAAAAAGTCAAGAGGAGTCAAGTCTGGACTACGTGGGGGCCATGGGATATCACCTCTTTTCGAAATCAGTCTGCCAGGGAACATCTGCTTCACCGCCGCCATGGACTCATTTGATGTGTGACAGGTAGCTTCATCTTATTGGAACCAAGTTCTGGAATTCACTATTCTTGAACTTTCAATTTCTGGAGCCAAAAATCCGTCCAACTTCTCAACATAGCGTTCTGTATAAACCGTGAGGACCAATTATTCCTCTGCCATAGATTGCTGCCCATACTGTCACTTTAGGACTATGCAATGGTTTCTGGTGTTTGATTTTGGGATTTTCACTGTTCCAGTAACGATAATTTTGACAATTTTGACGGTTTACGAACCCATTCATAAGGAAATGAGCCTCGCCAGAGAAAAGGATATTGTCAAAATTGGAAAATCGATTAAGCATTTCATTAGGAAATGCGAGCCTTGCTATGAAGTCAGGCTCTTTCAATTCTTGTGTTAATTGCAGCTTATATGGATATTAAAATTCGTTGCAAACTTCGTCGCTATAATTGTAAGACAGACGATCTCTTGCGAGTCGACATTTGTGGATTTCCTCGTACTGACTCCATAACTCTCTCAACATTGTCTTCGGTCCTAGATGTTCTTGGGCGACCATTTGCTTGTGGTTTAAATGTTGAACCGGTTTCTTCAAAACGCT
The DNA here is from genome assembly GCA_019455685.1 of Philornis downsi. Lineage (NCBI taxonomy): Eukaryota > Metazoa > Arthropoda > Insecta > Diptera > Muscidae > Philornis > Philornis downsi. Next base: position 346,020 of record JAHXMU010000665.1, read on the forward strand.
TTATCCATATTTTAATTAAATTAGCACTCGGAGCTTCACTAATTCGCCGTAGTCCATATTCAGCACAATATAGTCGCCTAGTAGCAGTATATGAACGAGAGTTCTCGTAAAATGCGCGCTCGCAAAATGCGCGACGCTTCCCGTCGAAGTGATTCATAGCGACTAAAACTCCATGAGCCCGCCAACCCAACGATGTAGGCGCCCCCCGCGGGCGCCTTTTATACCTCGCAAAAAAAGAAGATGCAATATTCACGTTCTATTGCGCCACCCTGTACTTAACTTAACATCATTCCTCTTTAAGTATAGATTCACTGTAATAATTTTTAGTAAAGGGTACGAATTATTTCAGGTTTTGCTGAAATATTTTGCAATAACATACTATATTTTCTGAAAATGATGCTGGAAAGTATCATAGCAATAGAGGTTTGGTAAACGAACTTAGTTTTAAATCTCTTTTGTTTGCATCATGTTGCGCAGTCTCACAGAATCCAAGCCAATCGATATTTTGTCAATCTGTTCGATAGTCATGAGCAACTTTATATGCTGTTTCACATGCTCTGTTATTCCAGTCTGGTGGAATTTCTCAAATATCAGTTAACATTTTAAATAATTTACTAGTCTAAAAACAGAGATGTGCTGAAAACTTAAAAAAAATATTATTTCCTACTAGCTGACCCTGCAAATGTTGCCTTCAAAATGATGTTTGTCACCTACCATTATTTGATTCAATGTTAATGTGGTAAAAAAAATTAATTGCAAAAATCTCATCTCCAACGCCATCTATCACTTCAAATAAAACCTTTTAAACCTTTCGGAATACTCTACCAATAATTTAAGACCAAAATGAGCCAAATCGGTCCAACCGTTCTCGAGCTTTAGCGAGACTAACGCACAGCAACTGATTTTTATATATATAAATGTCGTTTCATCAAACGAGGGCAGTTCCAAACCTAGCCGACCTAATAAAGAAGACACAAAAAGGTTTTTCAAGTTTGAAAATAGAAAATAGTCCGAGGGAGCTAAATCTGGCGAATAAGGTGCGTGATGAAGCAATGCGAACTTTAATTCATATATTTTGGTTATCGCAATAGTGGATGTGTGTATGTGTGAACTGGAGCAACACTGCCTTTTTTTTATCAAATGCGGCCTTTTTTCCACAATTTTATTACCTAAACACTGCAATAAATTAGCATAATATTCGCTATTGATTGTTTTTCCTCTATGAAGATAATCAATAAAAATAATCTCAGGCGCAGCCCTAAACAACAGACGCCATGAGCTTGCTTGCAGGTAGAACCATCTTCGCCTTTTTTTTGATACGATTCTCCCATTCCAGTCTATTGCTTTCACAATTCTTTTGTCTCAGGTGTGAAGTGTGGACCCATGTCTCATCTACGGTTATAAATTGATACAAAAGTTCGGCTTTATTACGGTGAAACACCGCCAAACTGAACTGAATTCTACTGAAACATTTTTACAACTCTGTTTTTGCTCTATTAAAAACAAGCGCGGCACCCATCCTGCGCATAGCTTTCTCATCTTAAAATATTCGGTCAATATACGATGTATAGCACTTTTTGAAATACCGTACCTTTAACCCATGATCATCCAATGCCATTTTGTGAATTTTCTTAACTATGTCTAGCGTGGACACCTCAATTGTTCGATCACCATAGTGTCTATCGTGGCAGCTCGTACGGCCTCGTTTAATCTCTACTACCCATTATTTTACAGTCGTAAATGAAGGAGCAGAGTTCCCTCAGAATAGAGTCTAGCCTTTATAATTATTATATTATATTTATTTTATTTATGTTATTATTATTATTATTATTTGTAAATATTAGCTTTAATATTAACTGGTTTGAGACATTTTAAATGGAAATATAGAAATATAGAATTTTTCCCATGTTTACAAATCCTTGAGATTGTTTATTTTTGATGTCTTAAATAAAAATACGAAACCACGTGGCGCCCTGAAACATATAAAACTTATGTTTTGTAAAGTTGGCGCTTTTCGACAAAATAATATTTTTCAAGCTATTGGCACCATCTATACGTCAGTTTTGGAACCACCTTTGTAAAAACCTAAAGAAAAAAAACATGTTTTTCAGGGGTAAATGTTATTTGAAAGTGATTTAAAATATTATATTCTTTTTTTATTATATAATTCCAATATCTCACAAATCACTGGGCTAAATATAAAAATATAAGAATAAGAAAAGTGAGGAATTAAAAAAAAAAAAAAAAAATTAATTAAAAAAATATGTTTAACTGAATTTTGTTAAAATCGGAGATTTCTCCCCACTGTATGCCAGTGATGCCAATTTATTTGCTTAGTTGTTCATCATTAATACACCGTGAGAATTCATGTCTTGGCGCTCGAATGACAGCATACGGGTTGGGGAGCTGTTGCTCAGATGTTGTTGTTATCGTCTACGTCTGTGTGACGCTTAAATCCGGATACATTTCCCATTTCTAGGTAAAGTCACAAATTCCATTCAAATCGTTATGAATGGCGTAAAAAACATGAAAAAATTGATTCATTTAATACAAAACGTGGCTACAGTCGCAGAGATTATAGCTGATGATATATGATAGAAACAATAACAATTGTATTTAGTTTGATAGAGTGGCATTTATTGTAGTTCTACCAGAGGGAAAAGCGATGGTGCCACAACCATCAGCATTAATTGCCCTTTGAGTGACAGGCAACATTCTCCGACTCCTTTTTGATTATAATTATGACAATGGATTTACTGAGATTCATCTTAATCTGTTTAGTTTGGCATATATGAACATTTTTCAGCTTGGTTGCATCCCAGATGCCAGACTGACTAACTGGTTCTCTTTGCCGTCTGCCTGCCTGCCTGCCAGTCCACCATTCGCTTTTCCTCTTTTCCCTGACGTCGATTTGAAAGTAGGGAAATTTTGCATTGTTTTTAGTCCGTAATTGTTGTTGTTCAGCACAGAATATTTCAGCGCAAAACATTGAAATTGCTAACAAAGATAACCAAATCTAAATGGCAGCCCCAGACGCAGTCGTCATTGCCAACAATTGAAATCGCTCATACGACGCTTTTTGCCCTTAAACGAGTGCGAGTAAGAGCATGAATGCTGAAGCCAGAACCAGAGCGACGGAATGTTTTCGTTGGCAAAAGAAGAACGAGAATGAGAAGGAGTGACGACTGACTACAAATCCTCTTAAATGCTCGTTAATCTTAAAGCGTTGACTAGCAAGTTTGTGGCAAATGACGCCCTTCTGCTCGAGTATGTTGGAGCAAGGGGTGGGCGCGGTTGTCATGAATATCAAAGAGACTGTTTAAACATTTGCCTCATTTGCATTTTGGAAACAAAAGTCATGCATATTGTCCCCCTATTCGCTTCAATGTGGGGACGGAACGGCACAACTGTCTTAAGCAGGACCTCTCTGGGATTTTCGTTAACATCCATATTTCCGGGGCAGGTCATGTCATGTGGTGGGGTGTAGCGATGTGGCGGATTGCTGTTGTGGTTATGGCTCTCTTTACATTTGTTGGTGGCGTAATTAGACCATCAATTGCGGTAAATTCATGGTTGTCATGAATGTCTAAAAAATATGTAGGAGTCACAAGAAATATTCAGCATATTCAGCATTTGCTTGAGAGAAAATCTCAAAGGATACAAACAACAAAACGCCCAGCTCTACGCTGGCTCGTGTATTAATACGCATCGAACGCATAGGATCAAGTGTTAAGTGTTGAATGTTTCTGATGCCGTCCGTTACTGATGATGTTGGTGCTGTTGTGGCCCTAGTGATGGTCGAACGATTTGGGAATCATTGGCGTCTGCAGGAGCAACAGCTACAGTATTGCCATTATCATCATCTCGCTGTCGACAGCCAGTGGGGATAGATAGATAGTGTGCTGTCGCTGCACTTGTGGCTGTCTGCATTTCAAAGACAAGTGGGGGCGTTGAAAAGGGCGGACAGGCGGCCAAATTGAGTTGAACGAGTGCGAAAGTGCCACTTTGTAACTCATAAATATTCGAAACGTATCGTTTGCCATTCTGCTTGTTGCAAAAGGCATTAACTGTAATATATTCACTGTTTATGCTCCTTAACTCAGTGGGCCTTTAGTTGAAATATGTTCTTGTATTTTGCGTGCATGTGAGTGTGTATATGTGTTGTGTATGTGTGTAGGTGAAAGTATTAAATTTTTGGAATTTTCAACAAGGCCTTAGAATAAGAAAGCGATTTAAAGCACACATGCAAACATACACATATCTAAAAATGTATCTAATACCAATTGATAGCCTGCAAGGATAATGCTTTTTTCCTGCGCAAGAAAAAACAAAAGCAGGCTGGCCATTGGCCAGTACTCGCATCTGTGTGAAATCTTTCAAGCCCAGCTCAATGCGCCCCACATACACGATCTGCGCCATGTCTACAATCCTTTCAATTCGAACTGATGCTTTTTCCCTTTTGTATGAAATGTAATAAAAACGTCGATTTTATTTATTTATATATGTAAATTGCACATAAAATATTTAAAATCGCACACAAGGAGTGAGAATATATTTTTCTGCATGCAGCGCGTGTGTGCGTGTGCATGGGAATCCTTGCGACTACCCCAAAGTTGGTCACATGCAGACATTTGCCTTTTTTCGTTCTGCTTGTGGTGAGAAATGTCTGCATAATCTGCTGGAGTAGAATAGAACGAATGGCTATTGGCGTTGATTCTTCGAATTTCCTTTTCCTTCGACGCTTGGTAACGCTGAATATCACGTGAATATTGCCTCCCCTCACGCAGACATACTTAAATTCATCGTAGTACGTGATTTCGTAATATAAATTATACGCTAAGCCAGAGTTTGCGTATGCATATGTGTGTACGAGGTGTGTTCAAAAAAGTAGGTTAATTTTTAAATTTCGCGCTTCAACAACCGATGCAAATGTTGAGAAATTTGTTATGGGGAATCATCGAATCACGATTAGAGAAGTTGCTGAGGATGTCGGCATATCGAATGGCTGACGCCATGCAATCTTTTCGGAAATTTTGGGCATGAAGCTTTTGGCAGCGAAGTTCGTTCCAAAATTGCTGGATTTTGACCAAAAACAACATTGCATGAGCATCGCTCAGGAATTGTTGAATTCTTAGTAGGCGAATTCTAGTCAGCGATGATCCAGATTTGCTTAAAAGGGTCATAACTGGTGACGAATCATGGAAATACTTGTACGCTTATGACATCAAAACAAAACCCAATCGTCCCGATGGAAGAGACCAGGAGAACCAAGACCAAAAAAAGCACGCCAAGTTCAATCATATGTCAAGGTTTTGCTCACTCTTTTCTTCGATTACCATGGCGTAGTGCATCAGGAGTTCTTACCACAAGATCGTACGGTAAATAAGGAGTATTACCTTAAAGTTAGGCGCCGTTTGCGTGAAGCAATAGGAAAAAACGCCCGTAATTGTGGAAAAAAAATTGTTGGCTTTTGCATCATGATAATTCACCTGCTCATTCATCATTGCTTGTGAGAGATTAAGTGGCCAAAAACAACACCGTTATCATGCCTCAGCCACCGTATTCATAAGATTTAGCCCGCTCCGATTTTTCCTGTTTCCAAGATTGAAGAGACCCATGAAAGGACAGCGTTTTGCGACGATTGAGGAGATAAAAATCGAATCGCTGAGAGAGCTCAAGGACATACCAAAAAGTGCATGTCAGAACTGCTTTGAGGATTGGAAAAAACGTTGGCACAAGTGTATTATATCTGAGGGGGACTACTTTAAAGGAGATAAAATTGAAATTGTTGAATAAATAAATATTTTTTGAAAAAAATGAAAATTCACCTTATTTTTTGAACACACCTCGTATACATGTCTATATATATGCGTGTGTGTGTGTGTATGTATGTGTCTGTGCGTGTGTGTATGTGTGTAAAGAAACACAGTGTAAATATGTCAACTCACAGTAAAACAAGTTATCAGAGCATAGATTTTAGCATTCTTAAATACATTCGGCAGGATATCTTTATTTAGCGGCCTGGTTTCATCAATAACTTTCTTTTAAAAATATTTGTATGCGGAAAGTTGCGACACTCTCACATACTTGCACTTGGTTACTTTTCACTTTCCGCGAATTTAGTGAGTTAGAACATTTAGTAGTCAAGGTGATATCGGCCGTTTGTTAGTTAATCCACATTGTGCTTACTTGAAAACGGACTCCCTTGTGCATCCTGTGATCACAGTAATACAATTTGGGGTTGTTGCAAGGATTTGTCAGGATGGTCAAAAAGTCCCAAGTATCCCATGAATTGAACACACAGACTCACTTCTGACAACAGGTTAATTTTTTTTCCCATTTTTCTGCACCAAATTGTGTGATTGATAATTGTAAAATCATAATATCGATTATACTTGACATTGGCAGTTTTTCTTTGGACACATATTTAAATTGTATCGGATATGCAATTAGGCGTGGTATTACCCAATCTTTTTTTTTTAACTGCGATATAAAATGCTTGTCAAAAACTTAGCGCGCTGTCATTAGCTTCTTAGGTGCAACAGCAGCATAAAGCTGGCAATGTGTTGAGAGTGTATTAATTGCACATTAGTGTGGTTATAAATCTTAAACCATTCGCCCAAATATGGTTGTTGTACGATTCTCAATTTTTACTCGATTCTGAAAATTGTTGGCTGAAAAAGAACACAGTTTTCATTGGGTGAATCGAAAATCATTTGTATCCTGTGATCACAGTAATACAATTGGGGGCTGTTGCAAAGATTTGTCATTACACAGGATGGTCAAAAAGTTTTGAAGCATTAAAAAGACGCAAAATGCCCAAAATACTCCATGAATTCAACACACAGACTCACTTCTAACAACAGGTAGCTTTTTTTATTTTTCTAAACTTTGTTGTTGATGGTTGTAAAATCATAAGGGGTGTAATAATATCGATTATACTAGACTTGACATCTGAAATTTTTCTTTGGGACCGCTTATTTAAATTGTATTGCATATGGATATGCAATTAGGCGTGGCCAATCTTTTTTTTTAGCAGCGACATAAAATGCTTGTCAAAAAATGAGCGCGCTGTCATTAGCTTTTTAGGCGCAATAGCAGCTTGAAGTTAACAATGGTTCGGCAGCCTATCAATTGTACATTAGTGTGATTATAAATCTTAAACCATTCACCCAAATATGGTTGTTGTGCGATTGTCGATTCTACTCTGTTATTTGTAATTAGCAAGGCGCAAGATGTCTACATTTTTGTTCATTGCATTGCCTATAAAATTTGAGAAAAATCGACCAAGTAATCGTCGTCCCCTCTCATACAAATGATTCATTTTGCACCAACTATTCTTGGATTAGATATATTTGCATCGGTTGGACCGAATTCACGTATCCTGTGTTAGGTAAACTAAGTTTTGAGAATGGAAACGAACGAATGAATGAAAACGAAATGAATTTTATTTGATCCTGTAATTGCAAAATCGTAATCTGAGGTTGCTCAAGTCCCCGCCAATTAGATGCGTTATAAAGATGAATAAAATGAGAACATTTTTTTTGAATAACCGCTCCTTCTCCGGTGCCTCCATTACAAATTGCAATATTTATTATTTTCTAGACTCGTAACTTTCATTCTACTGTACTACTTTCAGTATAATTTATCACGCAAATGGCAATAGAATGCATTGCTATGCCCCTCAGCGTACCAAACAAACAAATTTCCCGATTTCAGAATTTTCGATTCTGAAAATTGTCGGCCGAAAAAGGGCACAGTTTGCTTTAAGTGAATCGAAAATCATTTCAGCTAATCTTCTCTCTCGTGTGGTTTGTTAATGGTCATATTTATCTTAAATTGGCATAAAAGAGATTTTTAAACTGAAAATTTTCTCAATTTGTTATCAATTTAGCAACGATCATCATTATTGACTATAAGATTTATGATTAAAGAGAACTCTTCTCACAAATAGATTTACAATCTATCGCCTAACTTCAGTCACTTAATCGCAACAATGATTATTTTCTACTAATCATAAAGATATCTCTCTATGTGATTACTTTTAGTGTTAAAATTCATTCAACAACGATCAATTTAGCAACAACAATTTAACAACAACACAAGGATTAGAGATTTATAGTTGACATACAAAAGGGTCTTGTCCAGCAAGTCTGAAGCGGCCTTTCCTCGATTGAGTTTTTTGTAGATCTTTCAAAACTAAGCAAACGGCAACGCGCTTTATTCCCAGACCATCATGACGGTTTTCTGCCACCATTTTCTTCACTTTGTCGAGGTTAATTGCACTGAAGGACATTGTAGACCGATCAGAGCGAGGCAAATTTTTCACTACATCTCAAGCCTTTTGGATTAACTGCATTGCTTATATACGTTATTGTTTTAGACAACATTGATTCGCCATAAGCCTTCTGTTACAGTTTTAACGATTCAGCACATGAAATTCTATTTGTAACAAAAAATTTGAGGCAAAATCGATTTGTTCGATATTTTTCTCCATTGTAAAAGTCGTAAAAGGCACTTGATATGAACTATCAAAATCGAGCATTGTAAAAAATCGTGCTCAAACTGCGCTTAAATATGGAGTACAGTTGTGCCACCTTAACGAAATCATAATTTTGACAATTCGCGACACTGCTGCGATTTCTTAACCATTTGATGCAACAGACTGATTAGAGATTTCAATATCATAAAAATACTTTCTCTATAGCCATTTGTACCACGAGATTTGAATTGTATCGATGTGTACATAGTGTACATACAGGTGTAAGTCATCGAAGTGTTACCCAATTAACGTTGCTGTAGCAACCAAGCGGCTAATAACAGCGCTCTCATTTTTTGACAGACGTCAGTTTGTTATGTTGTTCATAAGCCTGTGAAAGCATACGAGCATCGTTTTACGTCGCGTTTAAAAACAGTTATTGAAATGGAATTTAAATGCAACAGCGATATTGTTTTGTATTTGGCTGAAGAATCGCAACCGGCCATTGTTATTGAGCTACGACATTTACGTGTGAACAAAATGTTTGCATATCGGATCTTTACACGTTACAACAATAGACGGCGCCGGCTGTAAGTGCTAGTTGATTCTGCCATAACCTAAACGTCATGAGCCAAACTTAGGCATATGGTAAACATACCGCCTTGACACAACAGTGATTTTCTTTTGACATCATATTGTTTTGGTTGCGTGAATATGTATTTATGTATATGATTTTGTGCCAAATAATCGTTAATTGCGCGAAGTATTGATTTTCCTCTTTCAATCGAAGAAAACGGCGGCTGCAGTTCATCGAGAGCTTCAAAACGTTTACGGAGATGCTGCTTTAAGTGAAACAACGTGTCGAGATTGGTTCCGTCGCTTTAAAGACGGAGATTTTCACGTTGAGGACCGTTCACGTGAAGGAAGACGAAAAACCTTCGAAGACACTGAATTGACAGTATTACTTGATGGGGATCCGTGTCAAATGCAGGTAAGACTTGTTTCAGTGTTAGCATTTACCCGCCAAGCCATTTCCAAGCCATTCAAAAGCAAGGAACTTGGTTTCCTTATGAGTTGAAGCCAAGGGACGATGAGCGTCGTTTTTTCACCTGTGAACAACTGCTACAGGGAAGGGGTTTCTTCATCGTACTTTAACGGGTTATGAAAAATGAATTCATTACAGCAATCCAATGAAAAGGAAGTTAAGGATGCTTCAGGGTCATGCTTCTTCGTCGTCGCCTCGGAAGGTTATGCTCTGTATTTGGTGGAACCAGGTCGGTGTTAATTATTACTAGCTGGTGAAACCAAGCAAAACCATCACTGGGGATCGGGATCGACTTCAGTTAATGCGATTGAGTCGAGATCTGCGCGTGGAACGCCCACAATACGGGGAGAGGCACGAAAAAGTGATTCTTCAGTATGACAACGCTCGGCCTCACGTGGCCAAGGTCTACCCCATCCGCCATATTCTCCAGAGATTGTGCCGTCCGAGCATCACTTGTTCCGTTCGATGGCACACGGCCTGGCTGACGACATCAAGGAATTGCTAGATTCGTGGATAGCCTCAAGAGATGAACAGCTTTACAGTGACGGAATTCGGTCTTTGCCAGAAAGATGGGAAAAAGTAGTAGCTGGCGATGGGCAATAATTCCAACAAATAATTTGTAAACATGTTTTCATAATAAAGTAACTTAGTTGTGCACCTAATAGTATAAGAAACGGTATTGGGGTGGGCACGCAAAAAGCAGCATCATCGCCAGAAATGATTCGAAAGATGAAGACTACAATTTAAGGTAATCCACGACAAAGCGACAAGATGAACTACGTTTGAAGCCCAACAAAATACAAAAAGAAGTGAAATTGTGGCACATTGGTGGCGAGCTTCAAAATTTGTGTATGGTTAGAGTACAAATCAAGATACAATTCAGAACAGTGAATGGCTCTGCGAAAGCAAGCGCCCTGTTCAGTGATGGTTTGAGTCACGGCAACTTCCACCGAATGCCCACCAATCGTTCTCATTGAACAGGGCATAACGGCAAATCAACAAATCTACCGCGGAAACATTTTAAATGATGTTTGAGCACGTAAATAATTCGGTAGAAACTTTTGGACGTTTCAACAATATTCGCAACATCTTCTAAAGTTCGTGAAACCGAACGATTTTTTTTTTACCAGAAAAAGCTGTCTGTTTCATTTATTGACAAAAACTGCCTTCATATTTCTCGAAATTAAACATAAAGGTTTTTTCCTTATGAGCCATTCTGAATTGACTCGATGTTATAAACCGCATTAGAGATGGGTTCGTCAAACAATAACATGTATATTTTAATTTTGTTTTTACGATATACTGAAGTTTTGGAATGGTATTACTTTGAGCACTGACTCCTGAAGAAAAGCCGAACCACAGCAGGGGGCCGAAGATACGCTTGAAAAGAAAGTTGAATTGAATTGAATTTTGAAATGGTATTATTTTGAGCGCTGACCCCTGTACTAAAAATCGAAGATCCGAACCACAGCAGGGAGCTGAAGATACGCTTGAAAAGAAATTTGAAATTGCTATAATCATCTCTTCAAGACGGATTATTTAAATGAATATACCAAGGTGGTCCCAAAACTAGCCAACCTAACAAAGAAGACACAAAAAAGTTGGGAAAAATGTGCTTTATTTTTCAACATAATCTCTTTTTAGCTCCATATACTTTTTTCAGTGATATTGAATAGCTTTTATACTCCGCTTATAATAAGAACTGTCAAACTCCTTAAAATTGCCATCAACCGCAGATTCCCGTCTTTTCATTGTTGGCAAATATTTTACCATAGAACCATTTTTTCAAGTTTGGAAATAGAAAATAGTCAGAGGGAGTTGAATCTGATAAAAAAGATGCGTGATGAAGCACTTTGAACTTTAATTGAATAATTTTGCCCAAGGCAATAGTGGATGTGTGAACTGGAGTATTGTCTTGCAGAAACAACACTTTCTTTTTCATCAAATGCGACCCTGTTTCCACAATTTCATTACCTAAACGCTGCAATAAATTAGCATAATATTCGACGTTGATGGTTTTTTTCCTTTCTGAAGATAATTAATAAATATAACTCCAAGCGCCTCCCAAGAAACAGACGCCATGACCTTGTCTGCAGATGGAACCGTCTTCGCCTTCTTTGGGCACGATTGTGCCATTCCAGTCCACTGCTTTGGCTGTTCCTTTGTCTCATGTGTGAAGTGGTGGACCCATGTCTCCTCTCCATCGTTATAAATCGACGAAAAAATTCGGCTTTATTGCGGTGAAACATCACCAAACATTTTACTGAAACATCTTAACGACTCTGTTTTTGCTCCATTGAAAGCAAGCGCGGCACCCATCTTGCGCACAACTTTCTCATCTTCAAAAATAGTTTTGGCACTGCTCTCGTATATATATGTATCTCGTATATACATATATACATACAATATATAAAATTAGTGAATCGTAGTGGTCCTTTAAGGTTGTAGTATCCAACCAATCTTGATACCGTTGATGTTTATTCGAAATATTAACGTTTTTACGTTTTGTTTTCTTTGACCCTGTGTTAACAACAAAATTTTGAAATCAGCAAATAGATATGTAGAGTACCATTGATTGTATGCTCGTAGAATAATTTCAAGAAAACTTGGAATAGAGTGTATATTGATTCAACAAATACAGAAATGAGTTAAATTTCTGTTCCTCTTCAAATCTGTCAGGCTAACAAAGTCGACTTTAATTGAGGCAAACGTTTTACGAAAATTTTAAATTTTCACTTGGGACGATAGAAATGTCTCACAGCGTATGAGTACATGTGGAAACATTTACATATTATTTTTGCTTTAGTATGTGGCATATTTGTGGGTGGGCGATCACAGGATATGGCAAATATGAAGCTTATTTTTGAGTTAAATTTCTGTTCCTCTTTAAATCTGTCTGTCCGAAATGTTTAAAGAAAACTTTGAATAGAGCGAATACCCAGCAAGAAAATAAACCGGATAGACATGCAGTGAATTTAAAGGACAACCCATATATCATGGGGTCTCTGAGTATCATATAAAGGAGTATCATATAAAAGCTTTAAAAGGAGCCTCTTCAAGCCGACTTTCAAAAATTACATCTTCGGATTATATTATGTTCTTTAAAAATGGTTTATGGAGTACTTCATTGAAGCACGATTTTCTTTAATTGTTAGGAATCATAAATGAAAATAAAACTAATTTTTCATTACGGCGGTTTTGGAAGTAGTTCACAACTCATTCGTTGGAAGTGATAAATATGCACGGATTGCATCTATAGAAATGATAAAAATGTGATTCTTTTTGAATGAGGTCCAATTTTTTTTTGGCTGGGTATTGATTCAATAAATGCAGAAATAAATTAGATTTCCGTTCTTCTTTAAATCTGTCCACAATGCCGGAAAAATTTGTTTGATAATAAGACTTTGGTGAAGACTTCGGGACATTTCATTTCATTTTCATTTTCATTTGAAATACTGTCGAAACTTAATGTGACGAATTGGAGTAGAAGCGCAGAAGATCGAAACGCTTGAATTATTTTCTACGGGCAACGTAGTATAATAGATAAGGATGTCTATTATAGTCGCCACCTAAGGAGAAGAAGCAGAGTTTAAACTAGGTCGTACGAGTTGCCAAGACGACGTCAGACGCGGTTAAGAAAATCCAAAAATTTGTATTAGATCATCGTCGACTGAAGATGCGTAAGTTAGTTGAAATGATAGGCATTTCAAAAAGTGCTATACATCGCATATCGATCGAAGATTTGAAGATGGGAAAGCTGTGAGCAAGATGGGTGCCGCGATTGCTTTCGTGAAGATGCTTCAATACGGTGTTTGGTGTTGTGTCACCGCAATAAAGCCGAATTTTACATTTTACCATCGATTTATAACCATGGATGAAACATGGGTCCACCACTTCACACCTGTGACAAAGGAACAGTTAAAGCAGTGGACTAGAATGGGATAATCGTGCCCAAAGAAGGTAAAGATGGCTCATCTGCAGGCAAGGTCATGACGTTTGTTTTTTTGGGATGCGTATGAAATTATTTTTATTGATTATCTTCAGAAAGCAAAAACCATCAATGGCGTACATTATACTAATTTTTGGCTGCGTTTAGGTAATGAAATTATGGAAAATTGAAATTGAAATTGGCAAAAAAGAAAGTGTTGTTTCTTCAGGACAATGCTCCAGTTCACACATCCACTATTGTGATGGCCAAAATTAATGAATTAAAGTTCGAATTTATTCATCCCGCACCTTATTCGCCAGATTTAGCTCCCTCGGACTATTTCCTATTTCCAAACTTGAAAAAATGGCTCGATGGTAAAAGATTTGACAACAATGAAGAGGTGGAGTCTGCGGATATTTTAAGGAAATTAAGAGTTCTTACTATAAACAGGACATAGGAGCTATTAAATATTGCTGAAAAAATTGTATCGATTTGAAAAGAGACTATGTTGAGAAATAAAGAAAAATTTTCCCCTCTTTTCTATTTGTGTTTTCTTTGTTAGGTCGGCTAGTTTTGGCGCCGCCCTCGTATATTTATTTTTCCCACACTATTTTGTGTTTTCTCTGTTAGGTCGGCTGGTTTTGGGACCGTTCTCGTAATAGAAATATAATCGTTTTAAACAATTAATTCTTTTATTTAGTTTATTTATTCATATTTCTTTAAATTTTTGTACAAATTTTGCTGCAAACTTGGCGACTTGAAGAATTTAAAAAGTGTTGAAAGAAATAATCTTTAAAGAAATGAAAGCAAAGAATGATTATTTTGTGCGATATTAAAGACTAAACGATTAATTGAATTTTTTTATTTTTTTAGTTTTTGAAAAAAGAGAAAAACTTATAAATGATTCGCTCTATAGAATTTTACATTTTTAATGCGACTTTAAACAAACACTGGATGGGAAGAAGAAAGGCGAATGCGATGACAACGGCGGTAATAAAGTTGAATTCACTGTTCCGGCGCACATCCATATTCGTATGTTTTTGTATGTTTCACTTCCACGCCAGCATCCCCCGGGTGTGTGTGTGCAGGCCTGCATGTATTTGAATGCAAAAGGAAACAGTTTTTTTCCCCGAATGTGTTTTGGTTCACGTCCATGCACATATGTAAGTGTCCTTGTTGAAGACGACGGAACGACGTGCCAGCACTAATTTAAATGTGTAATAACATATTTGGGAAACCTCTATTTCGTTGACTTTTGTGACTCCTCTGCAACTACATTTGCGGTTAAATCATTTATTAGTTTCTGAATCAGGCCAGAGAATGCTGCCTCGTTATTTGGTATTTTGCCTAACAAGAATTTCGGTTTTCGAGGATTCCGTAGGCGACCGTGCTGCATTAGCTGCCACTATGTGGCGATAATTATTCGTATAATGAAATGTCCTAACCTGCCGCAGAACGCTGTAGGTAGAGCTCGTTTTATAGCAGAGCGAAAAGTAATTTGTCGGGAACGCTCTGTCTGTGCACATGACCTGTTTGACCTTTATACAGTTACCTACTTAATGGGAAATAGTACTTGTTAACAGAGTACAACAATTTTGGTTCACGTCTCTTCGCATCACGCGCTTAATTACGTGATTCGTATGATATGTGAAATGCTTTCACATCCGTTTTCAACTTTTACATATGAGAATGTGTATGTGAGCGTTCATGTATGTAGAAATATTCGTATATCTACACATGGGCGGAAGCTGTGTGACTAACAAAGTCGACTTTAATCGAGACAAACAAAATTTTAAATTTTCATTTGGGACGATAGAAATGTCTCACAGCATACGAGTTCATATGGAAACATTTACATATTTGTGAGTGGGTGGTCACAGGATATGGCAAATATGAAACTTATTTTTGTGATTAATCTATGCTATTCGTATGTTATGATATTTCGAAAGTGGCGAAATTGGGTCCTGATTATAATACAACTTTGTGAAAATGATGCTTCAAATGTAAGCATTAGTAAAGAGGCTAAGAATCAAATCAAGAGTTTCGAAACTAATTTAGTCATAAATTTAATACAATTCAAAATAAAGTAATACTATTGTTGTCGAAGATATTACAGTTTGCCTTAGGTTTCTATATAAATTACGTGTCGAATCACCTTACCTTAAGTTTCTATATAAATAACCTATCGAATCACCTTACCTTAGGTTTCTATATAAATAACCTATCGAATCACTTTACCTTAGGTTTCTACATAAATTAGCTGCCGAATAATCTTAAGTATCTATAAAAATTAGCTGTCGAGTCACCTTACCTTAAGTTTCTATATAAATTAGCTGCCGAATCACCTTAAGTTTCTATATAAATTGTCTGTCGAGTCAAGCGATTGTTTTTCAATTGCAGAATAAGAATAAGGATCTACAGAGTTTTTTTTTATCAATGTACTCGTATTCCATTTATTTTTTTTATTGTGTAGAAAATTCAAATTTATTTTATATTAGGTGCGCAACTCGCTGTTTTTTTTTTTTTTGTATAAAAATGCAACTTTATTATAAAAGCATGTTTATAAAGGGTTAATAAAAAGTATTGCCCATCGCTATTACTTTTTCCCATCTTTCTGACAAAGCTCGAATTACGTCACGGTAAAACTGTTCATCTGTTGAGACTATCCACCATTCTAGCCGTTCCTTGATGTCATCATATGAGTGGAACCGCTAGTCAGCCAGACAGTTTGTCATTGAACGGAACAAGCGATAATCGGACGGTGCAATATCTAGAGAATATGGCGGATGGTCTTACACCATGGGGTAAGATGAGGTAAGACTTCCCATTTCCGCGTTTCCAAGTAGGTTTTAACTGGCTTGGCCCGTGAGACCGAGCGTTGTCATGTGGAAGAATCACTTTTTCGTGCCTCTCCGCATATTGTGGACGTTTCTCTTGCAGAGCTCCGATCAATCGCATTAATTGAAGTCGATACTGATTGCCAGTGATGGTTTCGCTTGGTTTCAACAGTTCGTAATAAAGAACATCGACCTGGTCTCGCCAAATACAGAGCATAACCTTTGGAGTGCGAATATTTGGTCAAGGCGACGATGTAGAAACATGACCGGGCTGGCCCCATGACTTTCTTTTCTTTAGATTGCTGTAATGAATCCATTTTTCATCACCCGTTACAATACGACGAAGAAAACTCTTCCCTTCCTTTCCTTTTTTGTCGCTGAAGTAGTTATTCAAAAGCGAAAAAACGACGCTCAACTTCCCTTGGCTTCAACTCATAAGGAACCCAAGTTCCTTGCTTTTGAATCATTCTCAACGCTTGGAAATGGCTTGGCGGGTAACTGCTATTACTGAAGCAAGCTCTACCTGCGTTTGACACGGATCCCAATCAAGCAATCTTCTTCTTAACGCAAACGGTCATCAACATCAAAATCACCGTCTTTAAAGGGACAGAACCAATCTCGGTTATTATCGTTATTTTACTTAAAGCAGCCTCTCCATAAACGTTTTGAAACTCTCGATGAACTTCAGCCGCCGTTTTCTTCATTTGAAAGAGCAAAATCAATACTTCCCGCATATGACGATTAGTTGACACAAAATCATACATATTCACACAACCAAAAGAATAAGACGTCAAAAGAAAATCACTATTGTGTCGAAGCGGTATGTCTACCATATGCCCTAGACTTGGCTCATGACGTTCAAGTTATGGAAAAAATCGACCAGCACTTACAGCTGGCGTCATCTATTGGCAAACAGCAGGAACTTAGTTGCGCACCTAATATACTCGTATAATGTTATGAAGTTATTGTGTAAGGAGAGTAACGAAGAGAGCATGATCATCTTGCTCTCTTGGCTTCCTAATCATTTCAACTTTGTTTCCAGAGAAAATAATTGGTCCGTACGTTTCCATCGTTCTTGATGTAAACTCACTGGATATGATAAGGTCTCTCATTATTGAGATGCAAGAGAACTTATTACTGTTGTTTATACTGACATGGCCGCCGAGATGAAAAGACACGTCAAAGCAATATATAAATCAAAAAGATACGTGTTGTTTCTGAATTTGAAGAGCACCATGAAGTGAAAACGATTCACAAATGCGATTCAAATCTATTGTGGTACTCATTTCCCAGCATGACGTTATATTCCTACAGATAGAGAGGAGAGAGAGATGTGTTAATTTTAAAGTTTCCAAATGAAAATTTTTGATTTAGGTCGAAGAACAATTTAAAGATGACTTACACTTTTAGGAATCAAAATTGAAACAGTTCGTACTGCAAAATCCAAAGCCGGTTTCCACATTTTTCAGAACATCACATTTTTATTTAATTTGAAGTTGAATTTGCGCTGGGTGTTGGGAGCCTACAGGATTATATTCTGCATGCAAACCTTGTAAATGCGCAACAATTTTAATTCTAAATTTTAGTTGAATCCTAAAATGGTATTAGCTATTTGGAGTTAATTAAAAGAATTTCCAAGAAGTTACACAGTTGTTGATCTTTGGGGAACTACTGAGTTCTTTTTGTACAGATATGTACAGGGTGGCGCACCAATTGAGCTGCAATAAGAAACTAAAATAAATTTTCTTTTTTAAATCAATGTATTTCATTCATTTTACTTTGTTATTATTGTATAAGCAATTCAATTATATAAAGAGTGTCCCAACAAGAACGCAAGGTTTAAATTTTAAATAAAACACAGATATTTAAGAAAAGTCTTGAAACTTTATTATATCGTAAAGTAGACAGAATGAGGTTATGTATGGAACAACACATCGGGCAGATGGCCGCCGCGGCTTTGCTGGCACACACGCGATCTTTTAATGCAATTTTCAATGACCGTTTTGCATAAATGCTGCGTTATTTCATTAATGCAGCGTCCAATTTCCTCTTTTAACACTTGAGACGTCGTCGGCTTATTCACGTAAGATAATGATAGACCGTAAATGACCCCCATTCTCAATTCACATTTACTCGTATGCGACACCTGATCGCCTCAATTATTGTTTTGATGGACTGCCTCAATTCAGTCAAATCCTTTGGTTTCTGTTTGTACGCCTATTGTCTGACATAACCTCTTAAAAAAAGTCTGGAGCAGCCAGGTCAAGTGACCTCGGAGGCCAGCGGAAAATGTGGTTTCTGGATAGTCATTTGTGGGTCCGCCATAACCGGTCTGGCTACGTGTGCAGTTGCGCCATCTTGCTGGAACCAAATGCTGTTGAAACGGATATGTCCTCGGCGCAGTTCTAGGTAAAAACTAACCCCTTAAAAATTGTAAAATAATGGTCCCCATTGATATCGACATTGTGTTTGTAGCACGATTCGTGCGCCTCGCTGTACCTTAATTGCAATTTCATGTGATTCACAAATTTGGATTTTTGTTCTGAATTTGTAAAATCTATAAATTTTGTACGTAAAGTTCAATTTTCTTTTTGGGAAATTTGTAATTTGGACCCCCTGATTGTTATTCACTTGGGAGTAACCAGATTACTCTGTAGAATTTTCCCAGGCTTATGACTTTCGGGCAAGTATTTCCTGGTAATGCCATCAGACATACGTTTGATGGTAGCTAAAGTGATAAGGCGACTAGTTGGGGAACCTAAATGGCATGCTAATACTGATGCGTCTTAGGCCAGTAGGTAATTTCTGCTACCGAAACTAGAGGTCGTTGGCAGCCCCAACACTAGGATCGGATGCAGTGGCCTGACAAGACGCTCATCTTAAATTTAAATTATCATGAAAATACCGAAGAAAGTTTAACTCACAAACAAATTGTTCTTCACTTTGCGTTTTTAACAAAATTAATAAAAGTTAACTAATTATTTCTTTGTCGAAGAAAAAAAAAACGCAACACATCTCAAGATCCGTGGGAGTAAATGCGTCAAGTTATAATTCTATATAAATATAAATGAATTCTGAATTTGAATTGTATGCAAAATTATGAAATTATTCGGTTAGCGTGAATTCCTAGTGGATCCATCAAGCAGTCATTTAACAAGATGTAAGATCGCCTGATGGTGAGCATTTAGAGAAATCCTAAACTGATATAATTGCGCAAAGAGCTTTCTTCCCATGTTTGCGGGATTTATATCTCGTACACGTCTTAAACATTCCACATAAGTTTTAGTGTGTGTGCCGTGTGACTATTACTGTTATGTGTATTGTTGTGAGTATATATGTGTCTATATGTGTGTGGGTACACATGGCAAACATTGAATCATAAATTAGCCTACGGTTGATTTCAAAGTTTTTATATTTAGAAAGCCGGAGTAATCACAGCAATTGGAGCAGGGAATCTCATTTGCCATACAACACATCTGACAGACTCCTGCCTGGATTGAGGTGGGCGAGGTGTCTTCGTTAAAATCCTCGCTGTTTTAATATACGAGTATGCGTCAAATACAGCAGGTCGGTCGGTGGGGAATATGAAGGAGAATCTAAATTTACACATCAAAGTTGGAATGGATTGTGGCAAAAACTTACACGATATTAACGGGCAGCAATGGTGAGAGGGAAATTGTTGGGTTTGTTGACAATGGCAAGGACTGAGGTGTTGCTGACGATGACTGTGTTGACAAACTATTTCCATTAGCAATTAGTTGAAAGTTGTTGTTGTTATTGTTAATGAATTGCTGCTGCTGCTGCTGCTGCGGCTGTTGTTGTCGGTAGGGCTGAAATGAAACAACGTTACCGTTTAATTGCTAATTCACTTGGTGCAAACTGTTACGAGTTTCTCGATTATTTGTTTGATTTACCACATTTGTCACATAGAAAAGTTTAGGTGACAGCTGTTGTTTCTGTTGCTGCTCTTGATGTTGCCCCACCAATGTCATCACTTGTTGTTGTTGTTGCTGCTGCTGCTGCTGTGCCTGCTGGCCTTGGCGATTCTGTGGTTAACTAACAACGTACGCAAATGACTGTTGTCGAACATTTTGCACATTCGTGTTTCGGTCTGGCTCAACAATCTTATAGTAGACTGGCTGCCGTTCGCTGGTTCTGCCAGCGAATTGTGTCTGTGGTATTTCCTAAATAAGTTTCCATTGATTTATGACTGTTGGCGCAACTTGGTGGCTCTCGTGACCTCCGTCACTCTCTTACTTACTCTATTATCCTTAATGTACTGCCGGCCAGTGGGATGTGGCTCCGCCACTGGCCTATTGGCACCATAGGCTTGTCTTATGTCGTTGGTAGCATACTGAGACTGTGCGTTGCATACGCTGCATGCAATGACCATCGCCGTAAAAAGAGTCAGAGCTATCGATTTTAAGCTTGCGTACATTTTTTCTCGTTTATGTTTTTGGGGGTATGAAATATAACCGCATCTATTCAATCCGAAATTAAAACTAATTCCATCTAAATCGTTGCTATCAATTGTGAAACTTGGAACGGCAATAAATAACCAGTAGTTTTTAATTTATTAATAAATTTGATTTTGTTTATTGTCGATTTTAAAGTTATTTATGCCAACAGCAAGTCCACCCACGTGGAGTCTCTACGTCTGTCCACCAGTGTGTGTTTGTGTGTGTGGGATGAGTCGGTTTTCGATGCTGTACAGTAACTGCTTGTTGCCTGTTCCGGTTATTTGCTTGGCGATTATCGCCTCTGTATTTGCTGTTTGTCGGCGCTTCCAGCATCAGTCCATCTTATGTCGGATTTGAAACGACAAATTGCGTCCACCCTCCGTACTACCGCTGCTGTTGCTGCTGTCTGCTCAGCTTGGTCGATGGTCTTGGCATGCAATTAGGATTATATTGCATACAACTAAGCGTTCATGTTGCTATGTGGGTGAGTGAGTATGGGGAGAAAACATCTTTTTTGAATACTAAGGGGAAATTCTAATATTTTATGAGATTTAAAAAAACTTAAATCATATTTTTGGAGTTGTCTATAGCCAGTAGACACAACAGTATCGCCTTCCAACATTTATTATAACAATAATACATATATCGTCGTATTTCGAGAAGATGAGAATATCGAAAACGATACAATTAGTGGCACTACAACGATATTAACGTTTCTAATAATCCCCTGCATCCCCGAAATGACAAGTAATGGGATTTATTTGCCTCTTATTAAATAACCGTGATTTGAAATAGAATTGTCTTAGGTGAATTTTGTATAATTTTATTCGAAGTGTTATTTACCGGGTTACTCATTTATTGGTTTTAAAACCACCGGTCTGGCAACGCTGTCAGCTGTTAAATACTTGTCATATGTCTTGGTATATCTCACGATAGCAAGCCAATCTGAATTTAGGGACACACTTAGCGAAATACAATTAAATGCATAAATGAAATAAACAAATTTGTGTGCATCCAATGAGATTTGGGTGAGTGACCGATGGTCAATACTCGCGACTATCGTTCGCGTGAAGACGGGTTCAATCTTTAATATAGTCGCTTGTGTATCTTTGAGAGGCCGCCACCTCGATGTGTCTAACGAATGCTTCGATTAGTCGAAGTCGTCCATAATTTGACGTACGGAAACTTCTTTAGATTTTAGGTCCTGTTGAGTGAATCTAACAATAGAATACGTTTAAGCGTTCATTGAAGTTCTGTCTGATTTTGTCTTATCTGTCTTATTTTTCTTATTTTGTGGTAATTGGTCATAAGAAATATTTTTGGTTGTTGGATCATTTGACTTTTTTCGTTCAAAGTACGTATTCAATTAACACAAACGATGGATCCACTGCAATAATTGGGCGTGGTAATCTGACAAAAGAGCAGAAAAGCGGATAGTTTGCGGTAAGTTTCAGTCATTAGGAAAAGGTTCTTTCTTTTACTATGAGTAAAAAAAGAAACATTATTTTTAGTAAGCCAGAAGGATGATTTCATTCATTATCGGGAAGTCGAATTTTATAAGAAATATGTTTTGAAATAAAATTCAATAAACTTCTAGATTAAGATCAATGATGCTTCAGGTCATTGTGCCAAATTCTGGAAATTGAAGTTGATTTTGTTGATCCGCATCTAGTTCTGCACAAAAATAGTTGGGAGTTGAAGCAGATATTTGTCAGCCATTTCAGCATCTTCTCGCTGTATCGTCTTAAGATTGACACAACTACTTTAATTGTAGCCGAATCACTTGGTAGTGGACAACATTTGACTGTTTCTATAAGTATACTGATACTCTACACAGGATAATACTTTGTGAATTCTTAGCCAGGAATTGGAAGAGACAGCCATGCCAACTCCGATGCAGCATCAGTATACTGAAAGATTTAGCTAAAATCTCCCTTTTAAAATTTAGGATAGATATGAATGTGAAATCTAAAAAGAAATTTAAAAGCATCTTACAACGGTAAAGGTAATTTGTGAAATGATCACAATGTGGTTTTCGCATGAAAATAAGTTTACAACCAAAATAATTATTTCGCCATAAACTTTCAAATAATCAACCTTAAACTCACTGAAGCGTTGCACACAATACAGATTTGCTGAAACATATCCAATGACTGAAATTGGTAGAAGTAGTCGTACTCTTTTTAATGCCTTATACGATACAACGTCACAGATTGTTCAAATAGATTAGGATTAGTTTGCTTCCATTTTTAGTAATAAATGTTATTTTCTATGGTTGTTATTATATTTAATCTTAGACTAAGTTAAAGGAGAGAAAATAAACCAACGATGTCTATTTGAAACAATCACCCTTATTCTGATTGTCGTCGTCGTGTCAATACACCGGCATCTTGCGACGACAGTTGATATTTGGTATTCATGAAGTCGTTTTCGATAACTATTGATAACTATTGACACAAAATCGATATTCATGAAATGATATTGACGTCGATATTGTACTGAAACGACTCTGATTTCGTCGTCGCAAATTTTGGTAACGACTTTGAAAAAACCAGTGGAAAATAAAAATGCGAAAAGTATAGTACATACAGAATAGAAACGGAAAAAATAAAAAAATGATAATTACAAACTGCGAGCAATTTGAAAAACTGGTGTCAGAAATGGAGAAGAATCCGTCCTTAGCAAAAGGATTTAAAAAAGGAACTGTTCCAAACAATTTTAATAAGGAGTGGGAGAACAATGCATCTGGGCCACCGAGTAGAGATGCTGATGGTTGACAAAAGGCTGTAAAATACATTTCTTTATTCTGACAGATTACAACAATTTTTATTGTTTCAGGTCTGGAGGATTTTTCTGGAGATTTTTCTTTATCTGTCATTGCTAGCTTAATCCACAGCGGGCAAATGACAGCTTCTAAAGCATTTAGCGTCTCCGCAAGAATCCTGGATACAACCGGTTGCGATAGTCCGAGGTTAAAGTCATTGCCGACACTAAGCTGGTAAGATCCTTGCCCCAGAAATAACAATGTAGCAGCTAACTTTATTTTGTTGGATGCACAATTTGACCTGGCTGCGATTTCATCTTAGGTGCAATTTTCTCCAACACATAATTGAACGCTTATTTATTCAAGCGAAAATATTTCTCAAATCTTTGAGAAAAAAAATGTAACCATCCGAGAATTTAAATTAATGTTAGGTACTCACTTTTTGTCTGGGAGTCTCATCACAGCAGATCTATACCGCAGTTTTTTCCTTTCTAAAATTGGTTGCTTTTTATATTCTTCGTCACTGTCACTGTTGGAGTCTGATGCATAGAACATTTTGCAACGAAGTTCTCAATAAAACAAAATTCACCTTACACAAATGTATTAGGTATGGTATTTTGTCATGTCAATTATCGATAAACAGTCGACGTCGTCACAATGACCTTCATGAATACCAAAATTGCGTTGATGTGATACGATATTGATACGACGTGACGTTGACAAAAAAAGACGACGACGTTGACGACGCCAATCAGAATAAGGGTGAATAACACTTAATAAGATTAAAATAGTTCGTCCGACTTTTTCTCAAAACCTTGGTTCTCTTTCCTATTATTTGTTTTCTTCATTCTGTTCAGTTCACAGTATTCAGGAACCGCTATTGCTGTGATTTTTAATCTTGAGTGGAATTTTTTTCTGTAACACAATTTTTTTTTTATTTTAACATTAGAAGGTTCACGTTTTTTTGTTTTGTTTTTTTTTTTGAATCGACTACGCATTCTGAAGAAGAACAATATAATTTTTTTTTGAAATTTTTACATCTTAAAAGGCTTTCTTTGCATATGAGTGATTGATAGAAAATTTGCTACTAATTCAATGACACGGCGTATACGCAACCAAAGCTGTTCAATGATCATGAGTTATCGCGTTACACACTCTGTTGATCACTCTTTCAGTGACGATATGTGAGTTCACGAACCTTACAAAAAATCGAAACGTTCCATGTTTTTAGATCTAGATAACAATAAAGAACCATTATCATTGTTAGCTATTAATGCAATTTTTTTGCTCTACACAAAATAAAATTATTTTTACAATAGTTCTAATATCAGCTTATCTTATTTAACGCTTCTAAGGTCCCTCTTCCTAAAGTCTCCTCTTCTTCTCCTTCTTAGGCGCCGACTAGTATAGACGTACTTCTCTATTATACGCCACCCGTAGAAAATAATTCCAAGCACTTCGATCTTCTGCGCTTCTCCTCCAATTTGTCGCACCAAGTTTCGATAGTACTTCAAAAGCCTGGTCCTTCCAACGGAGCTTTTGTCGCCCTCTTCTGCGCCGTCCATAGAGTTCGTTGTCGAAAACTTTCCGTGCCGGAGCACTTGGGTCTATCCGCACAA
The DNA here is from genome assembly GCA_019455685.1 of Philornis downsi. Lineage (NCBI taxonomy): Eukaryota > Metazoa > Arthropoda > Insecta > Diptera > Muscidae > Philornis > Philornis downsi. Next base: position 371,152 of record JAHXMU010000665.1, read on the forward strand.
CATTACCCAGCCAAAGCAATCGCTATATATTAATGCGTTTGATGATGGGTCCATATATTTTCCGGAGTGTTTTTCTCTCGAAAACTGCCAGTATCCGCTTGCGTTATAACCCAGGATTCTGCGCCATATAACAAGACAGGTAAAACCAACGTCTGGTACAGTCGGAGTTTGGTTTGTCGAGAAAAGACTTTATCATTGAATCGCTTGCTTAGCCCATAGTAACATCTGCAATACTCTTCTCCTTATCTTCATACTGACATCATTCGTTTTGTTTACAGCGGAACCGAGCTGGATGAATTCTGCCACCACTTCAAAATTATAGTTGTTCACACAACGTCCCAAACGAGTAGACTCTTTGTTTTGTCCTCGCTTACCACCAGACCCATTTTTACTGCTTCCTTCTCGATGCTTGAAAAGGCTGCAGTAACATCTAGCAGTTTTCGGCCAATAATGTCTATGCCATCTGCAAATGCGAGTAACATGACTTTTACTAAAGATAGTACCAGCCGTGTTATCTGCAGCTTTACTCATAATCATCTTCAACAGTATATGGAAAAGGTCGCACGATAGACTGTCGCCCTCCCTAAATCCTCGTTTGGTGTAAAAAGGCTCGCTTAGATCTTTGGCTGTCTTCACTGAAGACTTCGTGTCAGTCAGCGTCATTCTATAATAAAAGCACAATAAAACAGCGATATCGGGCCGATATAACCCTTTTACAATACGTGGAAAATATTAGACTGTGCCAAGTTTTGAGAACATCCATAAAGATTTAAGGTAATTGCCGTATCTAGGGAGACAGACGGGCATCGAACAAACGTTTACTATCTGGGTATTATATGAAGGGTTATTCATTTAGTGGTTTTAAAACAGCCGGTATGGCAAGGCTATCAGCTGTTAAATACCTGTCATCTGAAGTGTTATTTATTTATGAAAAGGTTTGCCATTTACCAATATGGATTGTTTAACAACCAAAGAACACGTAGAAAAAGTTAACACCCGGTTGCAATGCAACTCCACATTCGAGCACAAAGTTTCTGATAGCGATTTTAGTTTTAACCACAACCCGCGTGAAGGAAAGCAAGGAGTAAGAAATTGTGATTTTTACTTCTGGAAAGCATTAATTATATATTTGCTTTTCATTCTAATCTGCAAGTTCTCATAATTTGTGGCCAATTTGTTTTCTATGGTAATAATTATAATTACTATTACGATACGCTTTCCGAATCTGTTTTAATAAAAAAAACCGTCGGTGTGGCAAGGCTGTCAGCTGTTAAATACCTGTCATTTGAAGTGTTATTTATTTAGAGAAAGGTTTGCTATTTACGAATGTGAATCGTTTAACAACCGAAGAACGCGTAAAAGTAGTTAAAACTTATTACAAAAGTTGTGGGCACTTTTAGTGAATTATGGGGTGGTTATGGTCGTCATAATCGATATACTGTGCAAGGAATTACCAAAATTATAAAGAAATTTGAAGAAACAGATGTTGGCAGGCCTGTGCATCATCGCAATGTACGCACTGCGGAAAATATCGCTTCTGTTAGTGAAAGTGTGGTGAATAATTCGAATGTCAATTTAGAGTGTTATGGCCGTATGTTCACCGATTTTTTTGGCCTGCACTTGAACATTATGAACTGGGCAATATGTGGTTTCTACAAGACGGTGCCACGAGCCACACAATACGACCGATTTTCGGTTTATTGCATGAGAAGTTTCCAGAAAGCGTAATTTTACGTTTTGGCGACGTCAAGTGGTTACCAAGATCATGCGATTTAATGCCCTTAGATATTTTTTGTGGGGATACATCAAAAACTGTGTTTACGCGGACAATCCTCAAACGTTGGATCATTTGAAATGTAATATTCGTTGAGTTATCGCCGAAATACCTTTTGAAATATGCGAAAAAGTACTCGAAAACTACCTCAAAAGGATCCACTGCTGCAATTAATCCAGAGGCGGCCATTTAGATAACGTTGTAATTTGTACATAAACGCAAGGTCCAAGCATTATAATGATAAGACGGTGCCGAGATCCCCACAACATGACCGATTTTGGCTTTATTGCACGGGAAGTTTCCAGAAAGCGTAATTTCACGTTCTGGCGACATGAATTGGCCACCAATATCATGCACTTTGACGCCGTTAGACTTTTTTTGTGGGGCTACGTCAAGCACCGTGTTTACGTGGATAATCTCTAAAGGTTGGAGCATTTAAAAGCCAACATTCGTCAAGTTATAGCCGGGAAATCGTCCAAATGTGCGAAAAAGTGCTCGCAAATTATCTTAAAAGGATCCACTGCTACAACCAATCTAGATGCGATTGTTTAAATGGCATTGTATTTCGTACATAATAGACAAGGTCTAAGCATTATAATGAAATAAAAGTTTCATCCAAATCATAGCTTTAGGCGTGTTTTATTTAGTTTTACTTTTGAAGAATGGATAACCCGGCATTTGTTTTAAAAATTTAAAATTTGTTTAAAAAATTTAAAATTTGTTTTAAAAAATTGATTCAATTTGTAAAAAATTTCATCTAATTTGCAAAAAATTTCATTTAATTGGAAAAATGTTTGGAAAAGGTTTCATTTAATCTAAAAATGCTATAAAAATGGATCGCGAACAAAAAAATGCTAAACATATTGATTTTTGTAGCAAGGCATGCAAGTTGTCCAAAAAATTTTATTGAAGTCAAAAATATTGGTCTAGCTGGTCTTATATCATAGCCGCCGCTAATTGTTAAATATGTTCTGCTTGTAAGCTGGTTATTTATTTATTTTTTTATATTATATTTGATGGTCCTTTATTCGTCTTAATTATGTGTGAGCTTTCAAGGATACATTTTCGGGCCAAGATTGTTTCACAATAGAATAAATCTAAATTGCACAAAATCATCTAGGTGACCTTTTGTAATGTTGTTTATGGGCCTGCCGCCATACGTGACCTGAGTTAACGCTGTTTTACACCACATTCTCTTTCAATAGTCGAAATATTCCTCGAAATTGCCTATTACACAGCTATGAAATGAAAACGACGGGTTTCTTATTGAAAGTTTTCCCGTCACGATGTAGCGTAAAGTGTTCGAACGCAATACCTTAATGAATGTGTTTAAATGTGCGAATACGAATGTATGATGTATGTATGTTATTCTCGTATTACATACGAAGCTTGTGTGTGTGTATGTATGTGTGCCTATGTGCCGACAATTGCCCATCAATTTAGAACGATGTGGCAACTGCCTTCCACACATTCGTTCAGCAGCCGCTGGTGATGCATTGGCGGCCCGAGTGATTTATTGTTGACGCATCTAATACCCGCCGAAATTAACTTGCAAACGATGCACGTTCGGCACATACTTGGAGAATTCGTTGTACATATAAATGTCGGCAGGAGAGCGGAATTCTAGACAGGGAATGCGAAAGGAACTCCACTGTAAATCTTGTAGCATTAACGAGTGCCTAGATATGAGTATGTGCGTATGGATGGGTGGCTTTGTGTGTGTGGGTGTGCGTGCGTGATTTCATCGAGCATGTGGACGTATGCCTTAATTAAGGTTTCGTTAAATTTAAATTTGTTTAAATTTGTTACACTTTCTAATGTTTGTTAACCGTCGCCCGCCCCTGTAACGCCCCTTTCAGCTGGAAACTCTTTTGTTCATTCATTAATCATGGCAGAAGGCAGAGCAGCGTAGTCATGTTGGGCGAGGAAACACTGGTGCCCATAGATATTCGAGCATCCTTCGTTGATAGCTGTGTGTGTGTGTGTGCAGTAAAAAGACAAAATCAAGTTCTTTATTTACTTTGCGACTAATTACAAATGCCAATCAGTAACAAAAATCTGCACGTACTTATTCTACATTTCACCACAGGCTAAACTATGAAGTACAATCTAACAATGAATGGGTCTCCCGTATTCCAGGGCGCCGGTACAAGAACCAACTCTCAAACTTTTTAACAAAAACAAATAGACAACAACAGGCAACGCACACATTCAAAGTGTAAGTGGAAGCGCCACCCATTAGAGGGTCTGTCATAGACTCTTCTGAAGTAGCGGGTGCTTGTCACTTGAGTCCACATGACTGAACGAGGAGCGAGGCCACACAACAATAGCATTAGAAAAGTAACCGATGAATGGATGCACGACTGAGTCATTTAAACTTTCGGAATTGATGTAGTCCTGCACCACCAGCACGTTCTGGTAAACAATAATCAAGTCTTTGTCATTGCTACCACCGTTAGAAGAAGAATCTATGGCGGCGAGAGGTCCTTTCAACGAAAGAGAAACTCTTTGCAAGTTGTAAGTATTTAATTTCCTTACAGGTTTGCTAAAATTTCTCCAAATTCATTGGAGGGTAGACGGCGAAGGGATAAAGCTTAGGGTTAAGTGCATACAAAGTTAACGTTGCTTCAGCAATTTTTGATTCACGAATTTGGGCCTCTGAGAATTAATCGAGTTGGTACTTTCCGTATCATTGAATTTATTTTAATTTCTGTAAGAGTGCTAATTTTTGTTATCATCGACTCTTGCACTCTAGTACTTATCATCGAGTTTAAGAAATGAATACGGTACCATAGTAGGTCGAAGATAGATCGATTATGTAATTGGGTTGTGTGCAGACAGCAACAATTTAATGTGCAATGCATCAAATGTGCAAATAGCTACGAGATCAGTCCCAAAACTAGCCCACCTAACAAAGAAGACACAAAAAAGTTGGCAAAAATTTTCTTTATTTTTCAACATAGTCTCCTTTTAGCTCGATACACTTTCTCCAGCGATATTCAATAGCTTCTATACCCTGTTTATAGTAAATATTGTCAAACTCTTTAAAATGGCCATCAACTGCAGACTCCACCTCTTCATTGTTTTACCAGCTAGCCATTTTTTCAAGTTTGGAAATAGAAAATAGTCCGAGAGAGCTAAGTTTGGCGATTAAGGTGCGTGATGAAGCTATTCGAATCTAAATACACTAATTCTGGCCATCGCAATAGTGGATGTATGAACTGAAGCATTGTCTTGATGAAACAATACTTTCTTTTTCGCCAAATGCGGTCTTTTTCCATAATTTCATCATCTAAACACTGCAATAAATTATTTTAATATTCGTCGTTGATGGTTTTTCCTTTCAGATGCCATGACCTTGCCTGCCGATAAACCGTCTTTACTTTCTTTGGGCACGATCCTCACATTCCAGTCCATTGCTTTGACTGTTCCTTTATATCAGGTGTGAAGTAGTGGACCCATGTCTCATCCATAGTTAAAAATCGACGCGAAAATTCGGCTTTATTGCGGTGATGTCGCCAAACTTCGCCACTCTATTGAAACGTTTTTACGACGCTGTGTTTACTCTATTGAAATCAAGCGGTGCAGCCAGTTTGTACACAGCTTTTTCATCTTCAAATCCTTGGTCAATATACGATGTATATCACTTTTTGAAATGCCTCAGGCTTCACACCACATCGATGGTTATAAATCGATGCAAAAGTTCGGCATCGTCAAACACTCTAGTGAAACATCTTCACGACACTGTTTTTGCTCTATTGAAAACAAGCGCAGCACCTATCTTGTAAACAGCTTTCTCATCTTGAAATCGTCGGTCAACATGCGATATATAATATAGAGGGATTTTTTAAGGTTTAAGTTCTTTTCAAGTTGGCAGCACTGGTTGGTAATGGCGTACAAACGTCATCTGTCAAAGTGAAAAGTGTACGGTATACTCTACCGTTTCATCATGGAAAGACTAACAAATGACCAACGATTGCAAATCGTTGAAATTTATTTTTAAAATTCGTGCTCTGTGACAAATGTGCATCGTTTGATACGACCATAATCGACGTCATAATCGACCTACTGAATCAACAATTCGTGCTGTTATCTACAAATTTCGCACCAAATTTACTTTACGTAGAGTGCTTACCGAAGAAAATATTGCAGCTGTAGCGACCAGTGTTAATGACGATTGTGAAATGTCAATTCGTCGCCGTTCTCAGCGATTGGGCATGTGTTACGCAACCACAAAGAATTTTTTTGCCCCAATTGGCTGAGTTGAACTTAGTTTACATGTGGTTTCATCAGGACGGTGCAACATGGCACACTGCTCGTGAAATAATGGATATGTTGAGGGATGAATTTGGTGAGCAGCTTATCTCTCGATTTGGGCGCTAATATATTGCGGTTCAACGCCTCTTGATTATTTCTTGTGGGGTTATGTCAAGTCGTTAGTCTATGTGGACAAGCCGAAAACTATTGAAGCCTTACAGGATAACATAACACGCGAATACAGGCCGAAATGCTGGAAAAAGTGACGAAAAATTGGACCTTCCGAATGGACATTTTGTGATAGAGCGGCGGACAATATTTACATGAAATTATCTTTAAAACTTAAATAGCAAAGACCAATTTATCGATTCCAATATTTATCGTAGGCAAGCTCTATTGAAATTGTGACCAGTATCGGATAGTTTAATGCACTCCTTTTAAATAACTTAATTGATCCTGTTAATACTAAGAGTGTTGCCAGATCGGAAGGTTGAATGCACTCCTTTTAAATAACTTAATTGATCCTGTCGTTTTGCTTTTGTAAATCATTACACTAAGCAGTAATAATTTATAATTCGAGCAATTTATATTCGAGTTACTAGGATGAGAAAATCGCGTGAATTGTATTTTATTGAACAGTAAAATAGTAATAGTAAAGTCATCGAAATAGTAAAGAGAGCAAGCAGTAGATAACAGACAATAAACAGCGCAATAAATAAAGTATAAAATTGATTATAAATACAATAATAAATAATATAAATTCGTGCAACAATTACACGCTCTATTAAGCTATCGAAGGCAGCAATGCACATTTAACTTAAAAAAAGAAATTCTTTTATGTGTCTACATTCAACGTATTTAAAACAATATCACGATATATATATACACTATATATATATAGTGTATTTATGTCGGCATCACAATAGCAAACAAAGAAAAAAAAAAGAACACAATTTTGTTGGCGGAAACACATACGAATGCTCAGTTTCCCTTGTAAATCCGGCATTGTTAAAATGATGTAAAACATTTACATATCCGTTTAATAAATAGTATTCATATTACATGTCCATTTACAAATTGCTCAACAACGTTTTGAACGAAATGTTCTTTTAAAACACTGCTCTACAAGACATATAAAGCGAATGATGTTAAAATCAATGGCAATATTTTAAATAAGTTTCAAATATCGGAAATTGTTTGCAATTATTTCCAAATATATCAGGGACAAATTATATTCCATTAAAAAAAGAAAAGAATTATGAGGTAAATTCGTATATAATTAATTCTATTATGATTTATTTAAAATCATAATTTTTAATTTCAGGCAGACACTTCATTTATGACATTTGATTAGATTTACTATATACATCAAGAGGCAAATTTTTAAAATGCAAAATTGCAGAATGTACGGAGTTATCAATTTTTCGGTTTCAAAAATAAAGCTAAATAAAACACATATAAAGCTATGATTTGGATAAAACTTTTATGTCATTATAATGTTTGAACCTTGCTATCACGTACGAAATGCAGCGTCATTTAAATGACCGCCCCTGGATTGGTTGTAGCAGAGGCTTTTTTTGAGGTAGTTTTCGACCACTTTTTCGCACATTTCGGCCAGTATCTCGGAGATAACTTGACGAATGTTGGTTTCAAATGCTTCAACGAATGGCCTTAAAACAATTAATTAGCTTTAAGTTTTGGGATGTACTTCTCGTGCATATCTTTCATCTGAAATCCGATTAATTTTTACATTGCGAGACAAACTGCGAATGCCAAGTTTCAGTTTTGCACGTTTAATACTTTTAAGCTTTAATTTATGATGATGATGACGGTGATGTTGCCTTTTGTTTGCTATCCGAATACGCACCTTCAAAGTTATTTGTACAGCGTTATCAATTTCAAAAATAAAGTTAAATAAAACACGCCTAAAGCTATAACTTCGATGAAACTTGTATTTCATTATAATGTTTGGACCTTGCCGTCGTGTGCGAAATGCAATATCATTGAAATAACTGCCTCTGAATTGTTTGTACTAGTGGATCCTTTTGAGGTGATTTTCGATCACTTTTTCTTACATTTCGTGCGATGTCTCTTCGCGATAATTTGACAAATGTTGGTTTTCAAACGCTCCAACATTTGATGGTTATCTGCGTAAACGCGGTTCTTAACGTAGCCCCACAAAAAAAGTTCAACGGCCGAAATTGGTGGCCAACTGACTTTGTCAAAACGTGAAATTAAGCTTTCTGGAAACTTCTCATGCAATAAAGCCGAAATCGGTCGTGTTATGGCTCGTGGCACCGAAGTGCAGACCAAAAAAGTCGGTTATCATGCGGCCATAGCGCTCAGAATTGAATTGGTATCGGTACCTACAGCGCCATTTTCGTAAAAACGCGGCCCAATGACACCTCCACACCATAATACGCACTCAACAGTCCCTTTTTCTATACGCAATGGCTCTTCCACAATCACAGTTGGGTTCTACGAGCCCCATATGCGATAATTTTGCTTGTCGACGTAACTACCGAGTAAAAAATGGGCTTCATCGCTAAAGAAAATTTCTTTCGAAAAATCAGCATTGATAATTTGTAGCTGTTTAGTATGTCCAATCAGCATATCTACGGCGTTGTGATTGGTCAGCCGGCTTTCATTGTTGCGTGAGTTGGCCTCTATGTATATGGATGGAGGTTCAAATCCAAATGCAAAATACGTCATAATGAGCTGTAAGATAAGTCCAATTGCTGAGAATGCCGTGGAATCGAAAAATTCGGATTATTCGCCACACTTTCACTAACATAAGCCAGTGGCAGTGCGTATATTGTGATGATGCACAGGCCTGATCACATCTGTAACGCTTCCAGTCTCTTCAACTTTCTGTATAATCTTGTCTATACCTTACACAGTAGGTCGATAATGATCACATCACTCATAATTACCCCGTAATGCACGAAAAGTGCCCACGTTTGAATCTCCACTTTGGTAGTAAATTTTAACTATTTTTACGCGTTCTTCGGTTGTTAAACGATTCATGTTCGTATATGGCAAACCTTTCACTTAATAGATAACACTTCAGATGACTGGTATTTAACTGCTGACAGCCTTGTCAGATCGGCGGTTTTGAATTCAGTAAATAGATAACCCTTTATGTTACATATTACAGGGGTAAGCGTTCGAAATATTACCACCTGATGTTGCTATAACGACCAAACACAATTAATGACAGCACCCTCACTTTTTGACAAGCGTTAGCTTGTTGTGCTATTTATAAGTCTACGGAAGCATATCGTTTTACGTCGCTATTAAAAAAAGTGCTTTGTATTTGACTCTGTATTTGTCAATAAGCCATTGCTAATGAGCTGTGATATTTAGGATTACGCTGGCAGTATCAAAAATCGACATGGAGATGGACATTCAAAAACAGCAACATCGTCAGAAATTAATCGAAAGGTGGAGACTAGAATTCAACGTTAGCCATGACAAAGCATAGTTCGATTGGTGTAAACTTTCAATGTGTCTGCTCGTAGCATGGAATGCATACTAAAAAAAGAACTATCATTGAAATCCTATAAAATACGAAAAGCAAAAGTGAAGGTATTAAAACACTTGCAGGTTGGTGGCGAGCTTTAAAATTGGGGTTTTTGTGGTGTACAAATTTTTTGACTTTAATAATATTTGAACAAACAGAATGATCTATGTAATTCTAGTATAAATCAAAACACAATTGGAGACCGGCAAATTGTCCAGCGTAAGAAAACACCTGCGTTACCGCCTGCTGATTCACACCACTAGTTTTCATTGAGTAGGGCGTTAAGGTAAATGCATAAATCTACCGCGGAAGAATCTTAAACGATGTTTCGTTACTTTTAGCTCGTAGACAATTCGTTGGAAACCTTTGAAATAGTATTATTGCAACGTGTAACTGTCCGATACACAAATATTTTACTCACAGGTAAATGCCGTACCTCATTAACAATGGCGGTTTGCGATTTTAAATTGCGTGTTTGAATTCCATTTTGATAACTTTTTTTTTTAACTGCGGCATAAAACGATATTCCCTCTTGGGTTTCTAAACAACATAACAGACTGAAGCTTGACAAAAGGTGAGCGCGCTGTTCTTAGCCGTTTAGTTGCTATACAGGGTTGCCCATATTCGACGGACCCATGTTTTAAAAAAAA
>JAHXMU010000665.1:381755-417997 GCA_019455685.1 Philornis downsi
TGGCGTTGCCAGATGGGTCCGTCGAATATGGGCAACCCTGTATTAGCGTGAAGTTGATAATACTTCCAGCGTCCACCTCTGTATTTAGATTTCATAGTGTCCTATAAATATATACGAATATTTGATGAATTCTTAAGAAATGTTCTTCAAAATATTCATTCGGATCAGACTATGTCCACAATTCCCCCATACAACTATGTTAGCTCTTCGGATATCACATTTATTCGTTTTATCATTAAGTCCTTAGAAATATATTTAACTGCTTTCAAAATTTGTGTCACAAATAACCAAGAATGCTGAATGGACATTTACAATTCGTCGATTATATGTAGATTTTATTTAGAAAATTAAAGGCCAATAAAAGGTGAGTGCGATGTTCTTATCCGTTTAGTTGGTGTAGCAGCGTGAAGTTGATAATACTTACAGTGTCTAACTTTGTATTTAGAGAATATGTTTTTTCACATATTCATTCCGACTAGACTAAGCTCATAATTCTCCCTTGCAACTATGTTAGCTTTTCGGACATCACATTTATTCGTTTTATCATTAAGTCCTTAGAAATATATTTAACTGCTTTCAAAAACTGTGTCAAATAACCAAGAATGCTAACAAAATTGACATTTACAATTCGTCGATTATATGTAGATTTTATTTAGAAAAGTAAAGGCCAATAATTCTGGCAAAAGACGTACTCATTTAAAGGTTTCCCTCGAATATGAAAGTTCAGATTTCTGGCAAACTATATATTGTAACATACGGTAAACTGAATATTGCTAATTCCAGCTACTGCCGAGTTCAGCCCGTTTTCTTTACATATATTTTTTACAGACTAACAATGGCAAAATAGTAATAATTTTATATTATAAAGGATGCCCCAACAAGAACGCAAGATTTAAATTGAATTGAATTGTTTCGCTGGCTGTATGACATGTGGCGCCGTCTTGTTGAAACCACATGCCCTCCACATTCATTTCTTCAATTCTAGGCACGAAAAAACTGGTTATCACTTCGTCACTGAAGATGATTTTATCGGCAAAATCAGCATTTTCATGTTGTTTCTCCAATACCCAATTAACGAACTCCCTTCGCTATCCATGGTCAGCAGGCTTCAGTTCTTGAGTCAATTGAACTTTGTATGCATGAGGATGCAAATCTTTCGTCAAAATTCGCTGCATAGTGGATTTGGAGACACCAATTTGCTGAGCTCGGTGTCGAATTGAGGTGGATGGAGTTTGAGCGACATCATCACGTACAGCTGCGACATTTTCGGTCGATCGACCTGGTCGAAGGCGCGTTGTTGTCTTTACATCACTAACAGACCCAGTTTTGGCAAATTTATTCATTAATCTCTTTAAAATTGGCTCTTTTCTAGAATTTATGTGACCCCAAATTGATCGCAATTTGCGAATTATAGCCGCAAAACTTTCACCATTTTGGTGAAACAATTTCACAATGAGAATGCGTTGTTCATTCGAGTAGCGTTCCGTTTTTACTAACCTCGTGCCTTCTACAAGCAAACAATAACAATTGTTCAAAGGTCAAACAATAACACTTCGAATGGCCCCAAATTTAAATCTTGCGTTCTTGTTGGGACACCCTTTATATACTACAGGATGGCGCAATAGAACGTGCATATTTAAAAAATAGATTAAAAAATAAATACAAAAGGTATGGTTAAAATAAATCTAAGGCATTGTAGAGTAATAAATGAAGTTTATTTTTTAAAAATAACATCATCTAAATGGTGACCCTCTCTACGACGGCACTCCTCTAACCGCAAACGAAAATTATTAAAAACTTACTTCAGTAATACTGATATAATGGCTGCCATTTCACCACGGATATTCTCCTTGAGCTGAACGATGTTTCTTGGATTATTGCTGTAGACTTTGTGTTTGAGGTATCCCCACAAAAAAAAGTCAAGAGGCGTCAAGTCTGGACTACGTGGGGGCCATGGGCTATCACCTCTTTTCGAAATCAGTCTGCCAGGGAACATCTGCTTCCCCACCGCCATGGAGTCATTTGATGTGTGACAGGTAGCTCCATCTTGTTGGAACCAAGTTCTAGAATTCACTATTCTTGAACTTTCAATTTCTGGAGCCAAAAATCCGTCCAACATCTCGACATAGCGTTCCGTATTAACCGTGACATTTTGGCCCCGCGCATTTTCGAAGAAAAAAGGACCAATTATTCCTCTGCCAGAGATTGCTGCCCACACTGTCACTTTAGGACTATGCAATGGTTTCTGGTGTTTGATTTTGGGATTTTCACTGTTCCAGTAACGACAATTTTGACGGTTTACGAACCCATTCATAAGGAAATGAGCCTCGTCAGAGAAAAGGAAAATTGGAAAATCGATTAAGCATTTCATTAGCAAATGCGAGCCTTGCTATGAAGTCAGACTCTTTCAATTCTTGTGTTAATTACAGCTTATATGGATACAGTTTAAGATCCAATGTTAAAATTCGTTGCAAACTTCGTCGCGATAATTGTAAGACAGACGATCTCTTGCGAGTCGACATTTGTGGATTTCCTCGTACTGACTCCATAACTCTCTCAACATTGTTTTCGGTCCTAGATGTTCTTGGGGGACCATTTGATTGTGGTTTAAATGTTGAGTCGGTCTCTTCAAAATGCTTTACCCATATTTTAATTAAGTTAGCTCTCGGAGCTTCACTAATTTGAAGTAGTCCATATTCAGCACAATATAGTCCCCTAGTAGCAATATATGAACGAGAGTTCTCGTAAAATGCGCGCACGCAAAATGCGCGACGCTTCCCGTCGAAATGATTCATAGCGACTAAAACTCCATGAGCCCGCCAACCCAACGATGTAGGCGGCCCCCCGCCCGCGCCTTTTCTACCCGGTAAAAAAAGATGATGAAATATGCACGTTCTCTTTTGCGCCACGCTGTATTTATAAAAAATTTAAAATAGAATTATTTAACCTTAGAAATCTGTTAAGATATAATCGAAACAAATATTGAGATGAGTCAAACTCTATGAGTTGATTGGAATCTAGAGTCAAGACATATTCATTAATTTCATTAAGAATATAAAATCCACGATTCAGAGCACAGTTTTTTGCATAAGAAGTAAAGTGTCGAGGTATATCAAAAATATGTGTACGCCGGAGAGACCTAGGTGGAACGTAAAATGCAATCTTTGCCAAAAAATTACAACAGTCTATGTAACCTCCGATTATATTAAAAACAAATAGCGCAGTCTGGAAGTCTGGATATTTTGTTCCATAGACTTAAATAAAAGATGAAATATATTTGAAATTTTGAATTGATGAAATGTTTTTGAAATTACAATTGTAGGATTATGCTCCCTTTATCCTCAGACAATCCATTGGCATTCATATTTTCCTTTTTTAACACCACTCCTCTAGTCATTCTAGGTGACATTTTGGAAGATTCTGTTCCTCCTATTCACTCCCCTCCGCTTGATGATATACGAGTACTTCTTCATCGCCTTGTATTGATTTTTGAATGTTGCTTAATTGCAGTCAACATAACCAATGACTGGCTGCACAAGACATCCTTCTTTAATGCTTTCTAGAAATGACAACCTTTGACGCTGAACGCGCGTGTTTCGGTTCGTAATGGCATCACCTGAATAACTGTTGAATGTCTGGGCTTTCCTGATTGTTTTGCGAATTTAATTAGGTTGCCGGGATGCTGTCAATTTCCATTGGAATTGAAATTTAATTATGTGCTCGCACTTTATTGCGTTTGATACATTAAGGTCTGTCTGCTGGATGGTTTAAAAAATGCGAGTGCTAAGATGAATTGTTGGGCGTGTGCGTTTTGTGAACGTACGAGTATATGAAATTAGCACGCAGCACAATGACTTGTTTTGTCAACATTTTGTATGCTCTGCCGCCCCACCGCCACCTGTCATACGGGAGTTCCAAAGATATGTTTGGTAATAATAAAAAGAAGGAGCAATTTGCATGAAAATGGGAAAGAATATCATCCATTTGGTAGGAAGTACAAAGTACACGTTTAAGGACACACTCACTCGCTGTGCAGAAAGGAATTCTTTTTCTTGTGCTCTTCATTTTGGTTTTAATTGAGAAATGGAAATAGCGCACAGACAGCGGCAGTACACATGATTGAGCCGGGACGGGTGCTGGTGTATGTGAGAGTTTGTTTCTATGCTAAGAAAACAAAAGGATAAAAAGTGTACTTCATTACAAAAAGAATAAAAGCTGAAGATGACAAAAACAACAACAAACTCAGTGCACACACACACACACACACAAACACTGGGATATTTATGTACATGTATGTCTGATGAAACGAAAATGTCTGCTGCCTCAAGTGAGTGAAGGTATTGTGCTGTCCTCTCCATAGCGCCGTATTTGTTTGTGTGTGTGTGTGTGCAAGTTGGAACTTTTCATGCATATGTTTGGCTACACAGTGTGAGTGTAATGAATATCCTCTAGACTATAAACAAAATCACTTTATATCGGGGCTATCTCTATCTTTCTCTCGCTAACTCACTCCCTAACCCCTCTCCTAACAACGTTATCTCTCTCTTTCTTAGGCACTGTTATAAATTCAAGTAAAAAGAAACAAAACGTATTCACATAACACAATACTCAAGTGCGAGGTATGACAATCGTATCGTAACTGCAACATCTACTTGGCACTTAAGCATAATTGTATCCTTTGTAGTATTCTGAATAAATTTGCCAGAGAGAACTGAGTCTCAATCTTTTGTCGTTGTTTTCTCTCTTCTTAAGAAACAACAGACGAATGAGACACACGTGTACCCACACGCTTACGAATGCGTTGTTTAGCTTAAGACATAACCGGACACTCTGCAACATGGAATATGGTAGGCGAACCAGCACTAAGTTTCATTGGTGAACTGGCTGGTCAAACTTCTTCATCTGTGCAATCAGCCATTACAAACGAGTAATTGTGATTACAAAGTGTTACACATTACACATTCTTTTAGGTTAATGAACTTAGCGGATGCAACATCAATTTCGGTTTATTCTGGGTACTTTCTAGCATATTTTAAGTACAATTCGTTCCCAAAACTGGCGCACCTAACAAAGAAGACACAAAAAAAGTTCGCTAAATGTTCTTTATTTTTCAACATTATCTCCATTTAGCTCAATACAATTTTTCCAGCAATATTCAATAGTTTCTATACCCAGTTTATAGTAAGAACTCTCAAACTCCTTAAACCGCAGATTCCACCCCTTCATTGTTGGCAAATCTTTTACCACCGAGCCATTTTTTTCAAGTTTGGAAATAGAAAATAGTCTGAGGAAACTAATTTTTGTCGAATAATATACCTGATGAAGTAGTTCTCACTTTAATTTATTGATTTTGTTCATCGCAATAGTGAACGAGTGAACTGAAGCGTTGTCTTAAAGCAACAACCCTTTCCTTTTCGCCAAATGCGGCCTTCTTTCGATAATTTCATCACCTAAACGTTGCAATAAGTTAGCATAACATTCGCTGTCGCTTTTTCTTTTTTCTTTCCTAAAAATTCATTCATTTTGTTCATCTTTTCTGAATATTCATTCATTTTGTTCATCGCAATAGTGGGCGAGTGAACTGAAGCAGTGTCTTGATGGAACAACCCTCTCCATTTAGGCAAATGTAGCCTTTTTTTCATAATTTCATCACCTAAACCCTGCAATAAGTTAGCATAATGCTTTTTCTTTTCTGAAGATTCAGGATTGTCCTGATGAACCACCCTTTCCTTTTCGCCAAATGTGGCCTTTTTCCATAATTGTATCACCTAAACGCTGCAATAAATTAGCATAATATTCGTCATTGCTTTTTCTTTTTTCTTTTCTGAAGATTCAGGGTTGTTCTGATGAACCACCCTTTACTTTTCGCCCAATGTGGCCTTTTTCCATAATTTCATCACCTAAACGCTGCAATAAATTAGCATAATATTCGCCGTTGCTTTTTCTTTTCTGAAGTTTTAGGGTTGTTCTGATGAACCACCCTTTCCTTTTCGCCAAATGTGGCCTTTATCCCCATAATTTTATCACCTAAACGCTGCAATAAGTTAGCATAATATACTCTGATTGCTTTTTCCTTTTTCCTTTCTGAAGAAAACAGACGTCATGATTTTGGCTGCAGATGGAACCGTCTTTATCTTCTTTGAACACGATTCTCCCACTGCCTTCCAGTACATTGCTTTGACTATTTCTTTGTCTCCAGTGTGAAGTGGTGAATCCATGTCTCATCTATGGTTATAGATCGATGCAAAAATTCGGCTTTATTGCGGTGAATCATCGCTAAGCTGAACGGAACTCTGCTGAAACATTTTCACGACACTGTTTTTGCTCTATTAAAAGCAAGCGCGGTCATTTCAGCTAACTCACGCACCTTCACCACAGGATTATCCAATACCATTTTGTGGATTTTCTTAACGATGTTTGGTGTGATCACCTCAATTGGCAGCTCGTACGACCGCGTTTAAACTCTGCTACCCAAAAATTTTTGGCGTAGACACCTCAATTCGTCGCCCACTACATTTAAACTCTGCTATTTCATATTTTACTGTCGTAAACGATGGAGCAGACTCTTCCAGAATAGAATCTAGTTCGGCTTTAATATTGGTTGAACTGAGACCTTTCAAATGGAAATATTGAATCGAATTGAATGAATTGAATTGAATATAACGGTGGCCAATTTGTTCCGTGTTTACATACAAAATCGCTCGGATCGTTTACTTTTGATGATTCAAATAAAAATACTGAACAAGGTGGCGCCCTGAAACCTAACGCATATGTTTTATGAGGTTCCCACTTTTCATCAAACCAATATTTTACAAACCACTGGCACCATTTATATACGAGTATCTGATCGGCTAATTTCAGCACCGCCCAACCGACAACCGACAATTTGCTGGCTTTTGTTTTCTTAGGAACGCCTCAAATGAATACCCCACCTTCGTGTTGTAGTTGCTATTTAAGAACTAAAATTTATACAAATTTAAACATATTCCATATCTTTAATTAATTGTGTTAAAACTCACAAAGCGCCTCATTGGCAGCGGGTGCAAACACGTAGCATCTGCAACACTTCGATAAAATTGTGGCAAGTCGCTTTAGGCCATAACTTTGTGCCAACAATATCGTTGTGATTTGTCGTAAATGTTTGAAACACCTTCGCGTAGCAACACTAAGGTGAGGTGAACACCAAAGCCGCAAAAGAGATATCATGGAATGTTAAGCTGCCACATCAATTTGTTGGCAACAATTTTAAAGTGAAATGAAAATATTTCCACATCTTATTGCAATTACTTCACCGAGATGACATCTTCATCATCTCCATTCACGTGTGCATGTGTGCATGTGCATGTGTGTGTGTGTGTGTGCGTGTACGAATGATCTGATTATAATTCATCGGATGCATGCAACGTGCTTCTGTTCAACCGCAAAATTTCCTCACACAAAAAGACACTTTATCCTTTCTCTGTGGCCGGGAGTCGTTGGGTGTCAGTCAGAAGAACCTCTGTATTCTTCCCCTTTCTATCGGTGTGGATGTGTATGTGTGTGTGAGGGTAATGGTGCGATGCCTGGAAAATTAAAGACGTCTACATTTTCCATACATATGTCATATACTACTCTCGTACTTGCGAATATTTCCCATGTATGCGTAAGCATATCTACGTGTGTGTCTCTGGGTATGTGCCCCTGTCCATATATATGGGAGTGTGTGTGTGTGTGTGTGGTTATGTTTGTGTCAGTGTTGAGAGGAATGTATTACATGCTTGAGGAAACCTCAAACAGTCGATAGGATGCATATAACCATAGCAGAATTTGCAAGTTAACTTGAAGTTTCTTCGATAGTACGTGCGATAACGGCCAATGCTGTATGTGTATGCGTTTATGTTTGTGTGTATGTTTGTGAATGTAGTAAATAGTTTTATGCAAGGGGATGTCGCTGTTACTGCCACGTTCTACTTCCATATTTGCGGCACTACTAATAATAATAGCAATTTAAATAGTATAAAAAGGCTGGGAATAGTAATTTTATGGTCCTTAGAGTGAATGTTTGCAAATGTTTAAAAATTAACACAAATCTATGTAATTAGTTGAAGATGTTACGGCTTGAGTTGTCATTTATCTATATATAAATCGAAATATACATACATAAATTTAAAAATAAAATGAGGCGCCATTTGGACAAGCCAAAAGGGAGTTTTTGTTTTGCAGGTGCTAAACAAAATTTATCGTAAATTTAAAGTACCACAAAATCCATGTAAAGTAACAATGCAAAATTTAGCGGCATTTCCCACCTCTGTATGTTGGTCAGGTTTCCAACACTGAAATCGGTGGAACAAATGTTTTTATATCATAACGTTGTAATAATGGTTGTAACGGATTATCTATTTATTGGCTTCAAAACCACCGATCTGGCAAGGCTGTCAGCTGTTAAACACCTGACATCTGAAGCGTTATTTATTTAGTGAAAGCTTTGCCATTTACTCCTAGAGTTAGTTCTAAAAAGACGATGTCAATCAACATGACAAAAACTATCTAGTCTTCGGAAGAAATTCGAAGAATGACATTATTAAGCTCCGAAATCGGATTTTATTAATGTTACAAATTAAGGGTGTCCCATCAAGAACGCAAGATTTATATTTTAAATAAAACACAGATATTTAAAAAAAAAATCGTGAAACTTTATTATACCGTAAAGTAGACAGAATGAGGTTATATATGGAACAACACATCGGGCAGATGGCCGCCGCGGCTTTGCTGGCACACACGCGATCTTTTAATAAAATTTTCAATGACCGTTTTGCATAAATACTGCGGTATTTCATTAACGCAGCGTCCAATTTCCTCTTTTAAGACTAGAGCCGTCGTCGGCTTATTCGCGTAAACCATCGACTTCAAAAACCACTTGCCCCCCGCATTCATTTCTTCAATTCTAGGCACGAAAAAAACTGGTTTTCATTTCACGATACCGAACACCATTGACTGTTTGCGCTTGACATGCCTCATTTTTATAAAAAAGGTCCAATGATTCCTCCAGCCCAAAATCCACACCATACAGTGACACGTTGAGGATGCATTTGCTTCTCGTGAATCACTTGAGGATATTCCTCACCCCAAATGTGACAATTCTGTCTATTGACGAAGCCATCAAGATGGAAATGGGCCTCGTCACTGAGGATGATTTTATCGGCAACATCAGCATTTTCATGTTGTCCCTCCAATACCCAATTAACGAACTCCCTTCGCTGTCCATGGTCAGCTGGCTTCAGTTCCTGAGTCAATTGAACTTTGTATGCATGAAGATGCAAATCTTTCGTCAAAATTCACTGCATAGAGGATTTGGAGACACCAATTTGCTGAGCTAGGTGTCGAATTGAGGCGAATGGAGTTTGAGCGACATCATCACGTACAGCTGCGACATTTTCGGTCGATCGAGCTGGTCGAAGGCGCGTTGTTGTCTTTACATCACTAACAGACCCAGTTTTGGCAAATTTATCCATTAATCTCTTTACAGTTTACTCTTTTGGAGCATTATTGTGACCCCAAATTGATCGCAATTTGCGAACTGTAGCCGCAAAACTTTCACCATTTTGGTAAAACAATTTCACAATGAGAATGCGTTGTTCATTCGTGTAGCGCTTCATTTTTACTAACTTCGTATCTTCTACTAGCAAACAATAACAATTGTTCAAATGTCAAACAATGACACTTCGAATGGCGCCAAATTTAAATCTTGGGACACCCTTTATAAGCAGATGTATTGATAATTGATGTAAAATCAGTTGATTTTCATAAATATTCTTAGGCCAAGGCCGAAATATCTTTTAAAAGCCGGCGTAAAGAAAGAAAGAACACTGTTTAGGTGGCATCAACAACGCAACGTTACACCCAGATGGCGCACATTTCCCGTGTTGACTTTCCTTTAAGTTAACGAATCCGAAGTTGATCGGTTATCGACTATGCGGGCGAAGACAAACTACGAGAATCATGTACATACATAATATGTACACGCACGTGTGGCCACTTGTCGCAGCAATGTCGACTTTGTGGTTAAACAGTAATCAATTTGCCTGGCTCAACATTAATGTTATATAAGCAGATGTATTGATAATCGATGTTAAATCAGTCGATTTTCAGAAATATTCTTAGATCAAGGCCGAAATATCTTTCAAAATTGAAATGACGGAAGAAAGAAAGAACCCTGTTAAGGTGGCATAAACAGCGCAACGTCACACCCAGATGGCGCACATTCCCCGTGTTGAATTTCCATTAAGTTAACAAATCCGAAGTTGATCGACTATCACAAACATTACTATCTGTTAAAGTACTTATCGGCCAATAAAAATTGATATTTCTGGATTTATTTTCCTACAGCCTTTTTGTTCGAACTCATACTCCGCTATCGATAAGAAATGGATCTTTTGTACACGAAAATGAAAATGTCACTCTAAACGTGGGCTGACAACACCACATAGAGTCATGATCATGACTCCAGTGAGAAGTTACAAAGTACTTCTCGCTTCTTTAAACTTTCCTTAGATTAAAAATAATGTCTTGCGAAACGAATTTAATAATGTTTTATATTATATTTATTATATATATATATATATAAAGAGTGATTTATTAATCGAAGTTTAAAAAAAAAAACGAATTTGCATCATATATTAAAATTTTATTGGAATCAATAAACTGGTCTTTGCCATTTAATTTTTAAAGATAATTTCATGTAAATGTTTTCCGCGGCTCAGTCTCAAAATGTCCATTCGAAAGGTCCAAATTTTCGTCACTTTTTCGAGTATTTCAGCCTGTATTCCACGAATAACGCGTGTTATGTTATCCTGTAAGGCTTCAATAGTGTTCGGCTTGTCCACCTTCACTAACGACTTGACATAACCCCACATTCCATTCTGTTGCATAATTTGCGTTCGATATATCAACCCACAAATTAATTCCGAATTTCCTTACAGAAAATTGCCACTGCCACTCGAAGAAACTTTTGAAGAATACAGTTCACTAAAATATTCCTTAAAAATTAATACCTTGAAGCTAACTAACACTAAACGTATTGCAAGAGAAATGTATGAAAAATCGTCATGTCAGAAGGTATATTTCTACAACAGATCATTATTATCATACGGCATCATTATCGTCGATACTGTAGTCGATGCAACAGCAAGAACGCGATGAAAATCTACGTAGGTGTAGGCGAAAATGTAGACGAAAATCTGAATTTTGTCGATTTATGTACTTAAGATTGAGCAAGAAATATCTTTTCCTTATCCAAATTAAATGGAATTTCGAAATTTTGAATAATTTTCATGATAATGTTCAGCCGAGATCATTACTTTTTACTTTAATGCTTACGTAGAAGCAATAAAGTAAGCTTTTTTTAAAAAATCAACCTTTACAATTTTGTTTAACTTTGATGATCATGCTCAACCAGGATTGTTACTTTTTACTTTATCTCTTACGTAGAAGCAGTAAAGTAAGCTGATCGTCAGTTACTGCAATACCTGCGTTTTCATTAGGATTGTAAAATCGTTTTAATTCAAATTGTGCGCTGCTCATAAATGTGTGCTGCTTTAGTTGAAATTGCATTCTTCAAGCCAGAATTAAAACAATATTTGGATTGCCCTAAAACTAATTTGTTATTTTTGGTCAAAACTTCGTTGATTTGGTAAATAATTTCGAAATACTATATTCGATGGAACAGCAACAATGGGACGAAGAATTACGTAGGTATAGGCGAAAATGTAGATGAAAATCAGAATTTTGTCGATTCACTTTAGATTGAACAAGAAATATATTTTTCTAATTCAAAATCAACTGAATTTCGAAATTTTGAATAATTTTGATGATCATATTCAGCCGAGATGATTACTTTTTACTTTATCGCTTACATGGAAGCAATAAAGTAAGCGTTTTTTAAAAAATCAACTGAAGTACAAATACACGGCCTTTACAATTTTGTTTAACTTTCATGATCATGCTTAACTGAGAAGGTTAGTTTCTACCTTATCGCTTACATAGAATCAGTAAAGTAAGCTGATTGTTAATTGCAGGGATACCTGCAATTTCATTAGGATTTGTAAATTCGTTATCAATCGTGTTTCTAAATATTTTTCAATTAAAATTGTGCGCTACTTTGAAAATGTATGCCGCTTTAGTTGAAACACCACTGTTCAAGCTAGAAATGAGCTTTGTATCCTTTGTTATCCTGCCCACAATTCGCCAAAAAACCCAAAATTTACTGCACTTGATTAGTTTCGATAGACTCTAATATTGCCGCATTCTGACCTCGTCTTCTACTTCTATAGATCACATTTATAAGTGCAACAAAATTTAATTTTGTTCAAACGGAAACTTTTTGGAAAAGTTTCATTTAAACAAACACAAGTGGATCTCCAGCCAAGTGCAAGCGGTGCGGGCGAAGGCAATCTACGAGAATCATGCATGTACACGCACGTGTGGCCACTTGTGGCAGCAATGTCAACTTTGTGGTCAAACAGTAATCAATTTAAAATACCAATTGATTTTTTTTATGCTTTCATTAAGACCCCAAAATAAAGGTTCAACTTGCGCATATGGAGACCCCCAGCGAACAGTCATACGCACTCCCACACACACATACACACACATACACACAATATGGCACTAGTGTCCTACCTAACGTATACGAGTATGGTACGAAGCGAGTGCGGGTGTGTGCTGTGTCTTTGGTTGGATAGTTGGTCGATCGGATATTGTGGCCGATTCGTTCAAATGCTTATAGTCTGATTGCCTCAGCATGTGTATGTAATGGTTTTAATAAATTGTCGTATAATTGGATTACCAATATTGTTTTATTGTTTTGTAAGTTAAACACAAAACGCATTCCCGGGCGTGAACCCGGCCGCCAGCACCTCCTCGCCAGCAATATCAAAATGACAAATAAACGATACATTTCCGCATTAAATGCTCATTTCGAAACATATGTGCGTAACTATTATGCACTCATGCACAATTTGTATTCGCATTTCCAAACACAAATACACATACATCATGTTCATCTACATGTATGCACTTGCACTTGCACTTGCAGTTGCAGTTGCACATAACACATTTGCCTTTATATGGTCTGCCATTCGATTTTGCATAATTCATTAGGAAATATTATTTGCAATATTGTCCTGTCCCTGTCCAGATGGACAGGGCACACATTTTAAACATGGAACATTTTGTTGCAATAAATGTGGCAAATATTCATGTACGTCGATGCGACTAATTTCACCAGCCTCCGGTGATGAATGGGGACATAAATACTACTAATAGATTTTTGTAAAACATTGGAGCAGCCATTGATATGCGACACATCAATATGAGGTTACAGCAAAGGTTAAATCACGCTGAATATTTAGCCATTGTTAAAGGTTTTCGTCTAAATGGAAACTAAAGGATCGATAGATAACCTTGTAATAACGCAGGGATGCCCATTGTCTGTAGGAATCGAATGATATCTTTACAAAATGGATATTAGATTTAAAAAGGTGAAAAATCAATCAATAATATCGCGTTATCCATTTTTCGGTTTCAAAAGTAAAGCTGAATAAAAGACTTTGATTTCAATGAAACTTTTATTTCATTATCTACGAAATACAATGTCATTAAAATAATCGCATTGGTTGCAGCAGTGGATCCTTTTGAAGTAGTTTTCGGCCACTTTTTCGCACATTTCGGGCGGTATCTTGGCGATAACTTGACAAATGTTAATTTTCAAATGGTCCAGCGTTTGGGGAATGGTCCAGCGGTCTTTGAAGTAGCCCACAAAAAAAGTCTAACGCCATTAAATCGCATGATCTTGGTGGCCAATTGACGTCGCCAAAACGTGAAATTACGCGTTTTGGAAACTTCTTATGCAAAAAAGTCAAAACCGATCATGTTGTGTGGCTCGTGACATCGTCTTATTCAAACCACATATCGTTCAGTGCACAATTTTCTATTGCAGCCCAAAAAAAGTCAGTTATCATACGGCCATAGCGCTCTGAATACGGCCCAATGACATCTCCAGATCATAATGCACTTCAAACAGTTACTTTTTTCGGATGCAATAACTTTTCCACAATCACTTCTGGATTCTCCAAGCCTTCTATACGACAATTTTGCTTGTCGACATAATCACCGAGCGAGTGAGAAATGAGCTTTATCGTTGAAGAAAATTATGTTCGTAAAATTAGGTTTGAAAACCTGTTGCTGTAGCCTGAATTGAACTTTATATGGATGGAGTTGTACATCCAAATGGAAAATACACTATAACGAGCCGCAAGATAGGCCCAATTGCTGACAAATTCGGATTATCCGCCACACTTTCGCTAACAGAAGCGTCATTTTCGGAGGTGCATACATTGCGATGATGCACAGGCCTGACCGCACCTGTAACGCTTTCAGTCTCTTCAAATTTTTTCGTAATCTTGTCAATTCCTTGCACATTAGATTGATTATGACTACTATAACCGCCTCGTAGTGTGCCAAAAAGTGCCATCGTTTGAATCACTACTTTTGTCATAAGTTTTAACTATGTTTACGCGTTGTTCGGTTGTTAAACGATCTATATTCGTTAATAGTAAATCTTTCACTAAATAAATAACACTTCAGATGACGGGTATTTAACAGCTGACAGTATCATAATCATCTCGTAATGCATGAAAAGTGCCAACGTTTGAATCACCACTTTTGTAGTAAGTTTTAACTATTTTTATGCGTTCTTCGGATGTTAAACAATCCATATTTGTTAATGGCAAACCTTTCGCTAAATAAATAACACTTTAGATAACCGGTATTTAACAGCTGACAGTCTCGATTATGACAGCCATAATCATCTCGTAACGCATGAAAAATGCCAACGTTCGAATCACCACTTTTGTAGTAAGTTTTAACTATTTTTAAGCGTTGTTCGGTTGTTAGACGATCCATATTCGTTAATGGTAAACCTTTCACTAAATAAATAACACTTCAGGTGACGGGTATTTAACAGCTGACAGTATCATAATCATCTCGTAATGCATGAAAAGTGCGAACGTTTGAATCACCACTTTTGTAGTAAGTTTTAACTATTTTTACACTTTGTTCGGTTGTTAAACGATCTATATTCGTTAATGGTAAACCTTTCACTAAATAAATAACACTTCAGATGACGGGTATTTAACAGCTGACAGTATCATAATCATCTCGTAATGCATGAAAAGTGCCAATGTTTGAATCACCACTTTTGTAGTAAGTTTTAACTATTTTTACGCGTTGTTCAGTTGTTAGACGATCCATATTCGTAAATGCAAAGCTTTCATTAAACAACTAATACTTCGGAGGACGGGTATTTAACAACAGATAGCTTTGCCAGACCGGCGGTTTTGAAGCCACTAAATGGACAACACTGTACAACTATTTTGTTTACATGTAAATATAATAGCTCATTAATTTTGGCTGGAAGCTATTTTCCAGTCAAATACAAAGCAATAATACAGTTGGGTGTGAATTTCATTTCGAAAACTTTTTTTAACATCGAAGTGATATGATATGTGATATGTGAGTGATATGCTTCTGCAAGCTTGTGAATAACAAGCTTGTCAAGAATAGAGCCCGCTGTCATTACCCATGTGAAGTTGATAGGTCAGGTTATGTCAGTGTGGCAGTCTGAATAGACAGATTCACGTATAGTCCGGTGTGATAACACGGAAACTAGAGATATGGATGTCAATAGTTTCTCCCGTTGAACCATCCTGAACGCCTCAAGAAACTCTTAAGTACGAAAATATCTATAACGTCAAATCTCCTAGATCCCTAAAGAAATAAGAGTCCAGTGTTGATTCCCGCCTGTTCGCCAGAGCGTGGCAATTGCGGAGAAGGTGTTCTATGGATTCCTCCTCCTCTTTACCCCTATAGCTACTGCAGAAGTCACTAGTCACAACCTTCAATCTCACTGCATGTCTTCCAATCAGACAGTGTCCTGTCATGACGGATACAAGTAATGAGATGACGGGTCTTGATAGCGACAGCAGTTTGTGGGAACGCTTCAGATCCAGGCGAGGTCACATCTGTCTGGCTTGATTGCCGACTCGGACAGATGCCCGCCTATCATTTGCTGCTAAATATGCTCTATGTCGCAGTAAGAACTTGCAAGTGGCTAGAGGCATGCCCACGGACTCTATCTCGGCTGGAGTCTGTAAGGTTGTCCCTAGTCCAGCCAGATCGTCTGCTCTGCAGTTCCCTGGTATGTCCCTGAAGCCCGGCACCCACATAAGGTGAATGTTGAAATGCTGAGCCATCTCGTTAAGAGATTTGCGACATTTCAGAGCTGATGTGGAGTTCTGAAAGACAGATCCAGGGATTTAATGGCATCTTGGCTGTCAGAGAATATGTTAATCCCCACCATGGTGAGGAAGTTATATCTAAGACATTCTGTCACTTCCTTAATGGCCACAATTTCGGCCGGATAAACACTATAGTGATCAGGCAGTCTTCTTGTCATACTTAGCCCTAGGTCCTACTTGATTATTTAATTTTGAGCCGTCATTGTAAAAGTCGACATACAGTTTTGTACCAGGAGTTCTACATTTCCACGTATCTCTATTTGGTATAAGTATATGGTACGTCTTATCGGCTCAGCCAGAGTGTAGTCTATGGTGCCTGTTATATCAGGCACCTTGTTAAGGATTACACTGTGACCGTAATCACTGTTTGGCCACTGTGGCAGCTCTCTTAGTCTTATTACCGTAGCTGCAGCAGTCTGTATACTAATTATGTCCAGGGATAGTAAATGCAAAATGACATTTAGTGCATCGGATGGGGTGGTGCGAAGACTAACCATCCTTTGGACCTTGTTCACTATCTTACAGTATGTGGACTTCTCAAGAGCCTTCCACCAGACGATAACTCCATACAACATTATCGATTTTACTACTGCAGCATACAACAAGTGAACATTGCGAGGCTTTAATCCCCATTGTTTCCCTATTGCCCTCTTGCACGCATGTAGCTCCACTGTGGTCTTTCTCGCCCTGTCCAGAATGTTGAGTTTGAAATTCAGCTCCTTTTCCAACAATACACCAGTGCGCGAAAGGAATTTCAGTACCTCCCATGGAGATAGGATCCACAGATAATATCTCCTTAAGAGATTTGCAGCATTTCAGGGCTGATGTGGAGTTCACGAAGACAAAATCCAGGGATTATGTGAAATTGATAACACTTCGACTATTTGCGGAATATTTTAGCGTCGGCAACACTTCATACGACGCAACTTGCTAGAAATTCTAATTTTTAGAACATTACAGGGCGAAGAAACACCGTCACTCTACTAGTAATGCTATGAGGTGAGCTCATTGGGAACGCATTATTGATGTTATTTCATAATAACCGTGTGCTCCTTAGCGTCTCAGGTGATCAATGCATTACCTTTAATGCATTTCGTTGCTGTTTCTGTCGATGAACATTTCCCCTGTGCAGATAAGTACCATGAACTTTGAACTAATTGCAGTTTTGCTCGCAGCTCATGTTAAATGACTGTCCCGTGATATTCCCGTGAAACTATTAAGCAAATTCTACAAAGTGTTAACGTTTCACTTTACACCCATAAGTGCCCTGTAGGAAATGTCAGTAGTGAATAATCTGTACTGATTCACTATTGACACTGTCATCAGTACTACTGACCCATGCAGTGCTCTCTACTGTTGACATTTAACATGTTCTTTTCAATGAGAATGCACTACTGGCCGCGGTACTAGAGACTAGTTGGTTCCTCTGGTGCCACTTGGCGATTTTGAAACCAAAGATTCAGTAGTTCATTTTAGCAGTTTTAGTCTACACTTTTGCAAATTTTTTCTACATATCCACAGTACAAAATATTCAAACATTCAAACAAGTCGTACATTTTAATAAAGAAAAATTTCATAAAACTAAAAATGTGCAAGTTATGCATAAGTCTTTTCATAAAGGCTTCATTTTTCAAGGCTAGCTAAACCTTTTCAATTCGATATGAAAAAATTATTGCTCTTTGTTAGAAGAGCCACTGTTGTTTTCCCCTTTTTCGCTTTGCCGTGACTTGTTTGCTTAAGGAGTCCCGGTGGTCTAGAATTTTCAAAAAAATCGATTTTTTTGATATTTCGAAAGTATAGGCTTTTAAGAAGATACTGTCAAATTTTTGGAAGGATATTCACAGTATTTTCGATTCTACAGCCGTTTTAGCAGATAGAGTCGGATGACAATCCTCAACACTCGCATTGTCCTCCAGGTCCAGAATAGTGGTGCAAATGGCGGCGGAGTGAAGCTGCAGGTACTTTAGATACCTATGAGCATCCACACGCTCTAGACGATGATGCACAAGAAATATTGAAACCCATCTACGAAAAATTAACAGCAGATGATTTATTGGAAAGGTGTATTGTTAGTAATAACCAGAACAATGATGAGAGTTTCAATTCTTGTGTCTGGCAGCTAGCGCCAAAACATCAGTTTGTTGACAACAAAATGATTGATATTGCCACTTATATTTCTGCCTGCATATTTAATGAAGGATTCGCCGCTGTTTTGAAAATTATGGAGGTTATGGGTATCAACATCGGACCACAAGCGGAGCAACTCGCACAAGACCACGGCGCGCGTCGAGTATATCGTATACAGCCAACCGTCGAAGTATTGTTGACTCAAAAGAAGCTCGAACTGCGCGAAGAAATGAGAGGCATGAAGAATCATTGGAGTAGGAAGAAACTGAAGAAGTTCTGTTTGATGCTGGAATCGCTGATTAACTGTAAGTATTAAACATTTCTGAAATTTTTGAAAATATCCACTCTTAAAACTTTAAATTCAATTATCTCAAAACTAATTTTCTCGGCCTGGCGTTGTCAAAAAACAACAAAAAGAAGAAAACTTTTCAACCGAATTGTCTGAAACTGTAATATGTTTTTCAAAACATCAATAGGTATCGCCCGTACTAAAGGGTGTCGCAACAAGAACGCAAGATTTAAATTTGGCGCCATTCGAAGTGTCATCGTTTGACATCTGAACAATTGTTATTGTTTGCTAGTAGAAGGTACGAGGTTAGTAAAAATGGAGCGCTACTCGAATGAACAACGCATTCTCATTGTGAAATTGTTTTACCAAAATGGTGAAAGTTTTGCGGCTACAGTTCGCAAATTGCGATCAATTTGGGATCACAATAATGCTCAAAAAGAGTCAACTGTAAAGACATTAATGGATAAATTTCCCAAAACTGGGTCTGTTAGTAATGTAAAGACAACAACGCGCCTTCGACCAGGTCGATCGACCGAAAATGTCGCAGCTGTACGTGATGATGTCGCTCAAACTCCATCCACCTCAATTCGACACCGAGCTCAGCAAATTGCTGTCTCCAAATCCACTATGCAGCGAATTTTGACGAAAGATTTGCATCTTCGTGCATACAAAGTTAAAGGCAGTTCGTTAATTGGGTATTGGAGAGACAACACGAAAATGCTGATTTTGCCCATTTCCATCTTGATGGCTTCGTCAATAGGCAGAATTGTCACATTTGGGGTGAGGAAAATCCTCGAGTGATTCACGAGAAGCAAATGCATCCTCAACGTGTCACTGTGTGGTGTGGATATTGGGCCTTGCAGTACGTTGTGGCCCATGCTTGGCCCTATCACGTGCAAACCCTCTTTCTTCGAAATCATCCACTATGCGATAGATAAATAGTGCGTCTTGTTGACACGTTGTTTCTCCCAAAAATTTCACGTAACTTTCTCATTGTCACAGTAATCGATGATTGATTTTGATAAAATGTTTTAACGATTAAAACACGTTAGCTTATCGAATACTTTTCCATAATAAATTTGACACGTCTCTACTTCACGACTGCCAAATATGAACTGTCAAGTCTATCGTTTACCAAAATGGCGGCTAAACAAAGTAGTATACCTGTCAAATTGTTCGACAACCTGTACGAACTGTAGACGTTACTTTGACAATGTCACCAAAATTGTCGATAAAAGTGGTGACTTGGAGACACTTGACCCCAGCCTTCCTACAGGGTATGCACATACACACAACCGTGTCTGTATGCGTACATACTTATAATAAGGTTTGCTTCGCGCTTCAATGGCTCAATTGAACGGACATATTGATTGTCTTTGTTATGAACTCGTAAATTAATGAGTGAAATGGATATTCCTGATCATTGTGACATGTTGTATGTGTATACGTGCATACTGGTGGTATGTGTATATGTGCATTAGGGTGGTTCACAAATATATGGAATTTTTTTTTTTTACCGAACTGTTACGCCTCTTCTTTTTGTTATTGTAGATTATAAGTAAATTTTGAATTTCGATTTTAAGATAAATCGAGTAAAAGGAAGGTTGAATTTCCGAAAATTCTGAAAAATTGCTATATTCGTCTCCAAAATAATATTTAAAGAAAAACACAATACTAGGCTTGAATTTTTATTTGTTTTAGTGTTTAAAAGATATAAAAAAATGATATTTTCATCTTATTCAATGCACTAAATTATTTTTCATTGCTTGGAACCGTTTCTATTAAAGACTTTTTGCTTACATTAGTTGATACCATATTTCGATTTAATTCGACAACTTGTAGGAGGAATTGCCTCTCGTCTTCATTTTTTGTTAGCGCCTTATTAAATTCGCCAAATAATTTTACTGCTCTCTCTGCTGTGTCATTAACTACGCATAAGTTATTAACTTTTATTTAGCCATTAAGGTAATCTGAATTTCTGTTCCAAGTTTCAGAAGGAGAATGTTTAAAATAGTCGTTTATTTTTAGTTTGAAGAGCATACGTGCCGTTCCTTTTGTGGCAAAATCCCCCAAAAAAGGACTGGATATTTAAAATTGCTAGATTACCTCTTACCAATCGTGAACCCGGTTCGATATTCATTCGTCGAGTGGTGTCTGCTTTCTCAAGGCAATGCACATTGTCGGAAAACAAAGCTAAGCCGACTAGTTCGTCACACAAATGCCACAAATGACGTTCTAAAACCTTCCTTGCTGCAATTCCAACTTCAGAGTCAATAGCTTCGTATGCCTTGAAAATTTTCCACAACTGCAGGTCACAATACGGCGCTTCAGTCGCCAATGGACCTTGAATTCATGCTTTAGACCATTTATGCTAAAGCATGGATTCAAGCATGGATTCAAGCAGCAAACTTTACAAAGTGGGAAATTTGTTTTTCTTTTGCCTCGGTGAGATTGAAAATATCCTTCTGCTTTTTGAACAAACATATTTTCATGGCATATAAGAGTTTAGCCATTCATCGCGCATGATGCATTAGTTCTGGTGCTCGTCAAGGAATTTTTTTGACAGCTTTTGATATAATTTCTAGAGTGTGATCAACTGGTTTTTTGGAAACTACATTCAAATCGAGGCCTTCGTAGCTCTCCCATCAAATGTTTTCCCAAACGTGCTTAAATCTTTAAAAAAAGGGGGAATATCCGAAGAAGCTGAGGGTCCAACGCAAAGCTTAAACACTTGAGAAAAAATTATCTCCAGCATATGATGTCTACCCGCAAGACATAGCAGGTGGCGGTCGAGTTTTGTTTCGAGTAGAGTACAAGCTCCTTTTTGATTACCCCTATTTGAAGAAGAAGTGTCGAAACTCATACCGATTACTTGATCATCACTTTCCACCCCAGTAGCAATTCATATACGGCATTAGCAGTTAGTTCTCCCGTTCCTGATGACAATTTCGGAACACCTAGCAATTTTTCACTTCCGCCTCCAGAAACAAGTATTGGTAAGTGGTCCACTTTCTTATTGTTTACAGAATCAGGCAAACATTTTCCGTTCCAGTACACAATAAGTGGATAATCTGGTACGAATGAGTCTTTTATGTCAGCATTGATTTCTATTCTAGCTTTTTTCTTTTTTTTCAATTGACAAAAACAAAAATTATGTAATGAGAATTATAACGAGAAAAGTTATATTTGCAGTCATTGCAGGCACAGCCTTCCACGAATTTTGGAACTCTGAAATTTCGCACAGATAATGTGATGGGATCGTCAACATTTAGGGGAGTTCGTTTCATTAATTTCTTCGGTATTTTCATGATAACTTAAATTTAAGATGAGCGTCTTATCAGGCCACTGCTTCCGATCCTAGTGTTGGGACTACCAACGACCACCAGGCTGGTGAGTTGAGTTTCAGTAACAGAAGTTACCTACTGGCCTAAGACGCATCGGTGTTAGCATGCTATTTAGGTTTCCCAACTAGTCACCTTCTTACATTAGCTACCATTAAACGGATGTCTGATGGCATTACCAGGGAATACTAGACCGAAGGTCGAAAGTTGTGAGCTACTGGGAAAATTCTGCAAAGGGATTTGGTTACTCCCAAGTGAATAACAATCAGAGGGCCCAAATTAGGAATTTCCCCATTCCGCATTATTGGGCGAAAACTGCGAGATGTTACTGCAGCCTGCTCAAGCATCCAGAAGGAAGCAGCGAAAATGGGTCTGGTGGTAAAAGAGGACAAAACAAAGTTATTGGTTTCAACGAACAAAGAGTCTACTCGTTTGGAATGCTGTGTGAACGTTGACAGCTATAATTTTTAAGTGGTGCAAGAATTCATCTACCTCGGTTCCGCTGTAAACAAAACGAATGATGTCAGCATGGAGATCAAGGGGAGAGTATTGCTTGCTAACAGATGTTACTACGGGATAAGTAAGCGATTCAATGATAAAGCCGTCTCCCAACAGACAAAAATCCGACTGTACCAGATGTTGGTTCTACCCGTCTTGTTATCAGAATCCTGGGTTATGACGCAAACGGGTGAACCGGTACTGGCAGTTTGCGAGAGGAAAATACTGCGGAAAATATATGGACCCATCATCGTTAACGGATAGATAGACTGTACCAGACGTTGGTTCTACCCCTGTTGTTATATGGCGCAGAATCCTGGGTTATGACGCATGCGAATGAATCAGTACTAGCAGTTTACGAGAAGAACATACTCCAAAAAGTACATGGGCCCATCATTGTTAACGGAGAGTATCGGCGTCGCATGAACAATGAGCTGTATGAGTTATATGCCGACATCGGCGTGGTCAAACGCATTAATATACAGCGATTGCGTTGGCTGGGTCATTTTGTGCGGATGGAGCCAACTGCTACGGCACGGAAAGTTTTGGACAACGAACTCGATGGACGGCATAGGAGAGGGCAACCAAAACTCCGTTGGAAGGACCAGGTTTCTGAAATACTATCGAAGTTTGGTGTGACGAATTGGAGGAGAAGCGCAAAAGATCGAAGCGCTTGGAATTATTTTCCACCGGCGGCGTATAATAGATAAGGCTGTCTTTTCCAGTCGCCACATAAGAAGAAGAATGTGATGGAATAAGGTAACAATATTATAAAGTGGCCTGGCCCAAAATCGAAAAAAAAATTCTGAACCACCCTAATGCGCATGCAATCGAACTACTTATGAACAATGTGTGTGTGTGTGTGTGTATGCGTTCTGCATAATAAAGTTGTGCATTTCATTAACAAATATTGTATTAATTGCAATTGTGACTCTGAAATCAGTGGAGCGGCAAATGTGGTGACCTTGATTAAGATCATCATTAATAATAATTAAAAGCAATACAAACACTCACGTATCCTGTGGCATCATCTATACTCGTACGTATGAGTAAAAGTCTCGGAATATCGTGTCACAACCACACAATGACAGCAGTTAATGATTGATATTCTGTACAATTAAGATTGTGATGATAAAAAAGTCAATATTTGTTAAATGAGTATTCGATGTGTCATCATCCTCGTCATGTGCAACCTCAAACGTATAATTGACAACATCTTTGTATAAACCGGTAATCGATAATTTGTCTGTGTGTATGTGTGTGAGTGTTGCTGTGTTGTGATAGCCACGTCATAATAAAAAACAGAATAATTTCAACATTCGATGCAGACTGCAGGGGTTCCTCAAAAGCAATTTCATATTAAATTGTTGGACTAGAAAACCGGCTGAAAGACAATTCATTACATGAAATGTCTATTCAGCTCATCTCTATGGTGTGAGTGAATGTTTGTGTTCTGAAAAAGCATCCTTCGTACATGTGTGTTCTTTTTTGTTGTTAGGAGCGGGCAAAATGTAGGTTGCACCGTTTGCGCTTCTGCTTCATATTTTGCATTTTTGTTATTTCGCTGCTGCCGATTTAGGGAATAATAATTACAAAGTTTTTGGCTTTCGCTTTTTTTTTTGTTTGGTTAATTCCAAACATTGTTGCTGTTGTTGTCGTTTTCATCATTTCACCAACACATGAATATCGTCCGTTTGTCTGCTTGTATGTTATCTGTTTGTCATTACGTATGTAATTTCATAAATATTTTGTTTTGAACTCAGTTGAATTGTTTTTAGGTGCTGCTCTGGAGCAGGTTTTCATCGGCATCATCGCGTATTTGATGTTTTTGATGGTTTGTTTGAGTTTTGTGGGGTTTTCCTTTTTTTTTTTTTTTTGTTTTGTTCCGCTTAAATCACGCGAGTGGATCAAAGACATTTTTGTCATAAATTTATTTCATACGTTTATTATGGGGTGGATTCGTTTTTTCCCTCTTTTTTTCGGTTTGGCCTAAGAACTTTTATTATTTTTTACCATACCATGGGGTTATGAAATTTTAAACATACCCTGACAAAGTTTGTTGTTTGTGGCAACTATTCCAACATAAATTCCAAAATGTTGATACAAAATGTAAAATGAATTTCGGTAATCCTAAAAGATATTGCAACTAATTGGAATTTCCAGCGAATATGAAAGTTTTGGCAGCGATAACCTCCACAGGACGCTCACCACTCGTTTTCACTGAACAGAGCGTAAAGATAAATCAACAAATCTACCGTGCAAAGATTTTAAACGTTAATTTGTTACCCTGAACACGTATACAACTCGGTATAAATCATAGAACGTTTCAACAAGACTCGATGTCATTCCATAAATCCCATGAAATCCTACATTTTTTAAAAGGAAAAATTCCCAGCTTAATTTTTCAACAACAATGGCCACCTTAATCTATGGGCTTAAAACCAATGGATTTTTCCATATGGAACACTTTGGAGGCCAAAATATCAACTAAAAATATATGGCTGTAAGTGCCTTAAAAGTTGTTATTTGCCGATAACGGGACGAAATACAAGGCGGTCAAAAACTGGCCGACTTGACGTATAGATGGTGGCAGTAGTTTGCCAAAAAAAAATATTTTGATGAAAAGTGGCAACCATCAAAAGTAAACGATCTCAGTGATTTTGCACGTAAAAATGGAACAAATTGGTCACCGTTATGTAATTCAATATTTTCATTTAAAAGCTCTCAGTCCGACCAATATTAAAGCCGAGCTCGATTCTACTCTAAGGGAGTCTGCTCCATCGTTTACGACTGTAAAATATAAAATAACAGAGTTTAAACGAGGCCGTACAAACAGCCAAGACGAACACCGTAGTGGGCGACGAATTGAGGTGTCTACGCCAGGCACGGTTAAGAAAATCCACTAACTAGTATTGGATGATTGTCGGCGAAGAATCAAATTGATCATGTGGTGATAGACGGAGGCCATGCGGACGTCCGAGTGATTCGTGGTGCTAATATTGACTCGGATCACCACCTAGTTGCAGCTAAGGTACGTGCGAGATTAAGCAGAACGACAAATGTTCGTAACAAGCCACAAGGGAAGCTCGACGCCGCCAGGCTGCATACCCCTGAGATAGCCACAGTCTACTCCACCAAACTCTCTTAACTACTACAGCTAAACGCCTCTGATTCTGATGTTCCTGATGCACAGTGGCAATATATTGCGTATTCTATGACAACTGCTGCAACCAAGCCGCGCTCAGACAAGCCCTGATACGATGAAGAATGTCGCATAGTGTCTGAGGAAAAGTATGTTTCATACAAGGCAACGCTGCAGACAATTGTAACGAGTGCCATCAGGGAACGCTACAAGGAGCAGCGAAGAGAGGCACACCAACTTTTTATGCGAAAGAAGCGGTTGTGCAAAGAGCGTGATAGTGAGAAAATAGAAACGTACAGGGATAGAGGTGAAGCCCGAAAATTCTACCAAAAGATAAGAAGTACAGGGTATGGAACAGGGCTCCCCTGCGGTAAGGACAGCAAGAAAAATCTGATCACGGATACGCAGAATGTGCTGCAACTATGGAGACAGCATTTTTATAAGCTCTTAGTTCCGGATTCAGTACGAGTGGGGAAATCACCCCAATTATCGACGATGGCATAAATTGCCCAGCTCCGAGTCAAACAAAGATCAGAATAGTAGTATTGTGGTTTAAGAACAACAAAGCTGCGGGCGCAGCAGAGCTGTTTAAAACCGCTGGCGATGAGCTGATGAAAAGTCTGCATCAGCTCCTAAATACGATTTAGCTCGAGGAAAATTTGTCTGATGATTGGAATTTGAGTGTACTGTGTCCTGTGTTTAAAAAAGGCGATCCAAGTGTTTGTAAAAACTATCGCGGCATCAGTCTTTTACCCATTGCTCATAAGGTTCTGTCGAGTGTGATATGTAAAAGACTAAAGCCGATTCTAATTGGCCTGATTGGACCTTATCAGTGTGGCTGTAGAGCTGGTAAATCAACAACTGACCAGATATTCACACTACGCAAATTCTGGAGAAGACCCAAGAAAAACAAATCTACACGTACCATCTTTTCGTCGATTATAAAGCTGCCTTCGATAGCCCGATACGGCAAAAACTGTATGAGCCCATGTCCGAGTTTGGAGCTTATACGTCTTTGTAGGCTGGCGCTGACAGACACGAAGTCTCCAGTGAAGATAGGCGAAGATCGAATCGAATTTTATACCAAACAAGGATTTAGGTAGGGCGACAGCCTATCGTGCGACCTCTTTAAAATACTGTTGGAGATGATTAAGAGGAAAGCTGCAATTAACACGTCTAGTACCATCTTTAGTAAAAGACATATGTTACTCGTATATGCAGATGACATAGACGTTATTGGCCGTAAACTGCGAGATGTTGCTGCAGCCTTCTCAAACATCGAGATGGAAGCAGCGGAAATAGGTCTGGTGGTAAACGAGGACAAAACAAAGTTGTTGGTTTCAACGAAGAAAGAGTCTACTCGTTTGGAACGTTGTGTGAACGACTTTGTGACAACTACAATTTTGAAGTGATGGAAGAATTCATCTACTTCGGTTCCGCTGTAAACAAAACGACTGATGTCAGTATGGAGATAAAGAGGAAAGTATTGCTTGCTAACAGATGCAAGCGATTCTATGATAAAGTCCTCTCTCGATAAACAAAAATCCGACTGTACCAGACGTAGGTTCTACCTGTCTTGTTATATGGCGCAGAATTCTGGGTTATAACGCAAGCGGATGAATCAGTACTGGCAGTTTGCAAGAGGAAAATACTCCAGAAAGTATATATGTATATATGGAGCCATCATCATTAACGGAGAGTATTGGAGTCACATGAACAATGGGCTGTATGAGTTACATATATCTGTGGTCACAACCCGTAACAGCCTAACTCGAGTTAGGACACAATTGAGTTATTAGCACCATCGTATTCAGCGTATCTAAATTTATTTGCTCTTAATTGTTCATGTGTGTATCTCTTCTAGGAAGGCAATTAATCCTAAAAAACCTAATAGCTTAAGTTATTTTTCTAAATGACTGTTTTGGCATAACTGCCTAAGTCAATTCAGGATTACAACAAATATAAACATTATTTTTTCATCATCGTTAATCCAAAAAAATAAAGAAACAATTTTATTTTCCTAACTTGAGTTAAGCTCTTATTCCGAATTACAATTTCGTTTTTTGATAAACATAAATTGAGTTAAGGTCTTTCTCCAAACTTAAAGTTTTTTATTTAATCTGGAATAATAGCCTAACTCAACTTGAACTTTTTGACTTTCTTTCGTTCAACAATTCATAAGAGCCTAAGTGTCTTTTTCGATAATATCTTTTGACTGCGAGAAAAAAAAAACTATTTTTTGTTAACAACTAAGTAAAGAAATTCGTTTCCTTGGAATCTGTAGCAAACATTTCCAAAAAACACCTTATCCTGATTTTCAGTGAAGATTCAAAACTTTAAACTCCTGTACTGAAAATATTGAAAAACAGACTTAGGCTGTTATGGGTTGTGACCACAGATATGCCGACATCGACGTGGTCAAACGCATTAATATACAGCGATTGCCTTGGCCGGGTCATGTTGTGCGAATGAACCCAAATGCTCCGCCACGGAAAGTTTTCGACAACAAATTTGATAGACGGCACGGAAGGGGCGACCAAACTCCGTTGGAAGGACCAAGCTTTTCAAATACAATCGAAACTTGGTGTGACGAATTGGAGGAGAAGCGCAGAAGATCGAAGCGTTTGGAATTATTTTCTATGGACGGCGTATAATAGATAAGGCTGTCTATTCCAGTCGCCACCTAAGAAGAAGAAGATTTTTTTTTTGTGAATAATTAACCAATACTTCACTAGTAATTGGTAAATGAATTAATGTTTGGAAAATATTTCTCACTCTATATTCAGGTCACTGAATGTCGCCTAGCGCAAAAGAAGAGAAAGTTTAGTGCAGTGTTTAGTTTACTTGTTAATTTTCTCTATACTTAAATGTAATTTGTACAGTGCATCCGGGCTTCAATAATGGGGTCAGCGAATGTGCTGTATTGCTGTTGCGTTTTTTGTTTTCAATTTGTCACAAGTTGTTCTTAAGGGATTTGCACGGGTTAATGCAGTTCACTGTTGCTAATTTGATTAACTCATTCACAAATCCCACTCATTAAACTCATTAAACGATTATGAGAAATTCTC
The DNA here is from genome assembly GCA_019455685.1 of Philornis downsi. Classification (NCBI taxonomy): domain Eukaryota; kingdom Metazoa; phylum Arthropoda; class Insecta; order Diptera; family Muscidae; genus Philornis; species Philornis downsi. The sequence goes on from JAHXMU010000665.1 coordinate 410,555, forward strand.
ATATTGATGAGTTTGAAACATTTCATTTCACACAGTTGACAGTGCGGTCACTGACCTTTTGAACTGAACATGAAATCTGACAGACAAACAAACAAATTGTTGATGAAATAATGAATACTTATAATAATAATAATAAATTTTGTAACTGTGACGAATTTGAATACGGGACCGGTATGAAGTGCCGTTGCTGTTGTTGTTGTCGTGTTATTTTCACTGCTGATACGAGCTGCTGTAATTTATTTTTCGCGTTTGACGATTAGTAATACGACTATATTGGTGTGGTTTCATGCGATGCTGAATTTCAGTTAACTTACGCAGTATAAAACTTAATAAAACGATCAAAAAAGACACCTTTACAAATTTACATTTACACTCACATCGACACATCGCAATATTCTTCGTAAGGAATCGCTGTGGGATAATTCTGAAAGTGTATAAAAACAAAATCAGAACGAAAAGTGTATTTAGTTCTTATCTGGCAGATTAGCGACAATAATTTAGTCATCACCGCAATGAGAGAAAAGTCTGTAAAAAACGTAAGTCTCACATTTGATCCTGGCGCCTGCATGAGTTTGAAAGTTGTAACAGTTGTTGCATTTTCTTCAACAGATTTTGAAGTGCATCGCACTGATGATGGCTCTATGGATAGCTGTCTGTGGTGCCCGACCTGCCGACGGCAATTATGACATGATTATGCCAGGCGAAGACAATACGCCTGCCGAGTCCATGCAATTCCAAAACTTTGATACTTTCTACAATGCCGAATTGAGTGCCAATGATATGTCGGAGCTGCAAATGGACGAAAGTCGTGGCAACGTTCACATTCGACCACCACAGCCCCTTAACGAGGCAGAGAAAAGGTTGCGCGCACGCGATGAAGACGTTGATGTGGTGCGGGAGAAACGTAACCAGAAGACTTTGAAAAAGGGTACCACTCAGGCCAACCACGATGGCTTGGCATGGGAACAATTCGATTACGATGCCTACGTAAATCACGGCTAAGTCCATGGAAAATTACATGTTTTTGTTTTCTTGTTTTAATGATTGTTTACTTGTTATTAAACGTTTAAGTTAAGATAACATTTTAGGCTTTCCTTCATAAAAAAAGTATCAACCTTGAGTTGTGGTCTCGGTGGTTGATGTTAAATGGCGATTTTGAGATTCTGAATCCATTTTTGTCTGGGGTTCTCTGTCTCTTGACGAGTGCACTACGTTATATGAACTGAGGAATCCGATTCGAAAACTGTTTCAAGATAAATTCCCCTGCTTCGTTCCGATTTCGTACTTATTGTGTGCTCAGTAACAACTTCGATCTGAGCTCGATGTTTACGATGGTTGTGGTTTGTGAATCATATCCTTAATTAGATATGATGCTTGCTAGTACTCCTTTCTTATCTGTTGTCCACTTCATTTTAGATTTGGGTTATTCAAATGGTGTACATGGTTTAGGATGTTTATAACTCTCCCCTTTGGTTAGATATATCCATTTTATCCTGATAGTCTACAATAGCTTGAATTGATAACCACATAAGAACGTTTTCAATTCTTACCGATATCAATACGTGGAATTTCGTGCTTTTTCAAAATTACCACCACTTGATAAATTTGTTGATTGTTGTTCGCTCTATAAGATTTACTATTGTGAATCTGATCTGGGAGAACCCGGAAGTGATTTTGGAAAAACCTCGATCCAAGTATTATAATGAAATAAAAGTTTCATCGAAATCATAGCTTTATGTGTGTTTTATTTAACTTTACTTGAAAACGAAAAACGGATAATCCTATTTTTCATTAGTTATTCTTTTCGTACTGAATAACGTCTTAGTGTGAATAAACCTGACTTCTGGGTGGTTGATCTAGAAAGTTTAAAGTTTAATTGAGGTAACAAAGATCACGATTTCTGCTCTAGTAAACTCATTCTCAATACCGAAGCCATTTGGCTTGTTGGTATTAGTAGCATCGCTTTCTGAAATTTGTGACTCTATGCCCGAAGTGCGTACAGGAGATCTGATCATGGTAGGAATTATGCAATGACGTTTACAAGGATACATTTAAATCAAATTGGGCTAACAGAATTAAAAACACAGGGTAGAAATTGTATTTTCATAACTTCCGGAAATGCTGTACTAATATAATTTCCGCTTCTCGGGAAGCTCTTTTTAATTACACCAAATGGACCAGACAAATTAAGGTCTCATAAGCGACAGTCGTTGTGAGAATAGCAAACATTTTTAGGATTTTTTTGTTTCTAATGCAGAAACTTAAAATTATTTAACATGCACTTAAAATTGTTGTGTGTTAATAACTTAAATTTATTAATTATTTGTTATCTGATTAAAAAAAGGAGAGTTTCCGTTCTACACGAAACAAGTTTTTATTGCTTTAGAGGATCTGGTGAAAGTGTAGTGAAAAGTTTCCAAAAACAACAACCTTCCTATAACAAGTCTATGTTAAATGCATGGATGACTATTCAATTTTTCACCACCTCTAGACCAAGATCAGTGGATCTTTTTAACTTCCCGGGATGCTCTTTTTTTATTGTGGTTTTATATGAATGCATATGTTTTTATTAAAAAATAAAACTTATATGAGTGCCGCGCTTGCTTTCTATAGAGCAAACAACATGTTTCACCGTAATAAAGCTGAATTTTTGGTATGAGAGAATTGTGCCAAGACTGTTCCATCTGCAGCAAGGTTATGGCGTCTGTTTTCTGGGATGCGCATGGTAGTATTTTTATTGATTATCTTCAGAAAGGCAAAACCATCTGCGGCAAATATTATACTAATTTTATGCAGCGTTTAGATGATGAAATTATGGAAAAAGGGCCCATTTTACGAGGAATAAAGTGTTGTTACTTCAAGACAATGGTCCAGTTTACACATCCACTGTTGCGATATCCAAAATTAATGAATTAAAGTTCGAATTGCTCCACCTTAAAATAGCTAGGTGGTAAAAGATTTACTAGCAATGATCAGGTTGGGTTTGCGGTTGGTGGCTATTCTATGGAGTCTATGGTGTTCTTACTATAAACAGGCTGTTCATTTCCGGAACTCACGTTTGCAAATTCTTGGGTATAAATCCAAAATTTATCACATCCACTGCAATTGAGACGTTTACATGTAAAGTACTCAATTGTAATGAGATTGAGTGCTTTAGAGTAAGCCTTATGTCCACTGATCTATTAGAGAATTTGAGTTGCTAAAGTCAGTTCATGTTCTCCCCGCATGCGTGTAAGGCGAGTTTGGCTTAACACATAACCCTGCATTTACTGCAAGGTATAATCTTTTAAATAAATTCTGGAAACGAATGCTAATCGCCGCTGTTTTCTATGTTTAATAAATCTCTTGAGGTAAATATATGTTAGATTGAACCTGTTCCTACCGAACCATACATCTGGATTTTTGGTCCTTCGAGCCGGATGACATATATGAGTATTTGTATTCAAGAGCCCATACTGCTAAAGTTTCCTGAAGTTTCACATCACCCCCTTGCTCTACTCGGAGATAAAATTAACGCCTTACGCCGCCCTGAAATATACAAAACACAAGTAATATTGTCTGCTGAAAGAGGGATGTTTTCTTCATATATAAAAGTGATGAAATAAAAATCCATTAGTTATTACAACACGATAATGATATTTTAATATCAATTCAACTTCCTTAAGTAGTTGCAACTGTTTCAACTGTTACAACATTCTGTTCGCTTTAAACATTGTCGTTAGTCCTTGCCAAAGTTGCATATCTGTCAAACAACACTGACAGCTCCAACGCTCCAAGTGCTTACTACTGTTAAACAAATTTACATTAACACAGGTTATAGAAGTTATTGAATATCGCTGCAAAAAGTGTATCGAGCTAAACGTAGATTATGTTGAAAAATAAAGGAAAAATTTCTCAACTTTTTTGTATCTTCTTTGTTAGGTCGGCCAGTTTTGGGACCACCCTTGCATGTCTAGAAATTTCTTGAAAACAGGCAACGAGTTCTTAAATTCTGACGAACTGATGGACCTTAAGGCTGCCTGAACTGACTGCACCAGTTTTTTTAATGGAGTTATGTTGAGCAAAAGGTGTACAGAACGAAACCCAGGAATTTGATGAAATTGAAGCAGTCCATTAAAACAATAATTGGGGTGATCCCACAATGACTAATTTTCTGATCACCATTGAGGTCATTTATGCTCTATCATCTTCAAAACCAGTGAGTCGTGCAAAATGAAATTGAATTTTCTACACAATTTTTATAAAAAAAAAAGTTATTTGAATTTCTTATGGTGCCACCCTGTATATCAAACAATTTAAAGTATTACTGGTATTGTGTAAACAAAGTGTGGAGTTAGGTAAATCATACACCATTACAATATGACAAATACAGGGTGTGCCATATGAGTGTTGGCGATTTAATTCTTTAATTCTTCTTCCTGGAAATTTAGTCGCCATGGAGCCGTACACGGGAGTGCAGCGTGCATTTTGTGTCCAAGCGTATTACGAAAACAATAAATCAGTGATTACTGCACGACGTTTGTATCGGCATGAACACGGTTTACATGATTTAAGTGAAGTTCCAAGCGCCAATGTGATACGAAAATGGATCAGAATGTTCGAAACAACCGGCTCAACAGTACCAATTACAGTTCGTGATCGCCCACTTTCTGCAAGATCAGCCGACATTGTGGAGCGTGTTCGTGTTTCAGTTTAGCGAAATCCGCAACAGTCAACACGTAAGAGAAGTCAGTCTTTGGATGTCAAAAGAACAACTTTACGACGAATTTTGAAACGTGATTTGCATTTGAAGGCTTATAAGATTCAGATGGTCCGAGAATTAAAACCTGAACTTTTTTTCAATTTGATGTTAGAGCGGTTCAACAACGTGATTTTTAGTGATGAGGCCAATTTTCACCTTAATGGCCATGTGAACAAGGAAAATTGTCGGTTCTGGTCCGAGACTAATCCCCGACGCTTGCATGAACGTCAACTTCACAGCCCTAAGCTTGTCGTGTGGGCTGGGATAACGTCAACCGGTATTATTGGACCATACTTTTTTGAGGACGAAAGAGGGCATGCGATGACGGTTAGAGCGAACAATTATTGCAACATGCTAGCAGACTTTATGGTGCCAGCTTTGCAATAACTTCTAGGCAATACCTCGAGGATGTGGTTTCAACAGGATGGGGCCACATGTCATACGGCTAGGGTATCCATAGAGCTGCTGAAAATGTTTTTCCTGGAAAACTCATTTCGAAAAGGGGAGATATTGAATGGCTCCCACGTAGCCCCGATCTCTCTCCATACGATTATTTTCTATGGGGCTACCTCAAATCAACCGGTATTATTGGACCATAGAGAATAATCCGATCAATTTAGAGCAGTTGAAGAGGAACATTATTCAGGAAAGTAACAAAATACCGAGAACAACTTTTCAACGAGTTTTCCAAAATTTGCGACTTCGGTTCCAAGAGTGTCAAGCAGCCGAGGGAACAACATTTGGACAACATTATTTTTAAGTCTTAAAAATTCCCATGCTTCTACTTTTTAAAAATACAAATATATTTTTTTTATGTTTCGTAGTCTTTTTTTAATTGAATATTTAAGCCGCCAACACCCTTATGGCCCACGATGTACAAAGTTTTAGAATTTCTTGATAATGTTATGAATATGTACACTTTCACTATTGAACGGTGAAATTTATTATGGCAAAGTTCGCTAAATCCTTCTGAAAATCACACTGAAATATTTTAAACGAAACGAGTTTAATTTATTTTTCTGACTCAAAAATATCCGATGAATTTTCACTTAATTTTTCTATTTATAATTAATACAAAACTTTGTTATTGTTATGACGGAAAGGCGAAATCGTTTTCCGATAGAACTACTCGGAAGTCATACGCAGGCGAGTTTATCGTCCAGAAACCACTGCTTTCATATGTTTTCGCGTAATAAATATTTTTCTCTACAATCACTAAAGAAATCGTCACATGTCGCACTTTAAATCTACTGACACACCATATGCATGGACGTAGTTGAGCGGTACCATCACTGATCGTAAGGATATGCGGCTATTACAACTTCGCTGTAAGGAAACAGACGGCGGTTGGGAAGCCCCCTGTTCGTTGAGGTTGTCGATGCCAGTTGTGATTGCTCCGATTTCGGACCAGGTGATAAATTGGTCTGCAATGGTGGTAGAGTTTGTTGAAGCTGTGGAGGGCTTGGTCCAGGGTTCATATTCACATGCGGCTGCTGCGATAAAACGCCCCGGGATGAAGTATGGGAGGCACCTTTTTGAAAATATGTATTACTTTGGTGTTGTTGTTGTTGATGGTTATATAGCACATTGTTTTGTTGTCCTTGGGTGTAATATTGATGCTGACCGAGATGCATTTCAAGGATATTCGGTGCGGGCGCCATTGAAACTTGATAATTCTGACCGTGAGATCCATGTATAGTCATGCTATTGAAAGGTGTTAGATAAGTTTGTTGGCTGCCATCCTCCTGATGAAAAGGTGTATTTGGTTTGCTATAAAAGTATTCTTTACACTCTGCTCCAATTGTTAATAAGGCGAGCTATAAAAATTAAAGCAATAAACAATTTAGATTCAACTCATTATTATATTGTTAATAAACACACCAGTAACAGGAGTCGCATGATCGTTTCCATTGCGATAGATTTGCAATTTTTATAAACTATGACGGAGTATTGAAACTGAGGTTTTTATCACTTTCGTTGCCAAAGATGAAGTGCAATGAGTTGCCCATATTGGGGATGCATGTAGTTCATGGCGGAATTCAGAGCTCATTATGTTAATTATAAAATAAACGGCCATCGACATTATTAACTGCCGAAAGTATGTGTGTGTATGTATGTGTGTTTAGATATACAATAGGTTTGACACAGTGGGGCGGGTGGTTTAAAACAGAGAATCATTTGACAAATAAACCATTAGATAATATATTGTTGTTAGGCAGTTGTTACGGGAAATGTGCTTTAGTTAATAATATAAATGTATAGATGTTATAGATTCTATAATCAAAATAATAGAAATAAAGAATAAATAACGGATAAGTTGCTAAATGTGTTAATAATGCTATTGATAATTCTACCAATTTATTAACAGCAAAACAAAATTAAGGTTTGAAAAAGAACATTGGATAAATAAAAACTTACAACCTATAGTTTTATTTAAACAGAAATTGTTGGCTAAACGTCGATAGCCGAAAATAGGATCATTTGTTGAAAAGATTAAGCAAAATTATTAAAATCGCCTGTAGATCGTTTCGGAGTAATTATTTCTATAGGAGTTTAAGAAGAATCCAATCAAATTGTTGGAGGTTATGATAAAAGATATACTAAATACAATATAATATACTAAATATAAATGTAGTATATGCATACAGGGTTGCCCATATTCGACAGACCCATGTTTTAAAAAAAAAATCAAAGAAAAAAAT
>JAHXMU010000665.1:418397-431055 GCA_019455685.1 Philornis downsi
TATGGCGTTGCCAGATGGGTCCGTTGAATATGGGCAACCCTGTATAAGTGTAATTTCTCTGAGTGTATATTCTGGAAAGATCGTTAAGGCCGTTTCCAGAATATTCAACTATCATGTGCGTAATCTCTTTCCCTCTTCATCTGTAAATAGGAAGTTTCTGGAATTACGTTTACGTTAGTAAGTTATGTCTGTTTCTTTTATACCGGTTATGTAGTCGAGTCTTTTTACATCAAACGAGGATTTAGACAGGGCGACAGCCTATCGCGCGACCTCTTCAACGTACTGTGAAGAAAGCTGCAGTTAACACGACTCTTACCATCTTAAATAAAAGCCATATGTTACCCGCATATGCAGATGACATACGAGTAGATATTATTGGCCGAAAACTGCGAGATGTTACTGCCGCCTTCTCAAACATCGAGAAGGAAGCAGCGAAAATGGGTCTGGTCGTAAACGATGATTATGAAGAAAGCTGCAGTTAACACGACTGGTACCATTTTTAATAAAAGCCATATGTTACCCGCATATGCAGATGACACACGAGTAGACATTATTGGCCGAAAACTGCGAGGTGTTACTGCCGCCTTCTCAAGCATCGAGAAAGATGTAGCGAAAATGGGTCTGGTGGTAAACGAGGACAAAACAAAGTTATTGGTTTGAACGAACAAAGAGTTTGCTCGTTTGGACGTTAACAACTATAATTTTGAAGTGGTGGAAGAATTCATCCAGCTCGGTTTCGCTGTAAACAAAACGAATGATGTCAGCATGGAAATAAAGAGAAGAGTATTGCTTGCAAACAGACGTTACTACGGGCTAAGTAAGCGATTCAATGATAAAGCCCTCTCTCGACAAATAAAAATCCGACTGTACCAGGTGTTGGTTCTACGAGTCTAGTTATATGGCGCAGAATCTTGGGTTATGATGAGTCAGTACTGGCAGTTTTCGAGAGGAAAACACACAGGAAAATATATGGACCCATCATCGATAACAGAGAGTACCGGCTTCGCATGAACAATGAGCTGTATGAGCTATATGCCAGCATCGACGTGGTCAAACGCCTTAACGCACAGCGATTGCGTTAGCTGGATTAAGTTGTGCGGATGGACCCAAATAATCCGACACTGAAAGTTTTCGACAACGAACTCGATGGACGGGCCAGAAGAGGGCAACCAAATCTCCGTTGTGAAGGCCAGGCTTTTGAAGTACTGTCGAAACTTGGAGTGATGAATCTATAGAAGTGGTGAACAAGTGATTCTTTTTGAATGACTTCCACTTTTTTTACTGGGTGCTAATTGATATTTTCTAATCTCCGTCAAAATCCACCTATTACAATCCAATGCACTCGAAGTGAAGATATTGTAAAGATTCGGCTCTATCAAAGTGGTCCACTGTAATCTTAAATCGGCTGATTGATCGAAACTTGCTGAACAACATAATGTTGCTACTTTAGCTAAAGATGGGTAGGTTGTTGTTCTCCAATCAAAACATAATTAAAGACTATTGAAGAGCATGAGCGTGAGTGGAACTGAGCAATGTGCGTGTGAGTGTGATGTTAAGCATTGTGGGAAACCGGTTAAATCCAACAAGTTATTTCCATCATCAATAACAGTAATGTTGAAAGCGTACAAATTGGAATGTAAATCCATTTCATCACACATGTTGTGATCCACTCACAGCACATTCACTTAGATGCATGTGAATGTTGTCAGTTCGTGTTGTGGATACGTTCATATAGTTTTTGGCAAATGATAACAACAAAAGAAACATTTTGGCATTATTTTCTCCATTGTTAGAGTGCGAAGTTGGTGGTCTTTTCTATGCTATCATTTGGGGAACATTAAAAAGTTTTTAATAATCCAACTGACTTGATCGAACTGACAACAATAACATTTCGAAATGATGACGAGTGTTGGTTTAGTGACTGGACACGCACACCAATATTAACTAGCTCAAATACATAAACCACTGTCTGGGTATACAGCGATCCACAAAAGCGAAGGTTGTGTTTTCTAATTATGCTCACTGTTCACTTTCAATATACTACATAATCTTTCACATCATACAGTTGATGTTTAGTGTAACAACCCCAAAAGTATGACCGACTGTATGGTGCGTAAATGAAGCCTGACACAATTGTAGAGTGACTACGACAAAACCTAGAGTAAATTATTGGTTAGACCTACGGGCAAACCCTATTTATAAATCAATCCGCACCAATTAGTTTTCAAAAACCACTACTTTATTGATAATATTAATAATGATTAGATATTAATTATTAATCATGATTAGGTTATATGTGATCCATGCGGAAAAATTCGATATACTCGTATAGAAGTTTTAAGTGATTACTTGGTGTATTTGCAATTGATATAAATTATTTAAAATTCATCATTAACCACAAAAGACATACTAGTGCGACTCCAAAACTAGCCGACCGAATAAAGAGGGCACAAGAAAGTTGGGAAAATCGTTCTTTATTTTTAGCTCGATAAACTTTTTTTTTAGCTCGATACACTCTTTCAAGTGATATTCTTATTCATATAGCTTCTATATGCTGTTTATAGTAAGAACTGTTAAACTCCTTAAAATATCCATCAAAGGCATAATCCATCTCTTCATTGTTGGCAAATCGTTTACCACCGAATCATTTTTTCAAGTTTGGAAACAGAAAATAATATGGGGGAGCTAAATCTGGCAAATAAGGTACGGGATAAAACAATTCGAACTTTAATTAATTAATTTTCGCCATCGCAATAGTGGATGTGTGAACTGCAGCATTGTTTTGAAGAAACAACACTTTCTTTTTCGCCAAATGGGACCATTTTTCCATAATTTCATCACCCAAACGCTGCAATAAATTAACATAATATTCGTCATTGATGATTTTTCCTTTCTGAAGATAATCAATAAAAATAATTTCATGCGCATCCCAAAAAATCAAATGTCATGACCTTATGTGCAGGTAGAAACGTCTTTGAACGACACGATTCCCTAATTCCAGTCCATTGCTTTGACTGTTCCTTTGTTTGAGGTATGAAGTGGTGGAGCCATGTCTCATCCATGGTTATAAATCGTTGCAAAAATTCGGCTATATTGCGATGAAACGTCGCCCAACTGAACTGAACTCTACTAAAACATATTCACGACGCTGTTTTTGCTCTATGGAAAGCAAGCGCGACATCCATCTTGCTCACAGAAGTCCACGAGGGTTTAACGTGAGTCTCGCCGTGAAGGCCTTACCCACGGTGTGCGACACACTGGGCATATTACAATGCGATTGCCAACGCCCCCCTGGGATAGCCAAGTAAACTTAGCTATCTAGGAAAAGGGGCTGACAATTGTGCTATTAACACATATTGGCAGCCCTTTCTTCGCAGCCAGGAGATACCAAATTGATTATGCTAGTATGGAACATAATCCCCACTGGCGGAGGTGAGGCCTATCTTACCACCTCTGCTACTCTATGGGTCTGTAGCACCCGGTTGCAATGCAACTCCACATTCGAGCACGAAGTCTCTACCAGCGATTTTGGTATCAACCACAACCCGCGTGATGCTCCCACTAGGGGTCCTACACCAAATGATCAGGCGGGAACTCAGTCCCGGGGCCTCCTGATCCCCACGCTACCGGCCAAACTCACCGGTTGGAGCTGCGCAGCAAAGCAAATGGCTAAGCTACTACCAAATCGTGATTTATACACCATACTTCACGGGATTGGTCGCCCTGTGGCACGAGATACAGACTGGACATTTTTACATACCTGCAGGCACGGAGACCCCAGGCAGATGGAACGGTCGATACTACATTGCAAGGATGCAGTATCCTCACCGGTGGGAGGCGGGGAAAACTCCAAACCCCTTCCGTTCGGCGACCGTGAACGGCAACCATGAAATATAGACATAGGGAAGACCCTATGCCTGTCCGTATCCCCCGAGAGATCAACAAGATACAGATGACAGGGCACGAACCCGAGACCTGCACGTGTGTATCCCTATCACCCCCGGTACCAGACAAAGCCTCTGGTGAAACTTCGTAGATAATCTAACTCTGTAGAAAATCTACTTCCAGTTTCAACCCCTTGCGGCCCAGCGACTGGTGCCCCCGCAAACGAGCACACAGCTGCCAACAATCAAGCTGAACGGGATTGTGGGATCAGCATGATCCGAACAGTCCCACAGCCGCTCAACCCCCAGGTCAGACTGCCGTGAAAAGGTCAGCAGACCCACTTCCCCCAACTACGTCACAGTAGCCCTCCGCCGAGCAAACGCTCTGGAAGCAAACACCGTTGCTCTAGCCAAACCACACTGTGTAGAGAGCATATTGCTAACCACCCAGTCATCCCCAGACCTTGTTATCGCTAATCCCTAGAGGTCCCTTATATCTGCATATAAGGGACATTCGCACAAAACGTGCCGCCAGTCTTCGACTGGTGCACCACAGTTGCACGACTCGCGAACGGACAGGGCTCTCTTATGCAGGAAGGCATTGAGTGACCCATGTCCCGTCAGTAAGAAACCAAGGCAGAGGTTAAAACCAAAGTCAGGGTTTCTTCCAACGTACCTAACATCTGGCAAAAACCTAAATGTTGCACGTCCGTTCTGACTCTCTTCCCAACGTGTTTGCCATCTCGACAAGACGCATTCGTCCAAGAGCCCCCTAAACTCAGCCCTACTCATGCTCTCTACCCCCCCAATGGGCCAGTCCGTTTCCATAAGTGCATACCCTTTCCTGGCCTTGAATTCCGTCGCGCGACGGATAACGACAAGATCCAGCGGGGCAGCACCCATCAGTACTTGAAAGGCCTCTGTCGAAACCGTACGACACACACACACAGCTTTCTCATCTTCAAATCTTCAGTCAGTATACGATGTATAGCACTTTTTGAAATGCTCATTCCAGCTGGCTCACACACCTTCAGCCGACGATTATCCAATACCATTTTGTGGATATTCTTAAACGTGTCTGGCGTGGACACCTCAATTGGTCGGGCACTGCGTTGTTTGTCTTGGCAGCTCGTACGGTGTCGTTTAAACTCTGCCATCCAATATTTTACAATCGTAAACGAAACGAGCAGACTTTCCCCAATGTAGAATCTAGCTCGGCTTTATTACTAGTTAGACTGAGACCTTTTTGATGGGAATTTTGAATATCATAACGGTGGCCAATTTTTCACTGTTTACAAATTCAATGAGATCGTTTACTTTTGATGGCTGATGAAAATACTAAGCAAAGTGCCGCTTTGGAACTTGAAAATAAATGTCTTATGATGACGTCACTTTTCACTAAAATGTGTTTTTTTTTTCAAACTACTGGCAACATCTATACATCAGGGATCGCCTTTGTAAGTGTTACAACTACACCAAACCGTTTCAAGTTCCTTTAGATTTAGGCTATCGAAGTGTAGCAACCAACGGCTAATGACGGCGCGCTCATTTGTTGACAAGCTTCTGTCTGTTTGTTGTAATTCACAACAATGCATAGTTCAATTTGCGAAAAATGTCAATGTGTCTATTCGTAGCATGAGGCGTATATTAAAATATGAGCTACGATTGAGGCCTTACGAAATACAACAAGTTGCAAAATTTAACAAAGGTGGTTGCTTCAGCAAGGACTAAGGTGTGAAAACGCATGCGCATAGTTTGCGATGTTAAAAATTTGGTCTTTTAGGATGGTATAGTTTTTAGGATTCAGCAAAATGAGAACAAACAAAACGATCGCATATGTTTAGTATGCAAATCAAAAGACAATTTTAAATCCTTATAAATACAATTTCTCCTTTCTTCAAATTCTAACAGGTAATAGGCTACTGTCAACAGGTGTAACTTGCCTTTATCACCCCTAAATAGACAGTCCATATCATAACAGCAACAATTTCACTGAAGATTGATTGGAATCCACGTCGATTTTCAATTTCGCGGTAATAGAGGATGAAAAAGAAAATTGATGTATGAGGATTAATGCCCGATATTTCTTTTTCTAGGTGGCAACATGTGAATGGCACAATTAGTTAGACGGTGTGAATTCTTTAGCCGATGTATACTATTATTAAGCTGACTGAAACCATTCAAAAGTAGTTGTCAGAAGTAAATTTTTGAGTACCACGAAATTGTTCTCTTTTCATAATTCATCCATTTCTTGTGGGTGATTCTTTTAACTTGAAAACTTTTTTCAAAATTTTTTATGTCACCAACTTTTACAACAAATATTTGATACTCCTATTTCATTTTCTTGATTTCAAATCCTAATTACGTATCTTGTGTGGAAATGCTTTAGCGCTTTTTTGGTGGCTATTCTCCTTCTTCTATTCTTCTTCTTAGGTGGCGACTGGAATAGACATCCTTATCTATTATACGCGGCCTGTAGAAAATAATTCGAAGCGCTTCGATCTTCTGGGCTCTTTTTCCATTATATGAGTTCCTACTAATAACTTCAGAGAATAGCTTTTCCACACTTTCTCTGACAGCTCTAAAGGACCATGTATAATTCCGTTTCAAAATATAGTCTATAATGGAATTTATTAGCTCTAGGATTTGCGGAATTATAATGCAATGCTCATGAACCAAAAATAAAATTCAGTTTTATTTCAACTCGAAGCTTCTTACTCGTTTAAAGGTTGTTCAAAAAAGAAAAAAAAAAAAAAAAGTTAAAAACTTATGATGAACAAGTAAAGTGTTAGTTCTTCTTCGTAGGTGGCGACTGAAATAGACATCCTCATCTATTATGCACCGCCCGTAGAAAATAATTCCAAGCGCTTAGATCTTTTGCGTTGCTCTTCCAATTCGTCACACCAAGTTTCGATGGTATTTCAAAAGCCTGGTCTTTCCAGTGCAGTTTTGGTCGCCATCTTCGGCGCCGTCCATTAAGTTTGGTATGCTTTCCGTGCCGGAGCATTTGGGTCCATCCGCACAACATGACCTAGCTAACGCAGTCACTATATATTAATGCGTTTGACCACGTCGATGTTGGCATACAGCTCATACATTGTTCATGCGAAGCCGATACTCTCCGTTAACGATGATGGGTCCATATATTTTCCGGAGTGTTTTCCTCTCGAAAACTGCCAGTACTGATTCGTCATAACCCAGGATTCTGCGCCATATAACAAGACAGGTTGAACCTACGTCTGATACAGTCGGATTTTTGTTTGTTTGTCGAGAGAGGGCTTTATCATTGAATCGCTTGCTTATCCCATAGTAACGTCTGTTTGCAAGCAATACTCTTCTCTTTATTTCCATGCTGACATCATTCGTTTTGTTAACAGCGGAACCGAGGTAGGTAAATTCTTTCACCACTTCAAAATTATAGTTGTCAACGTTCACACAGCGTCCCAAACGAGTAGACTCTTTGTTTGTTGAAACCAATAATTTTGATTTGTCTCCGTTTATCACTAGACTCATTTTCGGTACATCCTTCTCGATGCTTGAGAAGGCTGTATTAACATCTCGCAGTTTTCGGCCAATAATGTCTACTCCTATGTCATCTGCATATGCGAGTAACATATGGCTTTTGTTACAGATGGTACCAGTCGTGCTAACTGCAGCTTTTCTCATATTCATCTCCAACAGTATGTTGTAGAGGTCGCACGATAGACTGTCGCCCTGCCTAAATCTTCGTTTGGTGTAAAAAGGCTCGCTAAGATCTTTGCCTATCTTCACTGAAGACTTCGTGTCAGTCAGCGTTACCCTACAAAGACGTATAAGCTTTGTATGAATTCCAAACTCGGACATAGCTTCATACAGTTTTTGCCGTATTGACCTATAGAAAGCACCTTTATAATCGACAAAATGATGGTACGTGTCAATCTGTTTTTCTTGGTTCTTCTCCAGAATTTTGTCGGTCGTGCGAATATCTGGTCGGTTGTTGATTTACCCGGTTTAAAGCCACACTAATAAGGTCCAATCTGGCCAGTTAGAATCGGCTTTAGTCATTCACATATCATACTCGACAGGACCTTGTAAAAGACTGATACTGCGATAGTTTGACAACCACTTGGGTCGGCTTTTTTAAACACAGGACACAGTACACTCAAATTCTAATCATCGAGCATGTTTTCCTCGAGCCAAATTGTATTTAGAAGCTGATGCAGGCTGTTTATCAGCTCATCGCCAGCAGCATCAGCAACAGTAATTTTAAGATTGGAAACTCTTTATGTAGCCAGATAAAAGCTTTATTTTGTCGCAAGAACATAAATATGGGAAACGTATTTTTTCTAGTTCTAAAAATATTTCATTTTACAAAATTCAAACAGTTTTAATTGAACACACTTCTGCAGGCAGTAATGTTCAATTCCACGAATTTCGTGTTGTGTTTCATTAATTCAGATAGGTTGGGTTTTGTACGATTTTGTATGAAAAATACAAAAAAATATTATGTGGTTCTTTTTTACAAGTCAATAAAATTGATTATTCTCTCAATGTGAGGAAAAATCGCTAAATATTTCTGAAAATTCTGGATGAGAACCAATCTAAATAAAGCGGAATATACTGGATTGGTTGCTTTGTAAGCATAATAATACGACGTTATCTTGAAATTTTCTATCAAAGCTGCATTTAATGCAAAAACGATGCATGAGTTTGTATAACTGTCACTGCGTGGCATTTTCTCTACATGATATATTTTTAATGAAAAAGGACACGATTTTGTTGTCAGTTGTTGTGATGGTAATGCTTTTATGTACTTTATAATATAAATAATAATATATTCATTTGATAATATAAAAAACATTTAAAACAATTTGCCATTTAGTCTGTGTAACATCAAAGGAACAGAAAACTTTCTGACTACATTTGCTTCTCTGCTAATTGTCGTCTGTATTCGCTTGTCTTTAAGACATATCTGACTAATCTTAGTGTAATAATCAGCAACTGACTGTCTGCTGGGGCACATCACAACATTTGGTACGCACAAATGCATATCAAGAGTGCACATTAACTCAGTAGTGGAATTGTCAAGGCCTCCTGCGTATACTACTTTCTGCAACGCCGTCTATTAGATCCTTTAAACGTGCCAACATGCCATTTCCTTATTATTGAATTATTTATATTTCTTTTTAATCGTAAGCATTTACTTTCAATATTACTAAGATTGGAATTTATTGTTCTAAGATTATTTTTTTATTATTTATATATTTATATATAATAAGTTATGACAATTTTTTTTTGTATGATATTTTTGACATTTAGAATGTGTGGGGGATCATTAAGTCTTTCCATATTAGTATCAATAATTCGAACTCATGGCAATGGTTATTTTCCAAAAATAAAAAATTTTAAATTAAATATTTTACAATGTTAAAAATTAATTTTGGTACTTCATTTGTGTTACCAGAATTCCTTTTATTATTTATTAGAATATAAGTTGTTGCATAAATAGAGCGAAGATGCTGCTTGCGGTCTAAAATTTCATTCCATTTGACTCAGTAGTTGCCAGAATGAAGTAGCGTTGAATGAGTGTTGCCAGCATTATTATTCTCTTCTTATAGGAGTCTCCACGGAGGTCTTCAAGACGGCATAAAAGGTGTCATGAGCCATTCTACATTGCCCTCAGATGTTGTCATGTTTTACTGGCAACCCTTGCACTAAATAAATAACACTTCAGATGACAGGTATTTTACACGTGACAACCATGCCAGAACGGCGGTTATGAAACCACTAAATGGAAAGCTTTATTTGGAGTTTTTGGACGTTTAAAATAAATAATTCCAAATGCTTCTTTTTCAATTTTAAGAGTGGAAATCCTACTATGTAATTTCCATAAATATCGTAAATGCCGTTTTTAAGATTTTAGCCGTTGAATGGGCCCTGTTTTCATTGTGATACCTCGCTTTCGAAAATGCTTTACGCGTATTAACTGGGGCTGATTTTAGTGCAGTCAGAGGATAGCATGCACGAAATTTATTTTAGAACTCTGCAAGTTCGAATTTTTTTTGTAATCTCCTAACAAAAAAAGTGCATCCAAAGACGATAGAGTTTTCGAGATGTAATACAATGTAGTTTGAAAAACCAGGTACCCATCTGAGTTTCACTTAGAGATTTTGAAACTGCAGGGATCAGCGTTCAAAGTGTTATCAGTTGAAAAGGCTGCCATTTTGTCAATTTAGATTTTTTTTTTTAACTTTATTATATTGTATATCGCAAAAATATTTTAAATTTAAAGAAAAATATACCGTATTATCGTTTATCTATTATATTGTTCACTTTCCGTTTTCAAGTAAATTTAAATAAAATGTACATGAAGCTATGACTTCGATGAAACTTTTATTTCATTATAATGCTTGGATCTGGCCATTATATATGAAATACAATGTTATTTGAATGACCACCTCTGGATTGGTTGTAGCAGTAGATCCTTTTGAGGTAGTTTTCGAAAAACTACGGCCCAATGACACTTCCAGACCATAATGTCCAGCAAACAGTCACTTTTTTTTGGATGCAATGGCTTTTCCACAATCACTTCCGGTTTTTCCGAGCCCCATATATGATAATTTTGCTTGTAACCACCGACCGAGTGCGAAATGAGTTTCATCGCTGAAGAAAATTTTATGCAAAAAATTAGCATTGAAAGCCTGTTGCTGTAACACCCAATCAGTGTATGTGGAGTGTTTCAAAAATAAGATGAATTTTCAAATTTCGCGGGCTACATACATTCGATTTTCGAATATTATTTTTTTTTTTATATTAGAACACTCATCTCGAAGATATGTTGACGGTTTTATCCATATAGCATATTTAGTTTGTTTATGAGAGGCACAAATAAGACAAGTGTTTTGCGTGTTCGGCGATTTTCTGCTATCGAAAAAATGGATCAAAGAAGTTGCATCAAATTTTGAGTAAAAAATGGAATTAAGTGCTCAAAAACACTTGAAATGTTATCAGTGACATACGGTAAGAGTACTGTGAGTCAAAAAACTGTTTAAAAGTGGTACAAGCTTTTCTCAGGAGATCGAGAAGATGCCAACGACGACGCTCGCTCTGGACGCCGTAGCACATCAACAACCGAAGAAAATGTTGAGAAAGTGAAAAAAATTGTTATGGAGAATCGTCGAATCACAATTAGAGAAGTTGCTGAGGATGTTGGCATATCGGTAGGCTCATGCCAAGAAATCTTTTTGGAAATTTTGGGCATGAAGCGTTTGGCAGCGAAGTTCGTTCCAAAATTGCTGAATTTTGACCAAAAACAACATCGCATAAGCATCGCTCAGGAATTGTTGAATGACATCAACGATGATCCAGATTTGCTTAAAAGGGTCATAACTGGTGACGAATCATAGGTATATGAAATCGAAACCAAAGCCCAATCGTCCCAATGGAAGAGTTCAGGAGAGCCATGACCAAAAAAAAACACGCCAAGTTCAAT
Source organism: Philornis downsi (assembly GCA_019455685.1). Lineage (NCBI taxonomy): Eukaryota > Metazoa > Arthropoda > Insecta > Diptera > Muscidae > Philornis > Philornis downsi. The sequence goes on from JAHXMU010000665.1 coordinate 429,753, forward strand.
GAAATGCCAAGGCTTTGCTCAATGTCTTCTTGGATTACCATGGCGTAGTAAATCAGGAGTTCCTACCACGAGGTCGTACGGTAAATAAAGAGTATCACCTTGAAATTGTGCGCCATTTGCGTGAAGCAATACCAAAACGCCCGGAATTGTGGGAAAAAATTCATGTCTTTTGCATCATGATAATGCACCTGCTCACTCAGCTTTGCTGGTGAGAGATTATTTGGCCAAAAACACTACCGTTATCATGCTTCAGCCACCGTATTCACCAGATTTGGCCGCCTGAGACTTTTTCTTGTTCCCAGGATTGAAGAAACCCATGAAAGGACGGCGTTTTGCGACGATTGAGGAGATAAAAACCGATTCGCTGAAAGAGCTCAAAGACATGCCAAAAAGTGCATTTCACAACCGCTTCGAGGATTGGAGAAAATGCTGTCACAAGTGTACTATATCTGAAGGGGACTACTTTGAAGGAGATAAAATAGAAATTGATGAATAAAAAAATATTTTTTGAGAAAAATGAAAATTAACCGGCTTTCATTGTTGCGTGATTTGGCCTCTATACCGATAGAGGTGCAAATCCAAATGCAAAATACGCCATGATGACTCTTAAGATAGGCCCAATTGCTGAGAACGATATGGCATCGACAAATTCGGATTATCCGCCACACTTTCAATAAAAGAAGCGATATTTTCGGCAGTGCGTACATTGCGATAATGCACAAACCTGACCACATCTGTCAGGTCTTCCAGTTTCTTAAAATTTCAATACAAGCTTGTCAATTCCAGTAGGATGACGACCATAATCACTCCGTAAAGCACGAAAATTGCCTACGCTTAAATCATCACTTTTGTAGTAAACTGTAACTATTTTTACGCGTTCTTTGGTAAAAATAGTGCTATATTCGTAAATGCTAAATCTTTCACTAAATAACTGACACTTGACAGATGACAGGTATTTAACAGCTGACAGTCTTGCCAAACCGGCGGTTCTAAAACCATTAAATGGATAACAAGAATGGTGTCCACATTTCAGTCAAATATTGTATGTTTTCAACTTTGAAACTTTGAAAACTAGCGACGTTCAATGGGCATCCTTCTGGAGAACTGATATAACGCAATAGATCCTGACTTCGTATCGGTGCCCCCCAATGTTAGCCTGTTCATTGTGGAGGGGAATTTACAAGATCTGTGAAATGGATACATGCCAGATATGCGGCACCTTAAGAAATAAATTCCGCTGCTGAGAAATTATGCATTCGCACAGACACACACACACACACACAGTCGCTTGTCACGGATGACT
>JAHXMU010000665.1:441143-470227 GCA_019455685.1 Philornis downsi
AAAAAAAAACACCAACCCAACAACCGCAGAATACACAATTTTCATGTTCCAACTGGCCTCTTTAGGTCCACTTTATTTTTTTTTTTTTTTTTGGGTTTCATCGTTGTTTCGCCGAAAATTATATCGTTTGACGTTATGCGTAAAAAAACAGCTCGTACTTATGTTTGTATAAACTGCCTTAAATGAGGTTTATCATACTCCGTGTCAGAAATAACAAATTGATTTAGTGAGTGTGTTTTTAAAATCTGTATAAAAGTATCCGTGCGCTCGTATGTGCCACACACACACACACACATACAGTGAGTGGAATAAGAAAGTAGCAAAGAGATTTAAGAAAGCCAATTTTGTCTGAAATTTGAAACACATCAATTGAAAATTAAAATTTCTATTTGAAATTCAAAAGACGTCAATTGAAAATCAAAATTTCCGTATAAAATTCCGGAATTCAATTGAAATTCAAATATTTCATTTGAAATTCAAAAGACATCAATTGAAAATCAAAATTTCCGTTTAAAATTCAAATGACATCAATTGACATTCAAAATACGTCAATTGAAATTCAAAAGACATCAATTCCTTTGTCACGCTACATGTCGTCATTACGTCAGAGCACAGTGACCAAAAAGTACTGAATATTTACCAGGAAAACAAAACATTTCAAATAGACCATTAATTGATACAAATGACGTTCTTCTTCCCCCGCTGCATATACAATTTAAGAACTTTGTCAAGGCTCTGGACAAAGGTGGTGCAGCATTTAAACATTTGTTAGCGGTTTTTCCTAAAATTTCATATGCTAAAGCCAAAGAAGACATATTTGTTGGCAGTCAGATCAGGAAGCTATTGAATGATTACAATTTTTCCCAATGTTTATTGGAAAAAGAATATACAGTCTAGAAATCTTTCAAGAGCATCGTGAACCGTTTTTTTTTTCGAAACAATCAGAGTAAAAACTACAGAGAAACTGTTGCTGAATTATTGAAAAATTTTCAAGAATTAGATGCACGAATGTCACTCAAAATGCATTTTCTTCATTCGCATTTTGATTTTTTTCCACAAAACATACTTAGGTGAGATGGGCGATGAACAAAGCGAGCGTGCTCACCAAGATTTAATGAAAATTGAAACAAATTATCAAGTATTTTGGGACAAAAGTATGCGGGAGGACTATTGCGGGACTCTAATACGTGAAACAGAACCAATAAAATACGCACGACGTTTGTGTTTGTCGTTAATATTGTCGCAGTCTGCTGCAGTCTTTTTGGAAAGACTAGTTATTTTACTGTTGTTTATCTTTATTCATAACAAAATCTTTTATTAAAAAAATTAGTCATTGGTCGAAAAAGTCCTTGTTCTCCGGAGGAGAGAAAAATTGTTTCACGGCTAAGAGGAAGTGGCCAAAGTCTTTGTTCTATAGCAGAAACTATGAATCGGTCGCTATTTTTTGTACGAAATGCCTCAAAGCCTAAAAAGCCTGTCGGCACTCGCGGAAGGCCCAAAAAAAACTTCACAAACAACAGATATCCTTATTGTAACACTTGTGAAGAAGGATTCGTTTGTGGCTTCAAGAGCGATTTCAGCAGAAATTGGAAATGTAATTTTATCGTGAACGGTTCATCGTAGGCTACAAGAAGCACATTTACCAGGGAGGATAGCCAGAAGAGTTTCTTTGCTTAGACAAAAAAAAAAATGTTAATTTTGGGACAAAAGCATGCTGGGAAACTATTGATAGACTCTAACACGTGAAATCGAACCAACAAAATACAAACGACGTTCAAATAACGCCATTCACTTTTGAGAATTAATTTGTTTTTAAATAAACTAATGATTTTTTTATGAAAAAAATAAAAACATTTTTTTGTTTTTGTATCTCGGAAACCTGACATGATAGGGAAAACCCAATTACCGATTCGAATTCAATCTACCAAATTACCCTAGGAAACATATTTGGTTGCTCCAATCTAGAACGTTGTTGGCTAGTGTTATTGGAGTGTTCGCATGATTGTAGGTTTCAACCCAATTTATCTGGATGATACATCCATTGAAAGCATTATTTAAATAAAATGTTTCGAACGAGTCTATCATGCTTCCTGTCCAAAGGCGAATAATTTTCCTAATAGAATTTATTGTCGATCTTCCGTTCTCATTATTTGAGTGGCGGTTACCTCAATATGTCGGACGAACACTTCGAGTAGTGGAGTAATCGACAAGTTTTGTAAATGCTTGCCAAATTGTGAGGTTCGAAATCGTCGTTAAAGTGTATGTCTTGTTGCATGAGTCTAAATATTTAACGCTTGTATAGGGTGGTTTTTTAAGATTTAAGTTTTTCAGGTTGGCAGCACTGGTTGGTAATGGCGTCCAAACGTCATCTGTCAAAGTGAAGAGTGTACAGATCTACCACAACGTCTAATTTTTAGTGAATCGGCCTTACAAAAGCTCAATAAAAATCCGCTTTTTTATCGAAAAATAGTGTTCAGCGATGAGGCTCATTTCTTGCTGAATGGATACGTAAACAGCATTCCGAAAAAACGACAGTCTGGTGTGGTTTATGGGCTAGTGGCATCATCGGTCCATTTTTCTTCAAAGACGACCGTGGAAGAAACGTTATCGTCAACGGCGAACGATATCGACAAGCCAAATTTTTTTTGCCCCAATGCGTTGAACTTGATTGACATGTGGTTTCATCAGGACGGTGCAACATGCCACACTGCTAGTGAAACAATGGATATGTTGAGGGATGAATTTGGTGTGCAGCCTATCTCTCGATTTGGCCGCAAGATCTTGCAATTTAACGCCTTTTGATTATTTCTTGTGGGGTTATGTCACGTCGTTAGTCTATGTGGACAAGCCGAACACTATTGAAGTCTTACAGGATAACATAAAACGCGTTATTCGTGGAATACAGGTCGAAATGCTGGAAAAAGTGACAAAAAATTTAACCATCCGAATGGACATTTTGAGACGGAGCTGAGGACAACATTTACATGAAATTATCTTTAAAAATTACATGGCTAAGACCAATTTATCGATTCCAATACAAAATTTTAATATGTGATTCACATTTGAGTGTTTTATTCGAAATTTGAAAAAACTACGATTAAAAAGTCACCCTATATATAAGAAGCTCCCGCAAGCCTCATTTATGAAATGCAAATGAATCTTTTTTTTTTTTTTTAATTACAAATCATGGTCTTAATCTATTTCTTGTTTTACGTCCATTTTTGTTTTTCCTCCTATCACAGATCATCTGAACAACGTCCACCCTCTTTTATTACACAGATCATAAAGTTTCCATCAATCTTTATCCCTTTCTGCATTACGTTCTTATCTAACGAACTGTACACACGTCGGTACATGTTTTTTCTTTGCAATATAATGGGGTTAATTTCACAAAGGTGATTTTTTTTATAAATTACACTCACTCCCGTGCAAACGGAGAACCACAGAATTGGATTTAATGCGTGCCTTGCAGGTTGGCAGCAGGTTGCCTGCCATCCATACACACGTACACATACACATGCACATAAACGAATGGATGGATGGGTATGTCTGAACGTGGATGTCTGGTGTTTTCACAGCATTGTGTGCGCGTGTAAGTGTGAAAACTACTATACAGTCTGCAAATACAATTTTCTATACCGAAATTATACTCTTTTGCAGAGGTGTGCGTTAGTGTATCGGTTTGTGTGCCAGTAAGAGAGAGAGTTTGTTGTGTTTGGCGCTGATAAATTCTAACAAAAGTTTCAACTTGCGCTTGATTTATGTGATGTTGTGAATCAATTTTATCGCGCATTTGCAACAAAAACTATCCTAACTTTCGTGTTGCTACAAATTAGTTTCTACGAACGAGATACCCTCACCGGGACTGGGGGACTGACTCTTTACTGAAGTTTTCCATAAAGCCAACTACAAAGAATTTCACATTTAACAAATTGAATTTTTATGTAGAGAAGGATTGCATGGACTAATTTAGATGTAGTCATTTTTGGGATTGCTATTTCATGTATTGCGTTGTCTTAAATGCTGCTCCTCGCTTTGCGTAAACGGTGCAAATATCGTACATTGCGACATTAGTGCTTTTATAACCCATTTTTGGGATGCCTTTGAAGTCAAATAGAGTGGGCGAGTATGACAAAAGTAAATGGCATGCATGGATGTTTAACAAGTGTTCTATCTGTCAATATAGGTGTATTCCATGTATCCTTGTAATCAAAGTACTGATTTCGACAAAAAAAAAAAAAAAAATTGTGCACCATATATACACATATGGTCAAACTAATAAGTACGCCGGCTTATTTTTATTTTATGTTTAATTTTATATTTTATATATTGATTTGAATATGATAAAGCCGTGCTCAAGATGGATGCCACGCTTGCTTTCAATAGAGAAAAAGCGGCGTTGTGAAGATAAAGATTAAGTAGAGTGTTTGGTGATGTTTCACCGCAATAAAGCCGAACTTTTGCGTCGATTTTTAGCAATGGATGAGACATGGGTCAACCACTTCACACCTGAGACAAAGGAACAGTCAAAGCAGTGGACTGGAGTGAGAAAATCATGTGAAAGGAAAGTGAATACGATTTCATCCATAGGCAAGCTCAGGGCGTCTGTTGTTCGGGATGCTCATGGGATTATTTTTATCGATTATCTTCAAAAAGAAAAAAACATCAACGAGGAATATTATGCTAATTTATTGCAGCGTTTAGGTGATGAATTTATGAAAAAAAGGACGCATTGGCGGAACAGAAAGTGTTGTTTCATCAACACAATGCTCTAGTTCTTACATCGACCATCGTGATGGCCAAAATTAATGAATTAAGGTTTGAATTGATTCATCATGTAGTTTATTCGCCAGATTTAGCTCCCACGGACTATTTTCTATTTCCAAATTTGGAAAAATGGCTCAGTGATAATAGATTTGCCAGCAATGAAGAGGTGGAGTCTGCGATTGATAGCTATTTTAAGGATTTTGACAGTTCTTATCACAAACATGGTATAGAGGCTATTGGAAAAAGTGTAGCGAACTAAAAGGAGATTATGTTAAAAAATAAAGAAAGTTTTTCCCAACTTTTTTGTGCCTTAATTTTGTTTTATACAGGGTGGGCCATAAGGGTGTTGGCGGTTTAAATATTCAGTTTCTCGGTAACGCGCGGCGCGGGATGGCGGGGAATATGTTGTTCGCTGCGCGGCTTCCCGGAAATTTAGTCGCCATGGAGCCGTACACGGGAATGTTAGCGTATTACGAAAACAATAAATCAGTGATTACTGCACAACGTTTGTATCGGCATGAACACGGTTTACACGATTTAAGTGAAGTTCCAAGCGCCAATGTGATACGAAAATGGATCCGAATGTTCGAAACAACCGGCTCAACAGTACCAATAACGGTTCGTGGTCGCCCAGTTTCTGCAAGATCAGCCGACATTGTGGAGCGCGTTCGTGTTTCAGTTCAGCGAAATCCGCAACAGTCAACACGTAAGAAAAGTCGGTCTTTGGATGTCAAAAGAACAACTTTACGACGAATTTTGAAACGTGATTTGCATTTGAAGGCTTATAAGATTCAGATAGTCCAAGAATTAAAACCCGATGATGTCAATAACCGACTTATCTTTGTCAAGTTTTCCTGGAAAACTCATTTCGAAAAGGGGGGATGTTGAATGGCCCCCACGTAGCCCCGATCTCTCTCCATGCGATTATTTTCTATGGGGCTACCTCAAATCGGTAGTCTACGAGAATAATCCGACCAATTTAGAGCAGTTGAAGAGGAACATTATTCAGGAAAGTAGCAAAATGCCGAGAACAACTTTTCAACGAGTCTTCCAAAATTTGCGACTTCGGTTCCAAGAGTGTCAAGCAGCCGAGGGAAGCCATTTGGACAACATTATTTTTAAGTCTTAAAAATTCCCATGCTTCTACTTTTTAAAAATACAAATATACTTTTTTTATGTTTCGTAGTTTTTTTTTTAATTGAATATTTAAACCGCCAACACCCTTATGGCCCACCCTGTATAACTATTTTTGTTTTGAAAATGACTTCCTTGGTTATTTACGCATATTCGGCGACAGCTGATCAGAAAATTATTCATTGCGGCCTGAAGGGTTGAAGTAGGGAACCGCCTCAATTATTATTTTAATATACTGCTTTATTTCAGTCAAATTCCTTGGTTTCGTTTTGTACACCTCTTGCCCGACAAAACCCAATAAAAATGTCTGGTGCTGTCAGGTCGGGTGGCCTTGGGAGTCAGCAAAATGTGGACTTTCTGAATATTATTTTGTTTGGGTATTTTCGTTGGAGCTCCGAATGCTGTTGAAACGGATACGTCTTCGGCGCAGTTCTGGGTAAAAGAAAACTCCTTCAATATCTCTAAATATCGCTCACCATTGCTGCAGTTGACAGTAGCACGATTCGTGAGCCACCCTGTAGTAAAACTATTTTTTTTATTTTGGGAATTTTCGTTGGAGCTCCGCCATAACCAGTTTGGCTATGTGTGCAATTGATCCATCTTGCCGGAACCAAATGCTGTTGAAAAGGATACGTCTTCAGCGCAGTTCTGGCTAAAAGAAAACTCCTTCAATATCCCTAAACATCGATCCCCATTGTTGCAGTTGACAGTAGCACGATTCGTGCACCACCCTGTAGTAAAAGTATTTTTCGGTCGAAGTGGTGGTACGTCTCGAATTGTCGATCTACTAACAGCGCCATGTTAAAGCAATACGTTCATGTCATATAAATATAGTAGAGGTACATTCGACATCTCCCTGACTTCATACGGAGATGTGCGTATTTTAATTACACATTTGCAAGAATGACCATTAAAGATGTAAAGTTAAAAATGAACCGTGAAATTTGAGCTGGTTGTTTGAAACAAAGCGAATCATTTTAATCGATATCACCTCAAACATTTCCTACTCACAACAATAGTCCGCTGGGTATACACATATGGTCGAAAAAATAAGTACATCTGCTCATTTTTTCTTTACGTTAAATTTTAGTTACTTTAACGGAAAGTAAACATGGCAATTCTTTTTTATTTAAATAACCTTAATATGGTAATGCCTTTAAAAGTAAAAACAAAACTAGGGCTTCCCCGTTGTTTTCATTATGAGGTAGTTTTGTTCAGATGTGATTTCAGTGTATTTGTCAAAATAATAAATACATTGCTCAATTCTTTAATATTTTCGCAGTCTGCTGTTGTCTTTTTGGAAAGGCTAGTTATTTTTACTCATAACAAAATATTTTGTTACAAAAATTAGCCATGGGTCGAAAAAGTCCTTGTTCTCCGGAGGAGAGAAAAATTGTTTCACGAAGAGAAAGTGGCCAAAGTCTTTGTTCTATAGCAGAAACTATGAATCAGTCGCTATTTTTTTCACAAAATGCTTTAAAGTGTAAAAAGTCCGTCGAAACTCGCGGAAGACCCAAAAAAACTTCAAAAACAACAGACATCCGTACTGTAACACTTGCGAAGAAGAACCCGTTTGTGTCTTCAAGAGTGATTTCAGCAGAAATTGGAAACGTGATTTCATCGCGATCGGTTCGTCGTAGACTACAAGAAGCACATTTACCAGGACGGATAACCAGAAGAGTTCCTTTGTTTGGACAAAGAAATGTAAAGCCTAGATTGGCGTTTGCAAGAAGTCAACCCAATTGGTTTGGAGAAGACGGTGAAAAAGATGCCTGATGAAGCAATTAGAACTTTAATTCATTCATTTTGGCCATGGATGTGTACTGGAGCATCATCTTAATGAAACAACAATTTCTTTTTCACCAAATGCTGCTTTATTCCATAATTTCATCACCTAAATGCTGCAATAAATTAACATTGTATCCACCGTTGACGATTTTTCCTTTCTGAAGATAGCTAATAAAAATAATCCCATGCGCATCCCAAACAACAGACGCCATGTCCTTGCCTGCAGATGGAACCGTCTACGTCTTCTTTGGGCACGATTCACCCATTCCAGTTCACTGCTTGGACTGTTGCTTTGTCTCAGGTGGGAAGTGGTGGAACCATATCTCATTATGGCTATAAAGGCAAAAATTCAGCTTTATTGCCGTGAAACTTTGTCATACACTCTACTGAAACATCTTCTCGACAGTGTTTTTGCTCTACTGAAAGTAAGCGCGGCATCCATCTTCCGCGCAACTTTCTCATCTTCAGTCAATATACGATGTGCGAGCACTTTTTTAAATATCTGTCATTTCAGCTACTCACGCATCTTCAGCCGACGATCATCCAATACCATTTTGTGAATTTTCTTAACCGTGTCTGGCGTGGACACCTCAATTGGTCGACGTCTACGATGTTCATCGCGACAGCTCGTATGGCCTTATTTAAACTCTGCTACCCAATATTTTACAGTCGTAAACGAAGGATAGACTCCTCCTGAGTAGAATCTAGCTCGGCTTTGGTATTGGTCAACGACTACAATGTTCATCTTGGCAGCTCGTACGGCCTTGTTTAAACTCTGCTACCCAATATTTTATAGTCGTAAACAAAGGCTTTAGATTTGGTTGGCTTTAGTATTGGTTGGACTGAGACATTTCAAATGGAAATATTGAATTGCATAACGGTGACTAATTTTTTCCATGTTTACAAATTCACTGAGATCGTTTCCTTTTGAAGGCTCAAATAAAATTACTAAAAAACGTGCCGCCTTGAAACTGAAGACATATGCGTTTTAGAAAGTTCCCACTTTTCACCAAAATAATTATTTTTCGAACTACCGGCACCATCTATGCATCAGGTCGGTTAGTTTTGGGACCGCCAATGTACCTTTCAAAGCATGTGAGGATAAATGTAGTTTAAGCTTTAATTATGCCATTATTTCTACAGGGTGGCGCATGAATCTTGCTGCTGTCAGCTGTCAACTGTCAATGGGGACCTTTATTTAAAGATATTGAAGGAGTTTTTTACCCAGAACTGTGCCGAAGACGGATCAGTTTCAACAGCATTTGGTTCTAGCAAGATGGAGCAACTGCATACAAGTTAACACAGAACATTAACCACTGTGCTTCTCCAATTTAAACTACGAACAAACCACTGTGTCGCAACATGCGCCTCCGTTTGCCAATAATATTACAATGACTTCGCAAGCAGCGCACTGTTAGCGGATATTTACTATGAACGGACTCCACATGTTGGATATGCGGAATCAGCACATTGTTAGTTTTAAGTTATTTAGAATTAAACGCATTTGGAAGAATGAAGAAAATAAAGAGTCAGTTTGTAATCGCAGCTCAAAATATTAAGACGTCGTTTCTCTCTTAAATTAACTTATATGTACATAGGGCCAGACAGGTTTTGGTGGAGCTTTCAGGAAAATTTTCAAACAAATTAATATCCAGAAATTCCATTTTCCGCTGGGCCTCCATGGTCACCTGACCTAACTGCACCAGATCTTTTTATGGGATTACGCCAAGCTAGAGGTGTACAAAACGAAACCAAGGAATTTGACTGAATTGAAGCTGTCCATTAAACAAACAATAATTATGGCGATCCCGACTTCAACCATTCAGGCCGCAATTAATAATTTTCTGATCAGGTATAACATATGCGTGAATGACCAAGGAGGTCATTTACAGTCTACATATATTATCTTCCAAATCGATTAGTTCTGTAAAATAAAATTGAATTTTCTATACAATAGAAGTAAATTGAATGAAACACATTTATTTAAAAACAAGTTATTTGAATTTCTTATTGTAGCCTAATTGGTGCGCCACCCTATAGGTAGCTTAGAAATATTTTTAGGCACAATATGTGTGCTGTTGTGAGAAAAATTCGTCTGGTGTTTAACAAGGTCATGTGTTTTATGATGTGGGTGAGGTCATATGAGCTTTGCCAGAAAGATGGGGAAAAGTAGTGGCTGGCGATGAGCAATACCTTCAATGAACCATATTAAATACAAATTTTTACAAATTTTGTAAACGTGTTTTCATAATAAGGTTAAATTTTTATAAAAAAAACAGCGAAAACTTAGTTGCTTACATAATAAAGGGTGTCCCAACAAGAACGCAAGACTTAAATTTGGCGCCATTCGAATTGTCATTGTTTGCTAGTAGAAGGTACGAGGTTAGAAAATAGGGGCGCTACACGAATGAACAACGCATTCTCATTGTGGAATTGTTTTACCAAAATGGTGAAAGTTTTGCGGCTACATTCGCAAATTGCGATCAATTTGGGGTCACAATAATGCTCCAAAAGAGTCAACTGTAAAGAGATTAATGGATAAATTTTGCCAAAACTGGGTCTGTTAGTGATGTAAAGACAACAACGCGCCTTCGACCAGGTCGATCGACCAAAAATGTCGCAGCTGTACGTGATGCTGTCGCTCAAACGCCATCCACCTCAATTCGATGCCAAGCTCAGCAATTTGGGGTCTCCAAATCCACTACGCAGCGAATTTTGACGAAAGATTGACATCTTCTTGCATACAAAGTTCAATTGACTCAGGAACTGAAGCCAGCTGACCATGGACAGCGAAGGGAGTTCGTTAATTGGGTATTGGAGAGACAACATGGAAATGCTGATTTTGCGATAAAATCATCTTCAGTGACGAGCCCCATTTCCATCTTGATAGCTTCATCAATAGACAGAAATGTCACATTTGGGGTGAGGAATATCCTCGAGTGATTTACGAGAAGCAAATACATCGTCAACGTGTCACTGTGTGATGTGGATTTTGGGCTGGAGGAATCATTGGACCTTTTTCTTATGAAAATGGGGCATGTCAAGCGCAAACAGTCAATGATGTTCGGTATCGTGAAATGATAACCAGGTTTTTCGTGCCTAGAATTGAAGAAATGAATGTGTGGAGGGCATGTGGTTTCAACAAGACGGCGCCACATATTATACAGCCAGAGAAACAATTCAATTGCTGCATCAGTCATTCCCCGGTCGTGTTATTTCGCGTTTTGAGGACCAGAATTGGCAGCCTAGATCGTGCGATTTAACACCATTAGACCTTTTTTTGGGGGGTTTTTCGAAGTCGATGATTTACGCGAATAAGCCGATGACGACTCAAGTCTTAAAAGAGGAAATTAGACGCTCCATTAATGAAATACCACAGCATTTATGCAAAACGGTCGTTGAAAATTTCATTAAAACATCGCGTGTGTGCCAGCAAAGCCGAGGCGGCCATCTGCCCGATGTGTTGTTCCATACATAACCTCATTCTGTCTACTTAACGATATAATAAAGTTTCACAATTTTTTCTTTTAAATATCAGTGTTCTATTTAAAATTTAAATCTTGCGTTCTTGTTGGGACACCCTTTATTATGCTTAAATGTCTTTTCTTGTATATTATACAGGGTGGGCCATAAGGGTGTTGGCGGTTTAAATATTCAATTTCTCGGTAACGCGCGGCGCGGGGTGGCGAGGGGATATGTTGTTCGCTGCGCCGCTTCCTGGAAATTTAGTCGCCATGGAGCCGTACACGGGAACGCAGCGTGCATTTTTTGTCCGAGCGTATTACGAAAACAATAAATCAGTGATTACTGCACGACGTTTGTATCGGCATGAACACGGTTTACACGATTTAAGTGAAGTTCCAAGCGCCAATGTGATACGAAAATGGATCAGAATGTTCGAAACAACCGGCTCAAGATCAGCCGACATTGTGGAGCGTGTTCGTGTTTCAGTTCAGCGAAATCCGCAACAGTCAACACGTAAGAGAAGTCAGTCTTTGGATGTCAAAAGAACAACTTTACGACGAATTTTGAAACGTGATTTGCATTTGAAGGCTCATAAGATTCAGATGGTCCGAGAATCAAAACCTGAACTTTTTTTTCAATTTGATGTTAGAGCGGTTCAACAACGTGATTTTTAGTGATGAGGCCAATTTTCACCTTAATGGCCATGTGAACAAGGAAAATTGTCGGTTCTGGTCCGAGACTAATCCCCGACGCTTGCATGAACGTCCACTTCACAGCCCTAAGCCTGTCGTGTGGGCTGGGATAACGTCAACCGGTATTATTGGACCATACTTTTTTGAGGACGAAAGAGGGCATGCGATAACGGTTAGAGCGAACAATTATTGCAACATGCTAGCAGACTTTTTGGTGCCAGATTTGCAAGAACTTCAAGGCAATACCTCGAGGATGTGGTTTCAACAGGATGGGGCCACATGTCATACGGCTAGGGTATCCATAGAACTGCTGAAAAATGTTTTTCCTGGAAAACTCATTTCGAAAAGGGGGGATATTGAATGGCCCCCACGTAGCCCCGATCTCTCTCCATGCGATTATTTTCTATGAGACTACCTCAAATCGGTAGTCTACGAGAATAATCCGACCAATTTAGAGCAGTTGAAGAGGAACATTATTCAGGAAAGTAACAAAATACCGAGAACAACTTTTCAACGAGTTTTCCAAAATTTGCGACTTCGGTTCCAAGAGTGTCAAGCAGCCGAGGGAAGCCATTTGGACAACATTATTTTTAAGTCTTAAAAATTCCCATGCTTCTACTTTTTAAAAATACAAATATATTTTTTTTATGTTTCGTAGTTTTTTTTTAATTGAATATTTAAACCGCCAACACCCTTATGGCCCACCCGTTAGTAATGTATGCTCTTAATGAATAAAAATGAAATTAATGAACATTAAAAGTGGTTATCTAGTAAACTTTGCACAAAAAATATGCATAATTTTTTTATTATAGTTTTTCCCGAAACAAACTATTTCGCCTTGCTGCAGCAAAGCAATGAAGTGGGGGCAATTTGTGATTTGTAAAAACATTTTAATGTGTATAAACTTTTATGATACCAATTTTTTGCTCTCAGTCTTATTTTGCATTTGGCAACAGTTTTTTTTTTTTGTTTGTTTGTTGATTGGATGTTTTTTTTATCAAATTTCTTTTCCACCAAATTTTATTACTATCTGTGAAAAACATGGATGCTCCGAGGCTACACACTTATCTGCCATATTTCGTACCTATCAAATTTTGAATCATCCTTTGATTTCTTAAGAGGAAACGATACGCTAATTAAAAAATGTATTTTAAAATACTGTCCTCCTTTTAACGTAAACAATTATTAATCACATTTACTTTTCCTTGTACTCCTTGTACTTTTCCTCCTGCTCCAATAGTATTCCGCCCAATGACACGATTGCATCCATATCAATTCAATATTAGATGCGTTTGTTTATTTTATACATTATTTATTATAGTTTATTTTTCTAGCTGTTACTTACAATACGTTTAATCATATCTACTTACATACACATACAAATACAAATACAAATACAAATAGAAATTGAACTAAAGAGAAGATCTTAAAGTACATTTCACACACACTCGCACACTGGGTAAATAACAAAGTGAACAGGAAACGGAGGAGGATACCTCGAAACTGTTTAAATTGGTAAATAAAAGGGGAATACTGCAACAGAGTCAAGTTAAAAATCACGATGCGATGCAGACATTTACGGTGCATATTTCTCTTGATTTAGTTTTTCCGCGGCTGCCTCGGAATTGGAAGGTGGCGCCTTTGGCAGACTGAAGAATTTCTGTGGAGGAATAGAAAAAAACACAGAAGGAAAGAAAAACAACAATCAGTGAATCGCAGTGAATGTGGGCGAGCAACTGTATGAAATTTATTTTGGAAGATAAAGGACCCAACTCATGGAGCATTGAGTCGCTTCAATGGAATTCATTTAGTGCCATCACATAAATGGACGACAACAACTTACATCATGTATGCCAAATTGACGGGCCTCCTCCATAGTGTCGGGTAGTTTTTTGTGCAATGTTTCAGGCAGGAAGAGGGCGCCAATGGCGCCCACAAGGAACAGTGTACCCAAAATGTAGTAAGGAGCGCGAATATCGACGGTGGTGCCTAAATACACCAAATATGGTGCCAAAACACCGATGGCATTAGCCAGAATGGTGCCAAGTGCAATGCCCGTCTGGCGCATACATGTCGGGTATATTTCCATGCCTTGCAGACTCGCCGTGAAGAAGGTAACTGCGTTGAGGAACTTAATGAAGGCAGCCAAGCCCACCATGACCATTTCGTACTTTGCATCTGAAATGGAAGCGAGTGGTTAGCGTAAACAACTGCCTACAAAACTCATACTGACCCGTTGCCAAAATGATCACAGGAATACACGTTAGAAAGGATATGAAGAATGAGAATGTATTTGTAAAGCGGCGTCCAAATTTGTCACCTGTGGATGGCAAAAAGTTAAACAATTATCTGCTCAATGTTCTCACTGTTATCACATGTAAGTTCATAAGACGTACCCAAGTATTTGCCCAGTATGTAAGCCGGAATCTCGACGATGCTCTGCAGTAGGAAATTCAAGAACGGATTGCCGCTCATCCGCGAACTGAACAGGACTAAAGTGAAATACGATACAGCAACCACGCACCTTGTTAGGGTGCGACATGTTACAGTTAATCTCCTACATTACAACCATTTGGCACACTTACCAGCTGAAGCCCATAATAATGGTGTTTCGTGCCAGACGCCATCCACTGAAGAGGGAGGCAATGCCGTAAGTCACTTCCTGATCGGTGGTACTGTAGATTTCTGCCAGCTCCTTCTCGCTCATATCAAACTGGCGGCCGTTGATTTTGGCAATTTTCTTAAATTGCGTAATCGCATCTCCAAAGCGTTTCTTGCTAATCAACCAGCGTGGCGATTCAATGACGTATCTGTCCATATCACCGAGCAAAAAAGCAAGCATGAAATCAATAGCAAAGGGAAAATTCAATTGAAACAAAGTTACGACCAAAGAGCATAAAAAATTACGAGAAAAAAAGACGCCCCAAACCGAAAAGATAGCAAGCAATGGTTTGTACCCAATGTCCGTAACCCGACCGTGCCAGAGGACAGCCGTCAGACCATCCATCTACAGCCATATTCGGTCATAAAACAAAACATTGTGTAAAAAGGTTCTGGGGTTTTGTTTTCTTGTTTTCTGGTCTCATCGAAAGAAATTGAAAACAATCGAATGAATTTGATTGGATTTCAAATGAATTGAACATTTGGACACAGACATCCAGCCTCACACATATCCAGGCAAGCCACTCTCATGCATATACGTACGAGTATGTTTGAAAGCAAGACATCGTGCAATTGCGTTGTTGTGCTACAACCGTTCCATGGATATATCAAGTACTCACTCACGCACTCGCAAGACATACACTTGCATTCCAACCCACTCAGGACCAAAAAGGAGCAAATCCCAACAACAATATGCTACGGCTATTGTTTTTAGAGCTTAACAGAGTTCTATAGTTCCTTTTGCAAATTGTCGTAATGAAGCGACAAAGAAAACAGAAAACTAACAACAACAACGACAACAACAACACCACTCCAAAAGCCAAAAAGATCAAACCGCATTCGCATGTCCTTACACCCTTTAATCTATGAGTGGGCTGCGAGGCGGAGTCTTGTCTCATCTACTCACTTGGAGAAAATCAAAACTACAGCAGTCGGCAACGTTGTTATCCACATGAAGGGCTCCCATTCACGCAACCACCAGAAGAGCAGGGGCATCACAGTCGTACCGATTGACCAGCCAAAACTTTGATATATCGCAATTGTACTACGATCTTCTCTGGAATAGAAAAAGAAAAAAGTGCGGAAACAAGTGCATTAGGGAAAGTGTCCAATATCAAGCAAAAGATTAACATTTCAAATGACTGTCGATTGTCATGATTAACACAAAGATTAAAAAGAAGTAGGGGAGTAAAAGGTGCATTTTCGGAAGGTCAAGTACAGGATATATTATTAAAACAGCAAGTTAAGAAACTGAGTCTTTTTCACTACTGAACAAATATTAGGGGCGCTACTAAATTCTCGCTGTTCTTTTTTTTATAAAAAACATGTCTACAAATGATTCATTGAAAGTATTGCCCATCGCTGGCTACTACTTTTTCCCATCTTTCTGGCAAAGCTCTTGTTAATGCCCAGAACCCACGTTTGCAAATTGTAAGACATAAATCCTAACTTTATTATCTCCACTGCAATTGAGACTTTTAGATGTAAAGTTCTCAATTGTAATGAGATTAAGTGCTTTAGAGTAAACTTTAAGTCGACTGAGCTATTAGAGAATTTATTTGATTTGCTCAAGTCAGTTCTGATACTCCCCCCATACGTGTAAGACGAGTTTGCCTGCACACATAATCCTGTATTTGATTCAAGGTATAATCCCTAATAAACTTTGGAAACGAAAGCTAATCCCCGCTAACCTTTTATACTTTTATAAATCTCTTGAGGTAAATATATGCCAGAAGTGAACCCGTTCCTGCCGAACCAGGCATCCTTATTTTTTGGTCCTTCGAGCCGGATGACATATATTTCTCTTGAGAGCCCATACTGCTGAAGTTTCCTGAAGTTTCACATAACCCCCTGGCTCCACTCGGAGATACTCTTCAAAATCAACCCCTTACACCGCCCTGAAACATACAGCTCTAATCCCGTCGCGATAAATCTGTTCACCTTTTGAGGCTATCCACGAATATAGCCATTCCTTGATATTGATATGATTGGAACTGCTGGTCAGCCAGACCTTGTGCCATCAAACGGAAAAGGTGATAATCGAACGCGCAATATCTGGAGAATATGGAGAATGAGGTAAGACTTCCTATTTCAGCGCTTTGCCGTTTGGTTGCTATAGCAGCGTGAAGTTGGTAGCACTTCAAGCGCCTACCTCCGTTTATATAGTAGGTGTGCAACTAAGTTCTCGTAGTTTTTTTTTTTTATAAAAATGCAACTTTATTATGAAAACATGTTTACAAATGATTCATTGAGAGTATTGTCCATTGCTAGCTAATACTTTTTCCCGTCTTTCTGGCGCAGCTTGAATTTCGTCACGAAAAAACTGTTCATCTTTTGAGGCTATCCATGAATCTAGCCATTCCTTAATATTGTCATATGATTAGAACTGCTGATTAGCCAGACCTTGTGCCATCGAACGAAACAAGTGATAATCAGACGGCGTAATATCTGGAGAATATAGCGGATGGGGTAAGACTACCCATTTCAGCGTTTCCAGGTAGGTTTTAACGGGCTTAGCCACGTGAAGCCGAGCGTTGTTATGGTGAAGAATCATTTTTTCATGTCTCTCCGCGTATTGTGGTCGTTTCTCGTGCAGAGCTCGGCTCAATCGCATTAATTGAAGTCGATACCGATCTCCAGTGATGGTGATTCCGCTTCATTTCAACAGCTTGTAATAAATTGCCCCGACTTGGGCACATCAAATACAGAGCATAACCTTCGCAACGTTAATATTCGGCGGAGGCGACGACATTGAGCATGACCGGGCAGCCTCCATGACTCTCTTTTTTTTGGATTGCTGTAATAAATCCATTTTTGATCACCTGTTACAATACGATGAAGAAACCCCTTCCGACGCTGAAGCAGTTGTTCACAGGCGGAAGAACGACGCTCAACGTCCTTTGGCTTCAACTCATAAGGAACTCAAATTCCTTGCTTTTGAATCATTCCCAGTGCATGCAATCGCTCTGCGGGTAACTCCTAATACTGAAGCAATCTCTACCTGCATTTGATACGGATGCCCATCAAGCAATGCCGTCAAATTTACCGTCTTTAAAACGACGGAACCAATCTCGACACGTTGTCCCACTTAAAGCAGCATCTCTGTAAACGTTTTGAAGCTCTCGGTGAGCTTCAGCCGCCGTTATCTTAGATTGGAAGAAGAAAATCAATACTTCCCTCATATGACGATGATTTGGGACAAAATCATACATATTCACACAATCAAGAGAATAGGCCGTCAAAAGAAAATCACAATTGTGTTGAGATGGTATGTTTACCATATGCGTAAGCTAGGCTCATGACGGTTAGGTTATGGCAGAATAGACTAGCACTTACAACTGACGCCATCTATTGACAAACATCGGGAACTTAGGGCGAGTCTATGGTTCTATGTCCAACAAAGTAAATTTGTTGCGAAATTTGGAGATAACAGCACGAATTGTTGATTCAGCAGGTTGATTATGACGACCATAAAATGGTCGTATCAAACGATGCACATTTGTCACAGAGCACGAATTTTTATAATAAATTTCAACGATTTGCAATCGTTGCTCGTTTGTTAGTCTTTCCATGATGAAATGGCAGAGTATACTGTACACTTTTCACTTTAACAGACGACGTTTGGACGCCATTACCAACCAGTGCTGCCAAATTGAAAAACTTAAATCTTAAAAAATCACCCTGTACTTATTATATTAAGTCTGCTGAAGGGAATCCGTGCGTAGATCACAAATAGTCTTACAGACAGCTGGGCATTGTAAGAATATCATTCTGCTAAAACTTATTTTCGTCAAGCTTTGCAAAAAGCTAAATTGGTCTTGAGCTTAAATAAACACAAAAAAAGTTCTATTATACACACCATACTTAACACAAAAGAATGGGTCGGCACATTTCTATACAAATCGAATAGAAATTTTTAAAAATTTTTTCAACTTAGCAAAGTGCGAAAATTGTGGAAAAATATTAGGGTAAATCAAGTGAATTCCATATGCTGAACATTTTCGATAGATGTTGTCAGTTATGTAGAATTTCAAATCGAACAGTTATGTAGAATAGAATCGAAATCAGTTGAATAGTGACACAAATACGGAAAGAGGATCTTGGTCATTTTGGTAAAATTTTGGTCGTTTTTCTGACTATATTAAACTTAGTAAATACTGATAATTTTGCTATGTGGCGTCTTTTGTACATAAATTTCAGAGACGTGGAAAACAATTTCGATGATTTTACTTTTGCAATAGGCAAAAAATCAAACAAAAATAAAATTGTTTTAAAATTTAAATGGAAATTTAATTAAGTTAAAATTTCCTGACTTTATCTTTGAACCGAAAATTTAGGCGGAAAGTAAATAAGTTTTAAGAGAAATCGCCTTAAGTCGATCGCATCCCTGCATTACAATTGCAGTTGGAACATCACTATGGACGACTAAAGAATACAATCTTTATTTTATTTATAAAAGGAGGAAAAAATGCGACATCTAAATTGTTTAATTTCGAATTACATCAAAGCTGATTCATGGAATTATCTGCAACAGCAATTTCGTGTCATTGTCTGAATGAATTGGAACGTGGTCACACATCCACTTATGATTCATATTGTTCGAGACGGCCAATAAAGGCTATTAAACCAGATGCTCTCTGCACGATATTGTTTTAGCTGATTGTTGTGTAAAAGTGCGTCCTTTTGTTTGGACCACACAGGCGTATCACATGATTCAATGATTTCAGTTTGCATGAACAGCTGGACATTAGCATAAATCTATTATTAACATGTGTCCGGTGTCCGGTCAGTTTCAAAATTGAACTAATTTCATATTCATTAGATGCTGTTTTTTTTTCTCTACATTATTTATTACCTAAATAGGGACATAGAAAATGTATGAGAGGAAGGAGATTTACCATCAGAGGCAGGTTAATTGCGAAGAAACTGTGTTAATTGGAAGGGTTGAACTATTATTTGAATGACTCAAAAATATTGAACAATTGTCGAATCATATGTGCAGAAAATGGACCTCCTTGGGACACTTTTTTGCTATTGAAAGAGATTTGGAATTTTGAAACTTACATATTGGGAGCGCACATAAGGATACTTGCAAATGACTACATCGAGTTACAATATCGAAAACTATACATTCATTATATATCCACCCATACGATGGATAATTGTTTCAACATCGATGGTCTGGTAAAAATCGGTCAATTTAAAAAACATCTTAAATTAATCACAATACATGTCTGATGTGCTGCATCTCTATTACCTTTGGACAAATTGTGAATGGTTGCCACAAAAAAAAAAAACGTTTATTTATATGTGAAATGATTTAAGACCTTGTTGTACAAAGTATTAAGTCTAAATCTTTTAAAAAATATGTGAACGGATTGAATTCCAACCAAACTCTCTAATTGCATTGACAGGCAGTAGACAGCCACTGAATTAGAAGGGCGCCTAATATTCCGTGGGGCCAAAGTTTATACATCATCTACCATGAACTAACTGCAAGTCCACACTATCGGGGACGAGCATTCTTAGGGTGAAAATAAAAACGAATATGCTTTATTTAGTGTTTGAGAATTTATAGTTTTTTTTCAAATAAATTGATAAACAGCATCATATAAAAAAGGGTAAATACATTTTTTACCAAAAACATTAAAAGGAGCTTTTTAAGCCGGACTACCAAAAATTGCTTCTTCGGATGTTTTCGAAAAAATAATTTTTGGAGTACTTCATTTGAACAAATTTGACACCAATTGCTTGGAATCAAAAATGGTTTTAGAAGTAGTTCAAAATTGCATCTTTACAAGTGGTGAAAATGTGAATGTATTTAAATGAGCTACATTTTTTTATATTCAATAAAAAAATAAATGACATACCTTGTATGAGAATTGCTAACACTTCGAAGGACGACCCCTTTTATAACTCTTCTAAAAGATGTGAAAGCACTTTTGATTAAAAAAGTTATTTCAATTTGTTATTGAAGCACAAGTGCCACTCTGTATATAAATTGGTAACACTTCGAACGACGACCCCTTTATAACTATTCTAAGAGGTGTGATAGCATCTTCAATTAAAAAAGTTTGTCGAATTTCTTACTGTAGCACAATTGAGGTGCCATCCTGTATATATATGTATATTGGTAACACTTCAAACGACGACCCCTTTTATAACTCTTCCAAAAAGCGCGAAAGCACCTTCGTATAAAAAAATACAAAAAAAAAAATACTGTATACAAATTGGTAACATTTCGAACGAAGACCTCTTTATAACCCTTCTAGACCTTTCTGTTAACACACATTACCTATAAATAATGTACATAACAAATTCTTTTCTATAAATCTCGGGCATTTCAAAAGATATCGCCATTAAAAATATAAAATTGCATGAGAGCAGCCCTACCCTATTTCTCAATCATTAAGCGTAATAATTTAGGATATGACAATTTCGTGAATGATGGAAACCTACTAGTAAATACATACATACAGGGAAATGCAAAAACCTAAGCTCAGAAAATTTGGAATGATCATATTTCTAGTGCATTAGAATTACTTACTCTCTTGAAATTTCCATGCCGATAATCTGAGGAGATTGAAAGAGACTGTTGATGGTGAGGGCAGTTAGGCCGGTAAAAGTCAGGAACCAGGTGTAGTGAGAAGTTATGAGTATGGATGTCAATCTTCCAATCGAACAGAATATCACACTTATGTAGTAGACGAAACGTCGACCAAAACTGCAAAACAATTTTTCAATTATAACTAAATAATGGCATTTAACGTACTCTTTCCTGTGAGATATTATTTCATTCCCTGGCCAGCGCAAGGCTGTTGGGAGGGAGGCGGGTAAGTGTATGACTAAACGAAATGAACTGAGTGGACTTACATGTCACCCATTTGTCCCAACAGAAATGAACCAACAACTTCTGTCACGCGTCCGACAACGAAAACATTTGTCACAAACAAATCCTTCGCACAGACCCAATCCTCCTTTGTTGGTATTGTGTCCTCGTACCACGTCTGGTCATAACTCCAACCGTTCTTGCAACCTGAAATAACAAACGAAGCAGCGGATAAGCGAACTAGTGGCGGAAGCAGCAGGGAATAAACATAGGGAGAGTGAATAAGATTGTTGGTTGTTTAAATATCGGAAGTCATGGAATGCAGCATGTTTTTTGTTGTTTTTTTTTCTTTTTTGTGGTTATTGTAGTTGCTGACGAGGACGATGACGATAATGACGATTGTTCGCTTTGGGAAATGGCAAGGATACGTTGAAGTAACGCCGCAAGCTCTATTGCCACCATCTCCGCCAATGCCACCAATTCCCCCCTTTCCCCAGCGCCGACCTCTATCCGCAGAAGTCAAACAAAACCTATATTTGTTCACTCGCTGAGTTTATTAAAGTGAAACGCATTAAAGTGCAAAGTTGTAAAAAGTAATGCTAAGCAAATGGAAAAACTTTCTTTGTTTGCATTGCGCTGGTGTCTGTGTTAGCTAAGTGTAGGCGTGTGAGTGTTCGCGCGCGCGCGCGTGTATGTTTGTGTGTGAAAACGAGTGTGCAACAAGGGGGTGTACTAAACGATTTCTCAAGAAATTATTGCTTTCTATTTTATAATTGAAAGTTATTGAATAACTTTGAAAACGTCGACGACTCCAGATAATACTAAATTATGAATGAACTAAATGTGCGGTTATGTCTACGCTCCCAGTGTCTAAGGGGGTATGTGTGTGTATTTGTGTGTACAAATATTCACATAAGTATGTGTGCAACGTTAAACAAACCACATTTGCATAATAAAGTCATCGTTATAATCGTGTTGTGTGCTGGCATAACTTATGCACACACCCACACACACACACACACACACACACCCACATCGTCTGTTGCCTCAAGTCAAGTGGAACATTTAGAGTCTGAGTGAAACACACAGGACACCGTTGCCGTCTACATTTCTGGCAGTCAAATTTTCATGTTCATCCTGAAATTATGTAACGTTTTACATCAATTCAATGTCTGCGTCTCTCTACGAAATGATCCTACCAGGTATTACCTGTGTTTTCTTTTTTCAATCGCTTCATGACGTTTTTGTTCCCACACGAGTCGGTACTGCCACAAAGGCAGAACGGAACGTTCATATGCGCGAGTTTTAATAAATCAATTCTATCAAACTCTATCAAAACACAGGGTCCACACGCACAAGTGTACATGTACGTACGACTATATGATACGCACACTCACTCGAATGGACAACAATTCCCGCAAATCGAATAAGGACATGTCTTGCAAGTTGTGAATAGAATTTAATGATGAGAATTTATTTCTGCAAAATGATTCAAATCTCAAAAAGATGATAAAATATATTGGTAACACCCTGTACGACATCATGAATTCGGCTTAGAACAAATCATCTGCATTTGAACAAAGTTAAGAAATATTTATTGCAAAGCATTCGTGTATTCATTAGAAGTAAAAATGGAAATTCTAATGAATTTATAAGATTTTGCGATAATTTAGTATTAAAGGTTAAAGCATGGAATGTTCTTTGTTTAAGCAAGGGTGGCAAAGTTGCTTTACAAAGACATTCGCATAATTTATTCGACAATTTCATAAGCGATTTAACGTTTTCCTTTATAAATTTCTTGTTACAGTCCATCAAGTCTAGAGAAATGTAATCTCTCGGTGAAAAAGAGAAATCAAGCAATTGAAAGCTGCGGAAAGTGGAGAAGGAGGTATTCAAAATTAATATATTGCAATCAAAATTTGCTGCCAATTTTGAAGCTTAACATTGTTACAGTCTATCAAAAGTCTACAGAAATCTAATCTCTCGGTAATAAAAAGAAATCAAGCAATTGAAAGCTGCAGAATTCCAAAGTGGAAGGGAAAGCATTCAAAATTAATATATTCCGATTCGAATCTGCCATTAATTTCGAAACCTACCGTTGTTATAGTCCATCGAAAGTCTACAGAAATCTAATCACTTGGTAAAAAAAAGAAATTAAGCAAATTAAAGAAAGTATGCAAAATTAATATATTAAGATTTAAATCTGCTATCGATTTTAAAACCTAACACTGTTACAGTCCACCAAAAGTCTACAGAAATCTAATCTCTCGGTGAAAAGTAAAAATTAAGCAAATTAAAGCTGCGGAATTCCAAAGTGAAAGAGGAAGTATTCAAAATTAAAGCACCACAATCCAAATCGGTTGTCGAATTCAAAACCTAACGCAGTTACAGTCTATCAAAAGTCTACAGAAATGTAATCACTCGGTAAAAAGTAGAAATTAATCAAATTAAAGCTGCGGAATTCCGAAGTGAAAGAAGAAGTACTCAAAATTAAAGCACCACAATCCAAATCGGCTGTCAAATTCGAAACTTAACACTGTTACAGTCTATCGAAAGTCTACAGAAATCTAATCACTCTGTAAAAAAGAGAAATTAAGCAAATTAAAGCTCCGGAATTCCAGAGTGAAGGAGGAGGTATTCAAAATTAATATATTGTAATCCAAATTTGCTGTCAACTTCGAAACGTAACATTCTTACAGTCAATCGAAAGTCTACAGAAATCTAGTTTCTTTGTGAAAAAAAGAAATTAAGTAAATTAAAGCTGCGGAATTCCAAAGTGAAAGAGGAAATATTAAAAAAAAAAAATATATATATATATACATATATATCGCAATTCAAATCTGCTATCGATTTCAAAACCTAACACAGTTACAGTTTACCGAGAGTCTTTCGAAATCTGGTCTCTCGTTAAAAAAAGAAACTAAGCAATTAAAAGCTGCGGAATTCCAAAGTGAAAGAGAAGGTATTCAAAATTGGTATATTACAGTACAAATATGCTGTCGATTTCGAAACCTAACATTAGCTGTTAAAGACATTGGGAGCCAATAAACATCATAAAGATCGTAAGCGGCACTCTAATATCTATAAACTGCCAAAGCAATTTATTTTTAATAAATGAATATACGATAAAAGTTTGAAAAACACTGAAAATGATCATTACATAGTAGGCATCAGTATTTTTTTTTCATTTAAGAAACTTGCTGCCCATATAAGGGGTCGATGTACCCCCACTAAATATTTGAGGTAGATAAATATAGCATTCGAAAACGCGCTCTTTAAATGCACTAAATAACGATTAAACCCATTTCCTCTAACAAAAAATGGATACATTTTTTAGAAATCTTCAATAACCAGGCCACAAATTAAACCGGTTCCTTGAACTGCTTATTTGCATATGTAATTTTCGATTGATATACATTTTCAGAACTTCCGACGACATTTCATTTCATTTAGTACAATATTTTAAATCGAAAAAAGTAACCATTTTATGGCTCAGGGTTTTAGGGAACAGTTTGGTTCATTCACAATAGTGATTTAAGGTTCAAAAGGTACACTTTTCGTATGAAAAGTACATTTTAAGGTACAAACAATAAGTTTTAAGATACAAATGACCAGTTTTAGAAACGAATTTACATATATACATTAAATTCCAATTCAAATAATTCAAAATTCAATATTAATATTAGTGGCTAAATTGCTAAAGTTTACACAGCTTGTTTACCTGAAGCAGCTAATATCTGTGGTCACAAATCATAACAGCCTAAGTCTGTTTTTCAATATTTTCAGTGCAGGAGTTTAAAGTTTTGAATCTTCACTGAAAATCAGGAGAAGGTTTTTTTGTTGTTAACAAAAAATAGTTGTTTATTCTCGCAGTCAAACGATATTATCGAAAAAGACACTTAGGCTCTTATGAATTGTTGAACGAAAGAAAGTCAGAAAGTTCAAGTTGAGTTAGGCTATTATTAGAAAGACCTTAACTCAATTTATGTTTATCAAAAAACGAAATTGTAATTCGGAATAAGAGCTTAACTCAAGTTAGGAAAATAAAATTGTTTCTGTTTTTTTTTTTTGGATTAACGACTAAAGTTGATTTAGGCAATGATGAAAAAATAATGTTTATATTTGCTGTAATCCTAAATTGACTTAGGCAGTTATGCCAAAACAGTCATTTAGAAAAACAACTTAAGCTATTAGGTTTTTTAGGATTAATTGCCTTCCTAGAAGAGATACAAACATGAAAAATTTAGAGCAAATAAATTTAGATACGCTGAATACGATGGTGCTAATAACTCAATTGTGTCCTAACTCGAGTTAGGCTGTTACGGGTTGTGACCACAGATATATGGTACATAGATATTATATGTACAACTAAAAGAGATAGTTTCGGGCTCAGTAGAAGATTAAAAATTGCATAGTTGCGAGAATTTTATAAATAAATACATTTGATCGAATATGAGATCACATCCGAGTTTGGAATTCGAGCAAAGCTTATACGTTTTCGCAGGATGGGACTGCTTGACATGAAATCTTCAGGAAAAGTGGGATTTAGACAGGACGACAGCCTATTGTGTGGCCTCTTCTACATAACATTGGAGATGATTATGAGGAAAACTGCAGTTAACACGACTGGTATCATCTATATAATATAGACATTATAGACAGAAAACTGATGTTACTGAAAACTGAGATGTTACTGCAGCCTTCTCAAGCATTGAGAAGCACTCAGCAAAAGAGCGTCTGGCAGTAAACGAGGACAAAACAAAGTTATTTGTTTCAACGAACAAAATGTCTGCTCGCTTGGGACGCTGTGTGGACGTTGACAACTATAATTTTGAAGGGGTAAAAGAATTCATCCAGCTCGGTTCCGCTGTAAACAAAACGAATGATGTCAGCATGGAGATAAAGAGGAGAGTATTGCTTGCTAACAGATGTTACTATGGGCTGGGCAAAAGATTCAATGATAAAGCCCTCTTTCTACAAACAACACGTTGGTTTTATCTGTTTTGTTGTATGAAGTAGAATACTGGATTATGACACCAGCGGATGAGCCAGTACGAGTTTCCGAGTTCGAGAGGAAAATACTTCGGAAATATGGAAAGATATGGACACAAAAGGTTAATGCAGAGTATCGGCGCTGCATGAACAATGAGCTGTATCAGTTACGAAGGCGGTTCCAAAACTAACCGACTTGAAGTATAGATGGTATCAGTGGTTTGAATACAAATTATTTTGGCGAAAAGTGATAACATTATAAATAATATGTTTTGGGTTTGAAGGCGCCACGTTATTTATTATTTTCATTTGAGCCATCAAAAGGAAACGATCTTAGTGGACTTGTAAACATGAAAAAAATTGAATACCTTTATGTAATTTAATGTTACCATTTGCAAAGTCTCAGTCTAATATTGGATAGCAGAGTTTAAACAAAGCCGTACGAGCTGCCAAGTCGACCAAATGAGGTGTCCACGCCAGACGCAGTTAAGAAAATCCACAAAATGGCATTGGATAATATGGATTGGCTAGCTGATAGGTATTACAAAATGTGCTATACATCGTATATAGCCTGAGGATTTAGAGACAAGAAAGCTGTGCGTAAGATGGGTGCCGCGATTGCTTTCATTTGAGCAAAAACAGATTCGTGAAGATGTTTCAGTAGAGTGTTTGGTGATGTTTTACCATAAAAAAGGAGAATATTTCCGTCGATTTATAACCATGGATGAGACAATGGTCCACCACTTCACACCTAAAACAAAGGAACAATCAAAGCAGTGGACTGGAATGAAATGGAAGAATCGTGTCCAAAAAAGGCGAGAACGGCTCCATCTGAAAGCAAGGTCATCGCTTCTGTTTTTTGGGATGCGCATGGCATTATTTTTATTGATTATCTTTAGAAAGGAAAAACCATCAACGGCGAATGTTATGCTAATTTATTGCAGCGTTTAGGTGATGATGATATGAAAAAAAAGGCCGCAGTTGACGAAATTAAAAGTGTTCTTTCATCAAGACAATGCTCCAGTTCACACATCCACCATTGCGATGGTCAAAATTAATAAATTAAAGTTTCTTCATCACGCACTTTTTGCTTTTCTATTTCCGAGCTTAAAAAAATGGCTTGGTTGTCAACAATGAAGAGGTGAAGTCTGGGGTTGATGGCTATTTTAAGGAGTTTGACAGTTTTTACTATAAACGGGGAATAGAAACTATTGAATGTCGCTAGAAAAAGTGTATCGAGGTAAAAGCAGATTATGTTAACAAATAAAGAAAATTTTTCCCAAATATTTTATATATTTTTTGGCTAGTTATGGGATCACCCTCTTATATACCGATATCGACATTGTCAAGCTCAACAATATACAGCGATTGCGTCAGTTGGGTCATGTTGTGTGGATGTACTCAAGTGTTTCAACGCGATAAATTTTCGACAACGAATTCGATGGAAGTCACAGAGGAGAGCGACCCGTTGGAAAGACCTGACTTTTGAAGCACCATCGAAACTTGTTATGACTAATTGGAGAAGTAGCACAGAAGATTGAAGCGCTTGGAATTATTACCTATGTGCGGCGTATAATAGATAAGGATAGATTAGGATTAGGAAGTGATAGATAGATTCTAGTCGTTTCCTAAGAAGAAGTAGACATTTGATCGAATGTTGCTTCCTAAGAAGAAGTAGACATTTGATCGAATGTTTCTAGGTAATAATGTTGTCTGTTTTATAAGGCAAATAAATGGAAATGGGTTATTTATTGTATAAAGTGATAAATATCTCCCCTTTTCACCATCATTTTCATATTCCTTTCCGATCCACAAATTTGTGTACTTCCATTGAGCGAGTCCAATATACTTCAAATGTTATATTCTGACAAGAAATTTTTTTTCAGAAACGAAATCCAATGAACGAAATTTGGGAAAGCTTCTTATATTCAAAAAGCTTATACGCTTTTGTCGTTTTAAAGTCAGTGAAAAGAAGTTGTTTTTTCAACACTGTTATAAGCAATTATTTAATTACAACTATCGGCAAGCAAATATAAAGTAATTTCTATTTGAGTGAGTCTAAAAATAGAATGCGTATAAGCTGAATGGATGTGAAAAATGCTACCATATCTCATTCAAGACATTCAATGGAATTCGTTTCTGGTAAATAATCCGAGTACATCCATTTTGATTATGTAAACGGATTTTCATAATGTTCAGCTAACATTGTAGAACATCGATTGTGAATACCACAATTCTGAGTGCTGCAAATTAATGTTTAATATAATTTAAGATTAGACTGTTTACATGAAAGACTCAAAACAATTGAGTCTGCTTTTCGTAGCCATCGGGAGAAATCTGTTCCTAATGATAATTCCAATATTTAGGTTGCTGATATACCAAAATGTCTCCCTTTGACATATAAACTGCAATGGCTGCATTTTGCCCTATTATTAATTTTCCATTCTGTAATTCAGAGCGTTGGAAATGAGGGAACTACCAACACAATGACGAGGCATCATGAGTATGTGTACTATACGAATATCAAATTCTGACTCCTAGTTTGATGTCTGTCACTGTGTCCTCACCTCTGTGGTATCGATAGTATCCATGTCTATGATTATTGTATCTATGGCGGCGTGTCTGTTCGTCGCATCACAAACTAACCTGTTACATTTGCTGATGTTGAATTCCAATTCTGCCAGTCATCAATTTCTGTAAAATTCACATCAAACATTTGACAGCTGCTGTATTTCTCCGTTCCTCGATTGTCCTTG
>JAHXMU010000666.1:0-20470 GCA_019455685.1 Philornis downsi
ACGCCCTAGGAATATTTCGCTTATTTGGCTAAGGTCAATATCAATCTGTGGCAGCGTTTGCATTTGGTAAACGAGCGAATTTTCACGCAGCATTTGGTCATCAACGTTCATAGTAATTCATATCTGGTACATGAGTTGAATTCTCAGATAGCAAATGCTCAATACTTTGGTTTTACAAACCGATGGGCACAAGAGTGCTTTCGCCTGCGCGGCAGTCATCGAATGTTCTGTCCATGAATGAATTGAGTGCCTTGTTCATGATTTTGCTGTGGTTACATCTGATATTGACTACTGTATGTGTAATGGAAATCATATGGCATAAGTTGCATCCAACTGTGTTCATGATTTGGAGGAGCTGCGGCAAGCGCGCGAGAGCATCGGATTGCAGCCTACACTACATGAATGGCTTAGTTGCCGTGAAAGCAAATTTTGCGCTATTTAATAGCATAATTATACGGTTCGATTGTAATTAAGTGAAATATCAATAAATGCAAAGCACTGGGAAATGTATAACTGTAGTATTTGAGCGCTATTATGGAAAAATTTCGATCTACTGAAATTGCCAAGTAAGCTACATTAATTTATTACTGCTTTAACTTGAACATTTGAAACGTTCACAGAAGATGAATACACTAATTATAAATTTTGCCAAAAATCATTTTGTTTGGTAGTTACATAAATGTTATTGCATCTTGTCATTTATGAATAAAATACATATTATTCTGAAAATACTTTAGAGTTTTTTTATACTATCAATGTTTTGAAGATTAAGACGAATTTCCTGACCACGGCCTATAGCGATTCTGGCGGATTTCTGGATGGCGAAAATGAATCCTTAATATAAACAGGATTAAGGTGGAATGGTGGTCAGCTCAACAGAAAAATAGCAAAACTATGAATGCTTCTTTCAGATATTTATACGGTGCAATATATTGGAATATTTTTTGAACCAGATGCTACCTGCCTCTAATAACTACAATATGGAACAGAGAGAAGCATCCGTTTCAATAGCATTTGGTTCCAGCAAGATGGAGCAACTGCACCCATAGCCAGACCGCTTATGCCGGAGCTCCAACGACAATTCGTTGTTCTCAAACAAATTAATATCCTGAAACTTTACTTTTCGCTGGTTCTTAAGGTCACCTGACCTGACTGGGGTTATGTCAAGCAAGAGATGTGCAAAACGAAATCAAGGAATTTGACTGAATTCGAGTAATCCAATAAACCAATAATTGAGGAGATCCCAACTTTAACTCTTCAGACCTCAATTCATAATTTTCTGATCAGCTGTCGCCTATGCGTGAATGAGCGTGGAGGTCATTTATGGTCTATCGTTTTCAAAACCAATTAGATATTAAGTGCGCAACTAAATTCCCGCTGTTAGTCAATAGATGGCGTCAGCTATAGGTGCTAGTGGATTCCGTCATAACGTAAACGTCATGAGCCAACCTTACGCATATGATAAACATACTGCTTCGACACAATAGTGATTTTCTTTTAACCTCATATTCGTTTGGTTGTAAATATATATATGATTTTATACCAAATAGTCGTCATATGTGGGAAGTATTAATTTTCTTCTTCAAGAGTTTCATAACGTTTACGGAGATGCTGCTTTAATGAAACAACATGTCGAAATTGGCTTTGTCGCTTTAAAGACGGTGATTTTTATGTCGACGACCGTTGGCGTGAAGGAAGACGAGAAATCTTCAAAGACACTGTCAAACGCAGGTTGAGCTTCCTCTAGTATTAGAATTTACCCGCCAAGCCACTTCCAAGTGATTGCATGCGTTGAAATGATTCAAAAGCAAGGAAATTGGGCTCCTTTTGAATGGAAGCCATAGGACGTTGAGCGTCGTTTTTTCGCCTGTGAAGATCTACTTCAGCGGCAAAAGAGGAAGGGTTTTCTTTATCGTCTTGTACCGGATGATGAAAAATGGATTCACTACAGCAATCTAAAGAGAAGAAAGTCATGTGGGTTGTCCAGTTCTGCTTCTACGTCGCCTCTTCAACCGAATATTTACGCTGCGAAAATTATGCTCTGTATTTGGTGGACCAGGTCGGTGTTATTTGTTACAAGCTGTTGAAACCAAGCGAGTCCATCAGTGAGGATCGGTATCGGCTTCAATTAATGCGAATTAGCCGACCTCTGCTCGAAAAATGTCCACAATATGCGGAGACGCACGAACAAGCGATTCTTCAGCATAACAACGATCGGTCTCACGTGGCTAAGCCCGTTAAAACCTACATTGAAACGCTAAAATGGGAAGTCTAATTTCGTTCGACATATTCTCCAGATATTGTGCCGTCCGATTATAACTTGTTCTGTCCGATGGCACACGGTCTGGCTGACCATCAATTTTACTCATATGACGACATCAAGGAATGGGTAGATTCGTGGACACCCTCAAAAGATGAACAGTTCGACAGTGACGGAATACGAGCTTTGCCAAAAAGATGGGGGAAAGTATTAGCTAGCGATGGACAATACATTCAATGAATCATTTGTAAACATGTTTTCATAGAAAAGCTGCATTTTTATAAAAAAAAATACAGTAAGGACTTAGTTGCGCGCCTAATATATGAAAAAAAAATTGAATTTTCTAGACAATAAAATATGAATGAAATACGTAGACGAAAAAAAAGTTATTTGAACTTCTTGTTGTAGTGTAATTGGTGCTCCACCCTATATTTCATTTACAGGACTGTCTTTGTTATTGACCAGGTATTTAAATAGTCCAAAAAATACAAAAATACCACAATTCGACATTTAAAGGGGGTTAATATATGTCTCCGCCGATATTTATCAAAAATTAGTCATTTATTAAAAAAAAAAATTATGCATTATATGTCATTCAAAACTATTTTTGTCTATCCTTCTGCTGGCCACCAAAGAGCACGCCAATAGAAAGCTTCCTATTTTAAGACTATCCGAAAACCGATCCAATTTTTGGTTTCTTCATATGATGTTAAGCGCTGCTTAGGCATTTACTGTTTGGTAAATGAGGCGACTGATGTGAAACTTCCTACTTGAACATTTCTAAGCAGCTTTCGTTCGGCGCAGCAGCATGTCGATGAGCATATCATGAAATAGAATAATTTCGTTGTATCTACAGAAGTAGTAGGCGCTCCTCACCTTTCAGTGCTCGGCTTAGCCTTATCAATCGTGTTCAGTGGAGGGTCCCAGTAATGGTTTCGTTCAGTTTGAGCAACTCATAATTCACGACAGTAAGTTGATGCAACAAAATGCACGCTATGTGTTTTTTTTCCCATAAATATTCAGCTTGGCTATCGATGATGAAAAACGGTCACGTGGTCATTATGATTACCACTTCTTCGGGTTAAAGTAATGAATCCATTTTTCATCAATACTGACTACACAATGCAAAAGAACCTTTTAGTTTATGCCTGTTAAGCCATATTTCGTACGAGCAAAATTGACTTTCAATATTTTTACGCATCAGTTCATATTATGTTATTATATTATTATGTAATTGCAAGATCATCTATCATTTAGCATAGATTTTTGTTTTAATGATCAGTCGTACACTTTCAATCTTCAGCTACATCCTTATCTTCGAAATCAAATTGACCATTCTTCAACTTCTAAAATCAATCAGGACAACTTAAAGTAGCCCTGCCATATGCTTCTACAAGCAATCGATATCCCTCAGTTGCAGATGTCTTCGAATTAAAGAGGCATAAAGAGGTTCTCTCATTAATTATTCGCTTCAAAACTCAACTAATTTCAACCATATTTTACTGGTATGGCTTTTTACTAAATCTTCTTCTTAGGTGGCAACCTTCCATCCTTATCTATTATACCCCGCCCATAAAAAATAATTCCAAGCGCTTCGATCTTCTGAGCTTCTTCTCCAACTCTTCACACCAAGTTTCGATAGTATTTCAAAAGCCTGGTCCTTCGAATGGAGCTTTGGTCGCTCCCTTCTGCGCTGTCTATCGAGTTCGTTATCGAAAATTTTCCATCCATCCGCACAACATGACCCATCCAACGCAATCGCTGTATATTAATTC
The DNA here is from genome assembly GCA_019455685.1 of Philornis downsi. Lineage (NCBI taxonomy): Eukaryota > Metazoa > Arthropoda > Insecta > Diptera > Muscidae > Philornis > Philornis downsi. Next base: position 4,036 of record JAHXMU010000666.1, read on the forward strand.
GTTTCACCATGTAGCTCATATACTCGTAGCTCATTGTTCATGCGACGCCGACACTCTTCGTTAACGATGATCGAACCATATAATTTCCGGAGTATTTTCCTCTCGGAAACTGCCAGTACTAAATTATCTGCTTGCGTCATAACCTAGGATTCTGCGCCATATAATAAGTTAGAGCCAACGTCTGGTACAATCGGATTTTTGTTCGTCGAGAGAGGGGTTTATCATTGAATCGCTTGCTTAGTTCATTGTAACATCTGTTACCAAGCAATACTCTCCTCTTTATATCTATGCTGACATCATTCGTTTTGTTTACAGCGGAAGCGAGGTAGATAAATTCTTCCACCGCCTCAAAATTATAGTTGTCAACGTTCACACAACGTCCCAAACGGGTAGATTCTTTATTCGTTGAAACCAATAACTTTGTTTTGTCCTCGTCTACCACCAGACCCATTTTCGCCGCCTCCTTCTCGATGCTTGAGAAGGCTGCAGTAACATCTCGCAGTTTTCGGCCAACAATGTCTATGTCATTTGCATATGTGACTAATATGTGGCTTTCATTAAAGATGGTACCAGTCATGTTAACTGCAGTTTTCCTCATAATCATCTCCAATAGTATGCTGAAGAGGTCGCACAACAGACTGTCGCCCTACTTAAATCCTTGTTTGGTGTAAAGGGCTCGCTTAGATTTTTGCCAATCTTCACTGAAAACTTCGTGTCAGTCAGCGTCATCGTGCAAAGACATATAAGCTTCGTAGGAATTCCAAACTCGGACACAGTTTTTGGCGTATCGGAATATCGAAGGCAGCTTTATAATCGACAAAAGATGTCGATCTGTTTTTCTTGGGTCTTCTCCAGAGTTTATCGTAGTGTAAATATCTGGTCAGTTATTGATTTACCAGATTTAAAACCACACTAATAAGGTCCAATCAGGTCAGTTAGAATCGTCTTTAGTCTTTCACATTTCAAACTCCACATGACCTTATAATCAATGGGCAAAAGACTGATAATGAGCTGATGCTCTCTCCATAGTTGCAGCACATTCTGCGTATCTGTGACCAGATTTCCCTTGCCATCCTTACAGGAGGAGAGCTCTGTTCCATACCCTGTACTTCTTATATTTTGGTAGAAGTTTAGAGCTTCACCTCTATCCCTGTACCTTTCTGTTTCCTTACTCTTACGCTCTTTCCATTTTTAAAATGTTAGAGTCTTATTTGCACTCACATTAATATATTAGAAGGGAAGCCATTCTCTGCACTGTAGGGTAAGTATAGAAACTTCGGCTTGGTCGGATTTTGTGGCACCTGTCCGTTTAATCTCTCCATTTGTTTTAACGTCATTTAAAAAAATTACAAATAGTTCCCTCACACTACCAGAGAAATGACTTAGTCAGCACAGGGAGGAAGGAGTGCGGTGTAGGCACCACAGGACTGTCTGTGATCTTCCGCGTGCTTTAAGACCTCGTGCAGTTTGAAATGAAGTGATCATTGTTCGAGTGCAAGCAAGTATTGAGGAAAACCCTGAAACTTCCACCAGACGACGTTCTCAGTAGTTAGAGATGTCTAGGCGATCTTAGCAAAGAATTTTACATATGTTACTTCTTTTCTCATATAAGATGCAAGTTAAAACCAAATGATGCACAAGATCACATTCAATAGAGATGCCTTTAACGTTTTGTAAACTACCGAGTCTTGGAATTATATTTATGGGAATATAAAATCATTACAGTCGAATCAAAGTTGTTTTGTATTTTCCATGTTAAAAGGAATTTGTCCTGCATCTAGGATCCTAATACTATCGTCACATTAATTACTCATTTCAAAAGCGCATTTAGTAAAAATTTAATAATAAATTCTATTTCGCTTTATTTAATATGTCTTCCTTTTTATTTCTTACTCAATATATGGATACTGATATCTTGTTTTATGCAAAAAAGTTCTTAATTTAAATACCGCCAATTCCAGACAAAATATCATTATAGTTCCTTGGATTAAGGCAAAGTAAATTATGAAGACGCCTTTTAGACTAGTAAGTGGTATCGGCTGGAATAGAGTTTCACTTTGACCAATGAAATAACTAACATCCAGGCTTTTGCTCGCCCAAAAATCTATTAAGCCCATGCTTCGCAAATTCATAAATAAAAAATTAAAACGATTTATCAAAAACGAATGTTTGGAGAAGAACATTGTGATGTGTTGGGCAAAAATCATTTCGGGCAGTATGTGAAACACGCCCCTCTTTCTCTCCTTTGTGGCATGATATATAAAGAAATCCTTGGGCGACACATTAGCTAAGCAGTGGCCATCTTTATTCCGCTCCACATAGAAGAAAGCACTTTCTTCGGAATTATTTTTGATTTTGATTACATCAATTGAACCTTGTTCAATTCGAGGCACCGTTGCCACTGAATCAAAGGTGCCCTCGGTCATTACCAATTTGCAGCCATTATATATGAGATCTTCCAGGCTTTGTGGCGGATTATGATAGAGATTTCCCTTTAGCAGTTGAAATAGTAATGACTGATATGCGACCCTTATTAATAAGCCATAAATATACCAGAAAATTATCACGAAGCGGGTGAAATTAGTTTGCGGCAACTTTGTGAGTGATTCACCCATGAAAATACGGAAAATATTTATCAGAGCAGCAGGAGTTTTAGGAAATCCCATTATTATGCGAGCTAACATGGTAGTATTATAATAACATTGTATGACATAGGCCAATATGAGAGCGACTTGTATACTCAAACATAAACATATCCATGTCCTCTCATCAAATGCAAACAAAAGTATCTCCAACGACGTGTAGGGCTGTGCTGTCCTTAGGAATCCATATACCTGCCAAGTCTGATAGTATGGCACAGCGGCTGTCATCAGTTTAGCTCGTTCAATAGTGTAGCGAAATGAGCCAAGACTTAAGTCAGCTGTGCGATCCTGTATCTGAAATTAAATTAATTGATTAGTTGAAGGCAACAACGAATGCCAACGAATTGGATAGGCATTACAATAAACGTGATATGTCAGAGTAAAATTTAATTTTAACATAAATTAACTACGACGGTAACTGTCAATGGGGAGCAATATTGTGATATGATTGAAAACTTTTTAACGCCACAACTGCATGCTTTGGGCTTGATTAACATGTGGTATCAACAAGACGGTGCCACATCGCATACAGCCAGGATTACAATGGAATTACTGCGAGACCTCCTTCCTCAACAAGTTATTTCAAGAAATGGTGATGTTGATTGGCCTCCACGGTCGTCTGATTTAACTGCTCCGGACTTCTTTTTGTGGGGTTGCAAGGTTTACGCAAACAAACCAGAAACGCCTGAGCAACTCAAACAAAATATTCGTGATGAAATTAATGAAATATCGCGTGAAATGTGTGAGAATGTAATGAAAAATGTGCTCAAAAAGGCTCGCATTTGTGAGGCTAACAGAGGCGGACATTTATCTCATATTGTATAATCGCCGACATTAAATAAAACATATATCAATATAACATCCACTCTCTCTTTCATTCAATCAAAAATTATAAACAAACAAAGTAGTATACCCTCCCGACGGACACCCTGTATACGATCTTGTGTTTAAAAGTGGACATCTTGACTGCAAAATCTTGCTTTTAGTTCGTTTTTAAATTCCATTACAGAATTTTATGTAAACTTATTTTCAAAATTGACAAATCTATATAAATAAAAATCAAATGCCATTCGTTGGTAAGGACATCAGTTGAGAACGGCTGGACCGAACTGAATAATTTTTTTTTTAAATGTTCGTCGTAGTCCAACTTAGGTTTTTATGGAAAGAAAAATTTACCACGCCCACTTTTTCGATTTATCTGAAATTGTAAAACGGCTACACCGATTTGGCTAATTCTTTTTTTAAATGTTTGTAGTAACTGTTTCCAGTGCTGCTACAAATATGGGTGGGATTGGACAAAGGGGCGTGGTACCTCCCATACAAACCACAAATTAAAAATCCATTATCTATACTCCTGCTAACGGTATTTGACCAAACTTTGGTACGTCGGTTTGGAGTACATGTTTAAAGTGCTGCTACAAATATGGGTGAAATTGGACAAAGGGGCGTGGTACCTCCCATACAAACAAAAAATTAAAAATCAATTATTTCTGCTCCTGCTTACGGTATTTGAACAAAATTTGGTGCGTAGGTTTGGTGTATATATCGTAAGTGCTACTGAAAATATGGGTGGGATTGGACAATGGGGCATGGTACCTCCCATATAAACCATAATTTAAATATCCAATATTTCTGCTCCTCTTTACGGTATTTCAACCAAATTTGGTATATCGGTTTGGTGTACATGTCTTAAGTGCTGCTGCAAATATGGGCGGGATTGAACAATGGGGAGTGGTACCTCCCATATAAACCATAATTTAAATATCCCATATTTCTGCTTCTCTTTACGGTATTTGAACCAAATTTGGTATATCGGTTTGGTGTACATGTCTTAAGTGCTGCTGCAAATATGGGCGGGATTGGACAATGGGGAGTGGTACCTCCCATATAAACCATAAATTAAATATCCAATATTTCTGCTCCTCTTTACGGTATTTGAACCAAATTTGGTACATCGGTTTGGTGTACATATCTTAAGTGCTGCTGCAAATATGGGCGGGATTGGACAATGGGGAGTGGTACCTCCTGTACAAACCACAAATTAAAAAGCAATTATTTCTGCTCCTGCTAAAATTTGAAGGCAAAGCAACGTTTGCCGGGTCGGCTAGTATATCAAATATTTATTGACAAATATATCAACCATTTTGCTTCCTTTGCACTGATGTCAAAATATTTGTAGTTGCATTCCAAAATCTGTAAACTGCCGATACTACCACTGGAAAAATGTCTTTTTAATGACATAAATTCTAAATCTTATACCTTTTGGGACTAAAAATCAGTCACTTGATGACAAATCATCTACTCGATGCCATTATTATCAATCGCTTTGAATGATTTAAGTAATTTACTCTCACCGAATTGGAGTACCTAAAATTAGCCTGTTGACAACGCCTATCCCACTTGTTACAAAATGTTTTCATTACTTACCATTCTTAACGCTCCGGTTGTGGTACCATTCATCAATACTTTGCCTCTCTGTTCATTATTAGGGGGTTCTTTCAAATCGAACGTAAAATTCAATTTCTCAGCTAATACATGTAACATATCAGCTTCAAAATAACCAATCTCATAGAGCCCATTGTCTGAGCGGCCATAGCTTAAATACGGTGGCGCATCCCAAACTGCAACTGTCAAAGGACACTCATGCAGATTCCATACTTTCTCTGGAAATATATATTCATCTAAAGGTTTCAGCCATGTGCCACTGAATGTATTAATCAATTCCACATTAACCATTTTGCACAGCTGATGACTATGGAAGGGATAATACGTGTAGGCATCAACCGTGTGATTTTCATTATTCACTCCGATGATGGATACGTTAATGATGTAATTTTGCCAAAAGTAGGAAAACATTTCATGCAGTACTTCAGTGATATTGGAGAAACGTGAGGCGTGTATCAAGTATAACAGATAGTGCTCCTGTATGTCATAATCACGTGAGAGTTGGCCAGGATTTAATTGTCTGCAAAATGGGGGAAGGGATAACATATTGATATTTTGTAGCGGCCAAAAATGGAATTTGCCAGATACGAATGCTGAGTACCTTAATGATTCCGCACTATCTACGACAATTAGGTTAAATTTGCGATAGAACGATGGCAGCCGATTCCCCTGAATATCCTCAATTTCCACTTTAATCGTACTTAGGCAAAGCAAAACCTGATTGAGAAAATCTCGCACATACCGGCTGAGGCTCGCCCGCTGTACATGAGTGCTGAGTACAAAACTATTCGAGTTTGGGGCAAAGTAGTCGCTTATAATGCTGCAACATGCAGCAATGGGATTTTGCAGGACTACAGGTATTCCCGAGTCACTGACATTTTGCATAATTGATATATTATTATAGTTTTGACGTTCGTTGGACAGCTGTTATGGTTGTTGTTCTTGTTTCTCCTCCGGCCGCTGCCGTGGCTGCGCATGTTGCTCCTGCTGTTGCCGTTGTTGATGTTCCCAGGACGTAGGACATGTTGCCATCATGCTCAATGTCACAGAGAAAATTGTTAAACGCATCATCATAATGCCACCGCGGACGTTTTAGAAAAGTTCACAATGTCTGAATGACTTCCGTTCAGTTGGTTGCTCAACATTAAACTGAAAACTCGTAAACTAAATTCAACTCTATTCTGTGGGTTTCCTATTTGCAGTTTGCACTGTCTGACTTTTACGTTGGTTTGTAAGTCTATCAACAGCGTAGCAGAGTGGTTCACTTTGGGGGGGAGGGCATATTATGATCTAAGAGCATAGGTTTACTTTTACATTGTAACGCTATGAGGTTTACGTTCTAATTTAATACAAATACAGGGTGGTACACCAATTGTGCTACAATAAGATACTCAAATGACTTTTTCACTATTCAATGTATTTCATTTATTTATTTTTTCTTTGTCTTTTTATTGTATAAAAAATTTAATTTTAATTTATATAATTAATTGGTTTTGTAGATAATAGGCCGTAAATGACATCTATGCTCATTCACGCATGTGCGACACCTGATCAGAAAATTATTCATTGCGGTCTGAAGGGTTCAAGTTGGGATCACCTCAATTATTGTTTTAATGGACTACTTCAATTCAGTCAAATTCCTTGGTATCGTTTTGTACACCTCTTACTTGGCATAACCCCATAAATAAATTCGGTGCAGTCAGGTCTGCTGACCTTGGGGGCCAGCGAAAATTAGAGTTTCTGAATATTAATTTATTTGAAAACAACAAATTTTTGTTGCAGGTCCGCCGCAACCGGTTTGGCTAGTGTGCAGTTGGTCTCTCTTGCTGGAACCAAATGCTGGTGAAAGGAATACGTCTTGGTGCAATTCTGGGTAAAAAAAACTCCTCCAACATCTCCGTTGGTCTCCGTTTTGTGTTCGTAGCACGATACGTTCGCCACCCTGTACACAAAATAATCAATGCCCTGTGTAAAGGCAAAACTTAAAATCTTCCCACAGGATAGAAATATTTTTCGTACTTTTTGGGGAAAAATGGACAAAACCGTAGCCGCTGCCTACGCTAAACGGCCAAAGTTTTGCACAGGCAGTAGATCAGAGAACAAAGTAGGAAATGGATACCATTAGCGCGAATAAAGTGATGAATTCAAAGTCTTAAATTAGATGTATATATTAAGTGAAATCATAAAAGCATTGTGATGATTGGTTTAGGAAATATAAGTATGAATTTTCCAAAATAAATATACACCAAATAAATGCGTAATAAGAGAATATGTGAAGGGATAAATCAGGAAAAGCAGACAAAAACGGTGTAGCGTTTCACAAAAAAATCTCAAATTATAATGATATAATTAGGTTTACATTCTTTTCATAGACCAACTACAAAAAGTGAGAAATTTTCAAAAATTTTACTTTAAAACCTAAAGGGGGAAAGAAACAGCAAATAGAACAAAAAGCTGGCTAACTCTAAAATGATCGAAATGGAAATATTTATTACGATGAATAGTAATGTATATGTTCGTTTGTGCGAATATATATTAAGTAAGGCTTGAGATTTGGTTATGATGAAAAGTAGAGAATCCAAGCACCTAAATTAGAGTATATATGAGTATAATTTCTCGAAATATGTCGAGAAATTATAACGAAAGAGAATTGTTGTTTGGCGGAAAAAATAAGTAAGTAATGAGTAGTTAGAGTAAGTTGCGAACTGAATATATAACTTATTTGGGCAGCTCGTGCTCACCTTGGGCGGGTTACAAAATAAGAAGGAATTGTTCTTAAGTTGTACGTACCAAGTAACCTCGGTTCTCTTGGTTTTTTAGTATAATCTTGACATTCCGTTTTGGTTTTGGGCATTATTGAATAAGGTTCATTCACAATAGTGCTAGTTTCAATATGGGTTTACATAGGATTTCATTTAGTTGTACTTAGTAGTAGAATTTAACTTAATATTTAGGTTTACATAATTTAGGTAATTAATTCAATTAGTTTATGTTTATAGTTCAGGTTAATACATATAATTCATAGTTAATAATTAATAAGTATAAATGTAGTTTATACAAGTAGATTTGCCAAAATTCGTACCTTTAAAGTACATAGCAGAGAAGAAAAGGACAAAAGTTATATCATCACCTGGAGCAAATAGATAATGTTGAAATCTCGCTCCGATTACATATGATTAATGCGACAAAGAGCGATATTAGGAAATTCAAAGTTAAGGGGATAAATAGGCAGGAAAGTGAATACAAACGATGTCACTCCTTAGAAAACCCCATTGAACTGATGAAATAGCCAACTGAAATTACGCACTTTATGAGAGTAAAACAGGGGAAAAATAGGATGTTAGTAGTATGTATCATCCTCAACAAGCTCCAGAAGATACAGTCTTATAATTTGAGCAATGGGTGCCCAATATGAAATTTTTTTCTGAAAACTCATAATCTTGTGGAATAAAAAAAGAAGCTGTGGCCTAGAACAAGTGATCGAAATCAATAAATTGCAGAATATGTTAATGTTAGAGTAAAAAACACAATTTCGAAACTCCAACTATTAGAGGGTAAAAAAGAAAGAAAAAGGAACAAGAAAAAACTTGGTACTATCATTGATAACGAAAGACCAAAGCCAAAAATATGAAGTCAAAAGGAGATTTTTAGATATACGAGTAGGTTTTTACGGCAAAATGGTACCTTTCTGTCACTTAGAAAAAAAGGTCGAAATCAAAAAATTGCGGAATATGCTATCATTTCGGTGTAGGATCGAAATAAAAATAATTTGAAAATTCGTAGTATTAGAGAGTATAAAAAAATATGACAAAACTTGATACTATCATTCACAACGGATGGTCGAAGCCAAAAATATGAAATTAAAAATTCTATATTTTTAGAGCAGAAAAATGATAACAAGCAAACTCCCTTCGGAAATAAAGTGAGACTGAATTCTTTGAAATTCAAATTGTTGGCTTAAAGTGACATACAAATTATGTCGCCTCCATGATTAAACTGAAGTAGATAGAAAAATTAAGTTAGGCGAAAGACTGCAATGCAATTAATCTGTAATGTAATTTAATCTAATAATATAATTTACTAAAGTAATAAGATCAAACCTACGTTATTACCAGTGTTAAGTATAACACAAGTTGTTTTTCAGTTCGTCTTTTATTCACTGACTCTTTCTTTACCAAATCTTATACAACTAATTACAAGTCAAGCGTATTAGCCTACCTAAATGAAACATAAGCGTACATAAACATAAAGGTGACCTAAATGATGCATAAGCGTAATAAGTGTAATTAAGTATATTAACTTATACAACAACCAGCACGGCTATTATCAGTACAATAGGATCCAGTTATAACCCACTACTAGCGGCCTATAATTTTAGTTCATTTTAAATTAATTTCGTTAAAAAACGAACTTAATTTCACACATACTATGAAAGATGAATTTCTTCTTCATTTAAAACTTGAAAACTGGTTAAGACCACAAGGCAACTCGTCAATTCTTTGGTCACAGATAGAAGGCATGCATTCATGGCCGAACTTTTGATAGGTGGCAGCAACTTAAATCGGCTGCGACTAAAGTAAGCACGAGAAGCAATTAACATCTAGACATCGCAACACCCCAATATATGCATGGCCTAAAATACATTTAAAAACACTCAATACAACAAAATAAAAAATAAAATTTCACTGCAAATAATTTTTGTTTAAGGTTAAGAAAAAATATTGAGTTGAGTTGATGTTGATAAAACGGCCCATGAAGGTGTTATATAAAAATAAATAATCAGATTTTTAAGATATGCTTTAAAGTGATTCTGAATACTAAACTAATAAAAATAAATTTCAATGTAGCCTTCAATATATACGAGGTGTGTTCAAAAAAATGGTGAATTTTCATTTTTCTCAAAAAATAATTATTTATTCATCAATTTCTATTTTATCTCCTTCAAAGCAGACCCCCTGACATACTATACGCTTGTACCAGAGTTTTTTTTTTTCAATCCTCGAAGCAGTTTTAATATGCGGTTTTTAAGATGTCCGTGAGCTCTCTCAGTAATTCGGTTCTTATATCCTCAATCGTCGCGAAATTTGGTGGATACGGTGACTCAGGCATGATAGTGGTGTTGTTTTTGGCCAAATAATCTCTCACAAGCAAACATGAGTGAGCAGGTGCATTATCATGATGCAAAAGTCATAAATTTTTTACCACAATTCCGGTATTTCTTTTTTTTCGTGTTGTTTTGCCTGTTGCCTGTTACCGTACGACCTTGTAGTAAGAACTCCTGATGCACTACGCCATGGTAATGGAAGAAAACAGTGAGCAAAACCTTAACATTTGATCGAACTTGGCGTGCTTTTTTGGTCTTGGCTCTCCTGGAATCCTTTCTAGACATTGGGACGATTGGGCTTTGGTTTCAATGGATAACCATATACCAATGATTTGTCATCCTTTCAAGCAAGTATGGATCATCGTGGACGTCATTCAACAATTCCTGAGCGATGCTCATGCCACGTTGTTTTTGGTCCAAATTCAGCAATTTTGGAACGAACTTCGCTGCCAACCACTTCATGCCCAAAATTTCCGAAAAGATTGCACGGCATAAGCCAACCAATGTGCCGACATCCTCAGCAACTTCTCTAATTGTGATTCGATGATTCTCTATAAGAATTTTCTTCACTTTCTTAATATTTTCACCGGTTGTTGATATGCTGGGGCGTCCAGAGCGAGCATCGTAATTCACATCTTCTCGGAAAGCTTGTACCACTTGTAAACATTTTTTTTTTTTTTTTTGTTGACTCAAAGCAGACTCTCACCGTATGCCACTGTCAACATTTCAAGTGTTTTTGAACACTTAAATCTGTTTTTTACACAAAATTTGATGCATCTTCTTCGATTCTTGTTTTTTGTTTTGTTTTTTGATAGCAGAAAATCACCGAACACACAAAATATTACAATTATACTTAATTTTGTATGCAGATGGCTTAGTACTCTATTCATAACTCTGCAATGATCAATAGTGGCTTAATTTTTCGGCATATTTTTGTGGCAATATCAAAAATAAACTCAAGTCTCAAACTCTTTATAATAATTTTTTGGTCACGTTGAAGTTATTCTAGTTATTTACAACTACCCCAATTTCCACAACCATGCCTTTCTCTAATCATTTTTGTCATTAAATATTTTTTTCCATTAATTTCGTATAAAACGTCATACATTGCATGGCTCACCCAGTAAGCATGATGCGTTCTACATGGCTTCTTGCATAATTACGTTGACGAGTTAATTCATGGGCCATTCTTTTCCATCAGTCACAAAGTCACATTTTTCAATCCATCCCCAGTGCCCAGCAGTAGCCGCCTGCACTATTTATGGCGTTTCTGCCTCTAATGGCCTCAGTCACGTGCAGTATAAACAACGGCGAAAATCAACAATAATAAAATGGTTAAAGTGTAAATAATATTAAGGTACATATTTGTTCATATTCGCAGGGCCATGTGAATATTCCTGTAAATAACACATTCTCAACTCATTTTAGACACGACAAAAACTATCATATTAATTTAAATTACGTTTAGATCATTTGTAATGGCTCCATGCAATACATATGGGGCAAAGTCAACATTTTTACTCTCAACAAATCCATTGCACTGTTTCCATTATTCCAATTGCCGACGATGGCATAAATTGGCTAGCTCCGAAGCAAAAAGAAGCTGAGAATAGCACAATTGTGACTTAAAAACAACAAGGCTGCCAGCGCTGACGGCCTACCGGCAGAGCTGTTTAAGGCAAATGCCGATGAACCGACAACCATCACGCGTCTACTCCTAAATAAGATTTGGTTCGGAGAATGTCTGCCCAATGGCTGGAATTTGATTCTACTATGTCCTATATTCAAAAATTATCGCGGCATCAGTCTTTTACCCATTGCTTATAAGATCTTGTCGAGTGTGACATGTGAAAGACTAAAGCTGATTCTAGCTAATCTGACTGGTCCTTATCTGTGTGGCTTTAGACCTGGCAAATCAACAACTGACTACACATTCACACTACACAAATTCTGGATAAGACCCGAAAAAAGAGATCGACATATACCATCTCTTCGTCGATTATAATTCGGTTAACGACATTCCGAAACGATAAAAATATGATACGGCAAAAACTATATGAGGCCATGTCTGAGATTGGAATTCCCGTGAACCTTATAAGAACCTTTGTAAGAAGACACTGACTGACATGACGTCTTCAGTGAAGATGTGCAGAAATTTTAGTGACCCTCTCTACACCAAACGAAGATTTAGAGAAGACGACAGCCTATCGTGAGAGCTTCTTAACATAGTATTAGACATGATTATGAGAGAAGCTGCAGTTAAAACTGCTGGTGCCATTGCCAACAAAAGTCGTATTTTCCTCACATATGCAGATGATACAGACAATGTTGGCAGAAAGCTGCGGGATGTTACTGCAGTGCTCTCAAGGACAAAGTTATTTGCTTCAACGCACAAAGATTCTGCTTGCTTAGATGAATTCATCTATATCGGAACCGATGCAAACAGATGCTACTTTGGGCTAAGCAAGATATTCAATTATAAAGCCTTCTTTTGACAAATAAAAATTCAACTGTACCAGACTTTGTTCTGTCTGTCTGTCATGTTGTAAAGAACAGAATTCTTGGCCACAATATAAACAGATGAATCAGTGCTGGGAATCTTCGAGAGGAAAATACTCCTCAAAGTATATGCACCTATCATCGAGCATCGGCGTCGCATGAACAATAAGGTGCATGAGCCATATCAGCCATATGAGCCATGAGCCATAGCCTAGGGCATCAATATAAAGATTGTAACAACGCAAGATTTAAATGACTGATGCAGCAATTGAATTGTTTCTCTGACCGTATGACATGTGGCGCCGTCTTGATGAAACCACATGCCCTCCACATTCATTTCTTCAATTCTAGGCACTAAAAAACTGGTTAACATTTCACAATACCGAACACGATTGACTGTTTGCGCTTGACATGCCTCATTTTCATAAAAAAAGGTCCAATGATTCCTCCAGCCCAAAATCCACACCACACAGTAACACGTTGAGGATGCATTTGCTTCTCGTGAATCACTCGAGGATTTTCCTCACCCCAAATGCGACAATTCTGCCTATTGACGAAGCCATCAAGGTGGAAATGGGCCTCGTCACTGAAGATGATTTTATCGGCAAAATCAGCACTTTCATGTTGTCTCTCCAATACCTAATTGACGAATTCCCTTTGCTGTGCATGGTCAGCTGGCTTCAGTTCCTGAGTCAATTGAACTTTGTATGCATGAAAATTCATCAAAATTTACTGCACAGTGGATTTGGAGACACCAATTTGCTGAGCTCGGTGTCGAATTGAGGTGAATGGAGTTTGAGCGACATCATCACGTACAGCTGCGACATTTTCGCGCGTTATTGCCTTTACATCACAGATCCAGATCCAGTTTTGGCAAATTTATCCATTAATCTCTTTACAGTTGACTATTTTGGAGCATTATTGTGACCCCAAATTGATCGCAATTCGCGAACTGTAGTCGCAAAACTTTCACCATTTTGGTAAAACAATTTCACGATGAGAATGCGTTCTTCATTCGTGTAGCGCTTCATTTTTACTAACCTCGTACCTTCTACTAGCTAACAATAACAATTGTTCAAATGTCAAACATTGACACTTCGAATGGCGCCAAATTTATTTTGCGTTCTTGTTGGGACACCATTTATATTTATATGTACCTATCATCGAGCATCGGCGTCGCATGAACAATGAGGTGCATGAGTCATATGCCGCCATCGACGTAGCCCAGGGCATCAATATACATATATAACGATTGCGTTATGTTATGCGGATGGACCCAAATGTTCCAGCACTAAAGTTTTCCACACCGAAGTCGATGGACGGCGCAGAAGAGGGCGACTAAAATTCAATTGAAAGGATCAGGTTTTTGAAGTACTATAGAAACTTCGTGTGACTGATTGGAGAATAAGTGCAGAAGACCGAAGATATGGATGTCTATTCTAATCGCCACATAAGAGGAGAAAGAAGAAGAACTTTGACTTTAAGCTTAAAATATTTGATTTATTTAAAATAATATTTATGTAATTTATCGCACTTTAAATCCTGAAGTCAACATATTCATTCATTCATTTTAAAAATTTTTAAGAATTATATGTTTGTCTACGTCATGAAATATTATTTAACATAATTTGGCGAGGGATAAATAAATAAAAAAAATGCCTTTACCCGCTTTACTAAGTAACTGATGTATGTGAAATTATATTGAATATAGCGCAAATGAAAAATACGAGTATTGGAAATATATTTTAAATAAACTAATTTGTATGGGGGTTATCAAAGTGGTTTTGATTACTCGTTAGATTATTTTGCATTTTATCCAATATAATTGGCAATAATCTAAGTAACTTCTATATTATAAAATTAAGAATCGATAAATCGTTCAATTATTATGGAAGTTAACGTTTTCAGAACTTAGTTATTAAACTCTTGGTATGTACCAAATTTGACTGAATTAAGCGCAAGGGAACGAAAGATATAATAAGGTGAACATGGGAATATATGTGTTACATCGGTATAGAACGTATCAAAAGGGGCGTGATTACTTCCTCAATTTTTATTCAGTTTTGTAGAGAATTAAGGCAATGTAGTGAACAGAAATCTTGACTACTGCCGATTTTTGTAAAATTATTCAAATTCTATGACAGGTATCAGAAGAGACATGACAATTCACTCCATTTTCATTCTGAGATCCGACTTTAGCAAAAGATCAGTTAAATTTAGCGCAATTAAATATATGATATAAACCTGACAATATATGGGCTACATCGGCCCTTTGCACGGTGCGCACCGGAGAAGGAGCATTATTAGTCGAGAGATTTTTTTAAAATTTGCCTGGTTTCTGCAGTCTACGAATTAATAATTACAAAGTGTAAAACAGAATTTCAGAAAATTGATCAAGTTGTATGGGAAGGGTGGGCCAATATAATTTATTTACAACCGGCTACTATGATTTGGCAAAATATTAAGCTATTCTAAGTTTTATGAAGTCTCATAAGCTTTTACGACGATGTGATAAAACACATTCGGTCAAAAAGTAAGGACTCTTTAGATGCTTCCTTCCGAGTATTACAGAGTCTTTGTGCTCGAATGTAGAGTGGCATTGCAACCGGGTGTTGCAGACCCATAGATTAGCAGAGGTTGTAAGGTAAGCCTCACTTCGGCATAATGGGGAAGTGTATGTTCTGGCTGGAAGAAAGGGCCGACAGTTGCGGTAACTTACCACCAGAATTGTCGGCCCCTATTCCTAGGCAATCCAAATTAACTTGACTGTCCCAGGGAAGTAAGGCTTTCATGGCGAGACTTACGTAAAACCCCCGTTTTTTGTCGCATTAAATAATATATTCCTTGATTCCTACTGGTAAAGGGTTACTAATATTACTATCCCTCATAACATCAATAATCCAAAGCAAAAATATTCGTCATATACTCGTACAATTTGTGAATTATTGGAATTGTCAATCTCAGACCTAACACATTTTTAAGTTGCGAATGTTTGATTACTCAATTCAAAACCAATTGTAGTTGGAAAATTCGCAAAAGTGTTAGATTTTCCTAAGAATTCCTTGGCTTATGGGGTACCATGATATGAAAATTTCTCACTTGGTATTTTCAATACAATGTACTTAGGCTAAACCCGTATATTATTCCCAAAATGAATGCTATTGTAAGAATACAGTATTAAATATTAAACAATCGAATTAAAGACCTGAAATTATATGATTCTTAAAATAATACGGTACGAAATATGTCGTTTTGTCATCACATTTGATACAGAAGTTAAGATTATTCAAGTCGAGCATGGCGTACTTATCAGCGTTGGTCCCTGTGTCATACTAGGTGGCGGATAAATTGTACTACAATAAGAAATTCAAATAACTTTCTCTTTACTAAATGTATTTTATGTATTTACTAGTCGACCCGGCAAACGTTGCTTTGCCTTCAAATTTTATTTTTATTGGAAATGTTTCATGCCAATCGGTCTATTATAATGAGAAACGCCTATATTTGCAGAAGAACTTAAAATATGTTCACTCAACCGAAATACAAAATTCTGTTTAAATACCGTAAGCAGGAGCAGAAATAATTGATTTTTAATTTTTTGTTTGTATGGGAGGTACCACGCCCCATTGTCCAATCCCGCCCATATTTGCAGTAGCACTTAAGATATGTACACCAAACCTACGCACCAAATTTTGTTCAAATAGCGTAAGCAGGAGCAGAAATAATTGATTTTTAATTTTTTGTT
>JAHXMU010000666.1:20480-31224 GCA_019455685.1 Philornis downsi
ATTTGCAGTAGCACTTAAGATATGTACACCAAACCTACGCACCAAATTTTGTTCAAATACCGTAAGCAGGAGCAGAAATAATTGATTTTTAATTCTTTGTTTGTATGGGAGGTACCACGCCCCTTTGTCCAATTGGACCGAATTGTAAATCTAAATCATTCCGGGCACCACCCAGACGCATATACAAAAATTTATGCAAAGCGGTCCAGCCGTTCTGGAGTTTTAAGCATCGGAACAAACCACGATTCATTTTTATATATATAGATTAAAATGTTCAAACATACATACATTTTTAATTTGAGTAAATTCGGAGGGAAAAATTTATTTTCGAAACGCCGCCTACTGGATTTAAACATATACAAAATGTTAAAATGATGAAACATACATACATTTTTAATTTGAGTAAAATCGGACCATAAATATAAATTTTCGAAATAAGTCCACCTCAGCGCCGCCTACCGGGTTCATTTATACACAAACGAATTGCTCATGATCAAAGAAACACACATTCTGAATTTCAGTTAAATTGGTTCATTAATATAAATGTTTGAAATAAGTCTACCCCAGCGCCACCTACCGGCCCCAAACCTCATTAAAACCTTATCGGGCACCAACCGACCCAATGGTGTGAATATGGCTGCTGTAGCTGTAACCGTTAAGATCTGATGGTCGGACAAACATAAGCACGAACGTTTTTATATATTAAGATTATTTTTATTTTTATTTTTATTATATAGAAAATTCAATTTTATTTTATATTACTTATTGCCTTTTAAGAGATAAACCGTAAATGACCGCACATACTTATTCACGCATTTGCAACACCTGATCAGAAAATTATTCATTGCGGCCGGAAGTGTTGAAGTCGACATTGCTCTAAATATTGTTTTAATGGACTACTTCAATGCAGTCAGATTCTTTGGTTTCGTTTTGTACAACTCTTTCTTTCTCTCATAGCCTCATAAAAATATGTCTGGTACAGATAGGTCAGGTGATGTTGGGAGCCAACAGAAAGGTGAAGTTTCTGGACGGTAATTTGTTTAGCAACAACAAATTTCCGTTGGAGCTCCGCCGTAACTGGTTTGGCTATGTGTGCAGTTGCTCAATCTGGCTGCAACTAAATGTTGTTGAAGCGGATACGTCTTCGTTGCAGTTCTGGGTAAAAAAACTCCTTCAACACCTTTAAATAATGGTCTTCATTGGTCCTCGTTTTGTTTTTGTAGCACGATTCTTGCGCCACCCTGTATATTAGTGCAGTGGCCCACAAGGACTGAAATTAGTAAATCCTCATAGACAAAATATAAATATTTAAATCGCCACATTTTCCATGCGACTTGGAGAAAAATATTCAGGTGAGCAAATGAAACATCATATGACACACCCACAAAGCCACAGCGATGTCACTTATAAGAAAAAATCAACAATTATATTAATTTAGAATTACAAACTTTTTTTCACTTTCACCCATATATTGTTGATATCATTTATGCGTGGGTTCTCGCAGATTCATTGACAGTTTTAATACATGTTTACTAGTTAAATCGGCGTTTTTACAACATGCTATTAAAATTTAAAGGGGGCTTTAACCATCAAGCAGCAACATCTACTATCTATAATAGCTAGCAACATCGCTATCTATAATTAACGTCTGTCTGCCAGACACCATTTGGCAGTAAAAATACTATTAAAAACAATTGACCCAGTTTTGCTGATTAGGAGCTAAATCACGACGCAATCCATGGAAGTTTAATTGCATTCGCACGTTTGAAATGTTTATTTCGAAAGAGAAATTGTCAAGTACATGGCCATTGCCAAGGACCAGTGACTTAAGAGGAAATCCTTCCACGACATAAATAAACTTCTTGGAAAAATAAACCTCTAATAAGACGTCAATATCTAAATCAATATCTAATAAAGGAGGAAATAACACCGTATATTAGCTTTTGGTTAGAAAACGAGGCGTAGCACCGCACATACAATAACAATTTTGAACGACTATACTAATGAATTGTTAGAGGTATACAGAAGGGATTTAGAGACCAGCAAGATACGTACCGCTGGCGTAAAAAGAAATATGTTTGGACAAGAAGCAGACGATGCCCCACCTCTTTTTAAAATTGTTTTATGGTAGTCGAAATAATCACCGATCGTCATAAATATTTAACAGAATGTTACTACCAATTACGAAATATATATTATACTAAAGACTAAGATTAAAAAAAAATTACCATTTTGAACAGAGGCATCTAATGAACAATTCGAAGCACAGAAATTAAATTTGACAAGTACGCTGCTGTTATAAAAAGAAATGTGTCCGAATAAAAAGGGATCGGCGCAAAATCCTTTTTAAAAAAATTGTTGCAGTAATAAAAGACAGATCGTCATAGAAAATTAACAGCAAATTATTATCAAAAACGAAATTTTCATATGCTATTATATATTAGGTGAAGGCAAAGATTAGGGGTGTAGCGCCGCATGTATGCATTATTATTAAGAAGGAATGTATCTCATGAACTATAAGAGGTATACAGATAATATTTGGTATGTTATTGGGATAAAATGAAATATGTGTCAGCAAAAACATGCCACATCCTTTTTAATAATCCATTAAAATAGTCAGTCTCGAAAATTAGGAAAAAGAGAGTGACGATATCTACACAATCGTTTATAGATATGAATGCCGGACTTGGCAGGTGCATCATCCATACAGAAGGTAAAATGTCCCATCAAAAAGTAAATGGTATCATCGTATGCTACTTTAATTTATGATTTGGAAAAACGGGGTTGCTCCACACTTACGAGATGAGTTTAAAAAATAAGGTGAATTTTCATTTTTCAAAAAAAAAAAAACAAAAATGTATTTGTTCATCAATTTCTATTTTATCTTCTTCAAAGTAGTCCCCCTCAGATATAATACACTCTTCGAAACAGTTCTGATATGCACTTCTTGGTATGTCCTTGAGTTCTCTCAGCGATTCAGTTTTTATCTCCTCAATCGTCGAAAAACGCCGTCAATCTTGGGAACAGGAAAAACTCGCAGGGTGCCAAATCTGGTGAATACGGTGGCTGAGGCATGATAACGTTATTGTTTTTGGACAAATAGTCTCAAGCAAATATGAGTTAGCAGGTGCATTGTCATGATACAAAAGCCATGAATTTTTTCCCATAATTCCGGGCGTTTTTTTCGTATTGCTTCACGGCGCATAACTTCAAGATAAGAGAAACGAGCTTTTATCTTTGCAAACTCCTAACTCTAAAAAATGTATAAAAACAAAATTTTTCAATTGTTATGAATTTGGAGGACAAAAAACGATATTAAATCTGTTGCTCCCAAATATTCCACCACCCAGAAGTAATACTTATTGTATTCAAAGAGCACCAAATTAACTTTGATATTTCACACAAAAATTTTCATTATGAGCGGAATATTTAGAAAATATTTATGAATAGTTTTCCTTATTATCGGAACACTTTCTTTGAATTCATTATTTGAAAAAAAGAACTGACTGGCAATTTTCCGCATAGCTTTAAAAAATATTTATCCACTTGAAATTTAAATATCATTGTTCATGCTACGAGTCTCACGACACCCTGCTACAAAATATATCAGTTTATCATTCGCATACTTAAAAAATTGTTCATAAATCCTTTAAAAAGTTTCATCCGCCAAACATTTAAACTATAATCGTTCAATACAGTTTCCTTGAAATTTTTCCGTTTCCGCAGGCATTCGCTAGTTCTTCTTTAGTATCATCATCTATTTGTTTATGTGCTTTTCTTGACATTTTTTTTCTCTTCTTTTGTATCTTTTTGTTTTGCTTTTATTATCACTTTAGCTTACGAAGATATTCTTAGCATGTAATGGGCGATGTGATAAGCTTAAGTAATAGCGAAAATACCAGAGAATCGACAAAAATAACGGCAGCATCAAAAAAGAAGCGCCACGACTAAATCTGTTCGATATTTCTTTAAGAGTTTTAACAAGACATTCACACCAAGAATCTTTTCCTTCTTAGCATATCCTCAATAAAGTGAAAACTTTTCGCTTTTATGACAGAGCGTTTATGCTTAAAGGAAAACATGAAATCGAACGTTCACTCGTGCTTGGTGGTGGCGGTAGTTGCGTTGGCTCCTATAAAAATGATAACGTTCGAAAAATTAGACTGCGAAATGCGATATAATATTAGAGATTTATATGAAATTGGGTTTGAAAGCACAGAGAGGGTGATGAAATGATAAAGGATTTGTATTGGTTGGAATAAACATCGTCCTTCGGTCGTTTTAAAGAGTTTGAAAATAACTGCAAAGACTTACAATAAATATGGATATGAAAGAATAATTTGTAATAATTTGTAATCACAAAAAAAGTTTGTAGGACAATTATGGCAGTTGGAAAGGGATCTATGTCGCACCGTATGGAAGATGTGCGACTTGCAAGTATTCCTGCACATATGAAATCAAAGTATTCGTTCATATAATTGTATTTGTATGCTAAGAAATGGACACGGAATTTATTTAGCTATTTATCACAAGAAATTTCCTCCTCTTGTGGTAATAAGATTACGCACAGAGACCCACATATAAGAAATTAACCCGTCGTTTAGAGAACGCAAGCGATTAGTTGACTGCAGTTTTAGTAATTAATTGCTTTCAAATTGTCATTAGATATGCCGTTGATATGATATATTAATCTTGCATCTTAATGCTTCCCACAATCTTCCACTCCACGCTGTTTCATTATGCATTTCACTGGCAGCGACTAATCTGTGGAGGCGAAAACGCCTTTTGGTTAGGACCACCAAACACAGAAAATTAGATGTCATAAAGGAACATTTATTTACAAACATTTACAGACAGTTTAGGAAATGTTTCTAACAAATCCTAATGTAAAGATCCCTATAACCTTTTTTAGAAAATGTAGCCAAGCATACTATATTGAAGTATTCGCTGCCAACAAATTCGTGAAGCCTATGTTGATTTGGATATGGTAAAAGAAGCTTAGTAAGTAAGTTTTTCAAAACTATAAGTATGATAGCTGTCGATATATCGTGCAAAGAATAAATGAAGTGACCAAATAGGGATATGTAGGGTGATTTTTTAAGATTTAAGTTTTTCAGGTTGGCAGCGCTGGTTGGTAATGGCGTTCAAACGTCATCTGTCAAAAAGTGTACAGTATACAGTGGCCATTTCATCATGGAAAGACTAACAAACGAGCAACGATTGCAAATCGAAATTTCGTTGAAATTTACTATCCAAATTCGTGCTCTGTGACAAACGCGCGTCGTTTGATATGACCATTTTATGGTCGTCATAATCGACCCTGACAACCACTTTATGGTCGTCATAATCGACCTGCTGAATCAACAATTCGTGCTGTTTTCTCCAAATTTCACACCAAATTTACTTTGTTAGACATAAAACCATCGATTCGCATGCATAGGGTGCGTACAGAAGAAAATATTGCAGCCGTAGCGACCGGTGTTAATGACGATCGTGAAATGTGAATTCATCGCCGTTCTCAGCGATTGGGCATGTGTTACTTAACCACAAGAATTTTTTTTTTTTTTTTTTGTTTTGCACCAATTGACTGAGTTCAACATGGTTGACATGTGGTTTCATAAGGACGGTGCAACATGCCACACTGCTCGTGAAACAATGGATATGTTGAGGGATGAATTTGGTGAACAGCTTATCTCTCGATTTAGCCCTACTAACTGGCCCGAAGATCTTACGATTTAACGCCTCTTGATTATTGCTTGTAGGGTTATGTTAATTCGTTAGGCTATGTGGACAAGCCGAACACCATTAAAGCCTTACAGGATAACATAACACACGTTATTCATGGAATACAGGCCGAAATGCTCGAAAATGTGACGAAAAATTGGACCTTCCGAATGGACATTTTGAGACGGAGCCGCGGACAACATTTACATGAAATTATCTTTAAAAATTAAATGGCAAAAACCAAATTATCGATTCCAATAAAAAATGTTAATATATGATACAAATTTGAGTGTTTTATTCGATTTTTGAAAAACTACAATTAAAAAATCATCCTTTATTTGATGCTCATTGCAAGCCAACCTAATTTCAAGAATGTGTTTTGAAGCTTAAATTTGAATTGGCTTTTCGAAAACACTCTAGTTTAGATGATTTCTCAGTACAGCATTTTACGAGATATCTTTAGAATTAGAACTGGCGCAAATGAACTGAATGAATAAAAAAATTTTAAATTCGAAAGTCATTATTTATAACAATTTAATTTTTATACCAATATGAAATTTCAGTCAGGATATGGACTTACATATACCTGCATCCAATGTCCTTCTGTGTTGCTGCAAAAAATACTCGAAATTAAAGCACAATAAAAAAGCAAAATTGCAGCTCTCTGAAGTCTTTCGAATGGAAAATATAGAAGGATAACTGAGTTTTGGCCAATTTTAATTTGTGGTACTCTAAGGGACGTGTCAGTGCAATCCATTTTCTTCCCAATGCAAAACGCCTAAAGCGAGTTGAAGATAGGAACCTTGGAATATTTAAATTATATAAAGTAATTTTTAAGGGAGTTGCCAGACCGTCGACTTTTTCACATTTTGGCCAGTACTAACTAATTTATGAGAATTTACGTAACTCCAGGTTACGAATTATCGATTACGGTGGCAAAACAAATTTCGATAAATCGATCAACTTGCGAGGGAGGTAACATAATGAATGTGGCAACGTCTCCCATTTTCATTCTCCGAACTTGGATCACGAAGTTTGATCGAATTGAGTGCAATCGATTAGAAGATAAGGAGGTACAAATATATAAGTTAAGTCGATTCTTTTTGTGGAAGAATTCGAAAGCAATGTAATGGAAAAAAAGTCTAAACTACTACAGGCGACAAATTAGAAATTACAGAGAATTGATTGAATTTCGTACAAAACGATCAATTTCTATGAGAGGCATCAAATGTGGCAATATGCTCCGTTTTCAGTTTGAGCTCCTACTTTATCAGGCGCTGAAAATTTAAATTCAGTGCAACCACATAAAAGATGTAGAGCTTAGAATATTTGTTTAAAATCGGCAATTTGTATGCGAGGTGCCAGAAAGGGTGCGGTTAATCGATCGGTTTTGTTAAATTTTACATGTTATTGTAATACAATGCAATGACAAACATTTGGGTTGCTACATATTACGGATGAGGAGCAATAGCGTGTAAATTGAATTTCAGAACAACAGTAAATTTATATTGGAGATGTCAGAAAGGGTGAACTAATATAGCCCATTTGCAATCGCCGGCAGATATCTAGGAAATTATTAGAAGACACAAAGAAGTTGAGAAAAATTTTCATTATTTTTCAACATAATCTCCTTTTAACTCGATACAAGTTTTCCAGCGATATTCAATAGCTACTATACCCTGTTTACAGTAAGAACTGTCAAACTCCTTCCATCAACCGCTGGCTCCACTTCTTCATGGTTGGCAAATCCTTTACCACCGAGGCATTTTTCAAGTTTAGGAATAGAAAATAGTCCGAGTTAGCTAAATCTGGCGAATAATGTACGTGATGAAGCGATTCACACTTTAATTCAAAAATTTTTGATGTAGGTATGTGAACTGAAGCATTATCTTGATGAAACAACACTTTTTTCCACAACTTCATCACCAAAATGCTGCAATAAATTAACATAATATTCACCGTTGATGGTTTTTCCTTCCTGAAGATAATCAGTAAAGGTAATCCCATGCGCAGCTCAAAAAACAGACACCTTGACCTTGCCTGCAGATAGAACCTTTTTCTCCTCCTTTAGATACGATTCTCCCATTCCAGTTCACTGCTTTGACTGTTCCTTTGTCTCAGCTGTGAAGTGGTGGACCCGGGTCTTATTCATGGTTCTAAATCAATGCAAAAATTCGGCGTTATTGCAGTGAAACGACGACGTTGTTTTTGCTCTAAAGAGACCGCGGCATCTACCTTGCGCTCAGTTTTCTCATCTTCAAGTCTTCGGTCAAGATACCATGTGTATCACTTTTTGAAATGCCTACCATTTCAGTTAACTTACGCACTTTCAGTCGACGATTATCCAATGCCATTTTGTGGACCGTATCTAGCGTGGACACCTCAATTGATCAACTACTATGTTGTTCGTCTTGGCAGCTCGTACGACCTTGTTTAAACTCTGCTACCTAATGTTATATAGTCGTAAAGGAAAGAGCGGACTCCCCCAGAGTAGAATCTTACTTGGCTTTAATATTAGTTGCACTTGCAGACTCCACTAGCAAAGCAGCCAGCCGACCAGATAGATGGACATCGCTCATTCGGAAAGTCGCAAACATCTCAGGCTTTAAAAAACTTTAAAATCAAAGGTTTAGAAATAGAATACATTTTAATAAGGGATACAAAGTGAGCCCTAATATTTCATTAATTCACTCTTGATTCAAACACTAAAATTCTAACTATTTTGTAATTTCATATTAACAAACTACCTTTTATTAATGTTTAATCCACTGTTTTGAACTTTCATTGGAAATGAGAAGTTCCCAACTCTGGCATTATCTTATAATATTATCGAGATCACATGTATAGAGCGACATGCATAGCCAGCCGCTAAATTACTCTCATCAGTAAACTAACAAGCGATTACTACACTCACACTCTCTTAATTGTGTTAACATTTATTTCTCTTAAATAAATAAGTCGCTAACACATTAAGGCCGTATCAGCTGTTGTCAACACATTTTGAATTTCAGTTAGCATCTCCCTCATTCGGTTTCATAACAGTGTTTTATCTGGGCCTTAATCAGTGTTCGTGAAAATGAAAATGATCATACCGTGGCATTGTTGTTGCTATTGTTGTTGGCGTGTTAACAACATAATAAACGCCAATTAACTGATGTTTACGCATGTGATAAGAAATACATAGTTAATATTTGTTTGGTAATAACCATCATACATCACTTGGTTCCCGCCGCCGATTACGAGCATTTTGTGACAAAAATGTTAAGAAAGTCGACAAAGATATCTTACATATTTACGTCGCCTCCCTTCTCTAACCGTTCAAACATTTGGCATTGACCCAGAAGTTGAATTAAGTTTTGATAAATTGTTCAATTTTGATTTTGATTTGTAAAGTTTTCTAACGAATTTGGAATGAGGAAGTACTCGTATGTATGTTTACTACTCGGGAATATTGTTAAAATTATGTAAATATTTGTTTGCGATGATTTGAATGGAAAAATATTTCAATCAATGCTCGAACAACTGTTGATAGTAAATAATTCATAGGAAATGAAAACAGTATCAAAAATTGTATTGTTAGATCTTTTATTGTTGGTTGCCTCCGTGGTTTCTGCTATCGCAGTGTACAATTTCATATGTAAACATTTACCAACATGCAATTTTTAATTAAAACTCGTATCGCTCGTGATGTGAGTAAGACTGATAGAGATATGTGATCAAAGGAGCTACATTCCGGATAGTATGGAAATTGAAATTTATGTGTGATATTGAATGTATTAGGTGTCAAATAGTTTGTACACTTATGCGCGCCTTATTATATATATCAATTCATAGGATAGCATTATCGTGTATTTTCATTTAGAAACATAAAAATGTATATCATTGTTGAGGGCGTTGTAAAGTTTTTAGTATATAAAGAAGTTTTTTGGCCACTTGGATCACAGACCACCCTAAGAATACCCAACATGTTAACAGACGCATCTATGTGTAGTTAATTGTACAGTATCAAACACAATTCAAATTTAACAAAGGAATTGAATATTGTAAAATTAACAAAATTTCTTAAATTCTTAAAATTCATAAAATTTATAAAGTTTATGAAATTTACAAAATTTATGAAATTTGAGAAATTTATGAAATTTATGAAATTTATGAAATTTATGAAATTTATAAAATTTATGAAATTTGTAAAATTTGTGAAACATGAAATTTATGAAATTTATAAAATTTCCAAAATTTGTGAAATTTATGAAATTTACGAAATTTATAAAATGTAGAGATTTATGAAATTTATGAAATTAATGAAATTTATGAAATTTATGATTTTTATGAAATTTACTATAATTTATCAAATTTATGATATTTTTGAAATATATGATGTTTATGAAATTTATGAAATTATGAACTTTATACAATTTATAAAATTTATGATATTTATAAAATTTATGAAATTTATTATTTGAAATTTATTATATGATATTTATGAAGTTTATAAAATCTATGAAAATTTGTAAAATTTATGAAATTGATGAAATTTATTAAATTTATGAAATATATTACATTTATGAAATTGGTGAAATTTATAATATTTATGAAATGTAAAAAAATTGTGGAAGTTATGAAATTTATGAAAATTATGAAATGTATAAAATTTATGATATTTATGAAATTTATGAAATTCATTCCATTAAATTTGTTATATCCAATTTATGAAGTTATAAAATTTATGAAATTTATGAAATTTATGAAATTTATGTAATTTATGAAATTTACGAAATTTATAAAATTTATAAAATTTATGAAATTTATTATATGAAATCTATTATATGAAATTTGTTATTTGAAATTTATTATATAACATATATGAAGTTTATAAAATTTATGAAATTTATAAAATTTATGAAATTTATAAAATTTATGAAATTTATAAAATTTATGAAATTTATAAAATTTATGAAATTTATAAAATTTATGAAATTTATAAAATTTATGGAATTTATAAAATTTATGAAATTTATAA
>JAHXMU010000666.1:44992-55440 GCA_019455685.1 Philornis downsi
TCTCTCTCTCTCTCTCTCTCTCTCTTAGACTGTTTAAATGTATGATAACAAAATTTTAAGGTTGAATGTCATTTATTTGGGGTATCAGAATAGAAAGTGTAGCGATGATTGTTACACGCGACTATCGTCCGCACGATCGCTGGTTCAATTCCGCATACAGCAACCTATCTTTACTTGAGCGGTGAATAACTTAATGTGCCTGACGGACATTTCGTGTAATGGAATAATCAAAATCTGGGAAATGCTTCCCAAACTGTGACGTCCGCAATTGCGGTTGAGTCCAAAATTGAATGCACGTAAGCTCATTGAATGTAAGAAACTCTCCTATATCTCATTCATGGAATGCAAGGGAATTTGTTCCTTTTTTTGGGGGAGATTAGGAAGGGCATACTGTCATTGATACGTGTGTTCGAGGAAACAAAATATTACTATTGTAAAGTGAGTACGGAAAGGATTGAATATGGCCATAATTTACATTGAATGCTGGAACATACAAAGGTTTGCCAAGTTTTTTAATGAATTGCAAAAAGTTAACTAGTTTGTTATCTTTTATAAAAATAGCTTTTACGGATGGAAAAATATAGACTTAGAAGCCTGGAAGAATGAGAGCCCACATATGAAACCTGTTCGCCGTTTTGAAGATTGTCGTCACTGAGTTAATGAAATCTGTCCTAACATTGTATACAAAGGGTGGGTAGGGTGTCCCAATAGGAACGCAAGATTTAAATGACTGATGCAGCAATTGAATTGTTTCTCTGGCTGTGTGACATGTGGCGCCGTCCTGTTGAAACCGCATGCCCTCCACATTCATTTCTTCAATTCTAGGCACGAAAAAACTGGTTACCATTTCACGATATCGAACACCATTGACTGTTTGCCCTTGGCATGCCTCATTTTCCTAAAAAAAAGGTCCAATGATTCTTCCAGCCCAAAATCCACACCACACAGTGACACGTTGAGGATGTATTTGCTTCTCGTGAATCACTCGAGAATTGTCCTCGCCCCAAAATGCGACAATTTTGCCAATTGACGAAGCCATCAAGATGGAAATGGGCCTCGTCACTGAAGATGATTTTATTGGCAAAATCAGCATTTTCATGTTGTCTCTCCAATACCCAATTAACGAACTCCTTTCGCTGTCCATGGTCAGCTGGCTTCAGTTCCTGAGTCAATTGAACTTTGTATGCTTGAACTTTGTATGCAAATCTTTTGTCAAAATTCGCTGTATAGTGGATTTGGAGACACCAATTTGCTGAGCTCGGTGTCGAATTGAGGTGGATGGAGTTTGAGCAACATCATCACGTATAGCTGCAACATTTTCGGTCGATCGACCTGGTCGAAGGCGCGCTGTTGTCTTTACATCACTAACAGTTTTGACCCAGTTTTGACAAATTTATCCATTAATCTCTTTACAGTTGACTCATTATTGTGATCCCAAATTGATCGCAATTTGCGAACTGTAGCCGCAAAACTTTCACCATTTTGGTAAAATGATTTCACACTGAGAATGCGTTGTTCATTCGTGTAGCACTCCATTTTTACTAACCTCGTACCTTCTACTAGCAAATAATAACAATTGTTCAAATGTCAAACAATGACACTTCGAGTGGCGCCAAATTTAAATCTTGCGTTCTTGTTGGGACACCCTTTAGTATAGACTTGAGTAGTGTCCAATTTAAGAATATCGGTAGACCGTGTGGAAAGGGCAGAAGTCAAATAGGATACAAATTGTGAATTTTTGTTCTATATCTAATGGTTTAAAGATTACCATCACCGAGTTAATAAAATCTGTCCTAATATTACATGGAATAAATAGTATAGAATTGAGTAGTGTCCATTTAAAAAATACCGATAGACCGCGTGGAAAGGCAAGAAGGCCAATGGGATACAATCTGTGGATTTTTATTCCATATCTTATGTTTAACATTTATTTAGTATTAACGATCATTTCATTTGAGTGCACACGAATACTACAAACAACTAAGCCATTAAGGCATTGATGAAAAGTGTCCCAGGAAATTATTTTCTTACTTTCCTTCCTGATCATGGGTTTCCTATATCTTTTACTGTTTCCCTGTTTCTTTCCATTTCATTGCCAATATACAAAAAAAACATTTATGCCACTCTTAAAGAAATAAATTTTGAAATCGTTAATTATACAACAATTAAACAACAAATTGATTACCGTATTATGAAACACCGCCTTACATAAATATATGCATAGATTGATAATGACAACACCACATCACACCAATCGACACAAATATAAAATTAAAAAGAAAACAACATGAAATACATAACATTAAAATAAAAACATAAATGGTTTATTTGCATTTTCATTTGTTTAACATCAACATCAACATCAATGTGAACAACAGCAGAGAAATTGCATAATTTCTGTCAGGTTTTATTATTTTTATTACATGTTTGTTCGCATATATTTTCGGTTGTGTTCGATTGTTTATTTATCTGTTTACATTTATTTACAATTTTATTATTATTAAATTTATTCACTGTTGATTCCATTATAGATACTTTGTCATCGGGGGCAATTAAAGCACATTTAACGACACTTTTAATTGACACCCAACCGGCGCTGCGTGAGTTTTTGAATATTAACACTCTCAATTAAATAATACACAGAAATTAAACAGTTGACAGCAACTGTGAATCGGTTTCTCATCTTGATAATTTAATGGCCAAAAGAAATACACTTGTCCAAATGTTGGTAATGTTGGTTGTATTTTATAATCAAACGTTTACCATAAACACACAATAATTCAAAAAGTTTGCATGTGCCTGTGTATGTGTTTTTGCCATGATGTTGTTCGGAATTTCAAAAATATTAATTCATAAGGTCAGTTATTGGTTTTGCCACAAAATGCTGAATAAGCTATGATTGTCTTTACATGCACGAGATTATTGCAATCCCATGATTTATGCCACGAATGGTAACTGCTAGTGTTGATCAGAAACTTAAATCAGAAAAACAATTTGAAGATTTATGTACGAGGTGTGTTCGAAAAGTAAGATGAATTTTCGTTTTTTTTTAAAAATATTTATTTATTCATCATTTTCTATTTTATCTCCTTCAAAGTAGTCCTTCTCAAATAAAATACACTTGTGCCAGCGTTTTTCCCAACCCTCGAAGCAGTTCCGTTATGCACTTTTTGGTACGTCCTTCAGCTTTCTCAGCAAATCGGTTTTTATCACCTCAATCGTCGCAAAACGCCGTTCTTCCTTGGGTCTCTCCAATCTTGGGAACAGGAAAAAGTTGCAGGGGGCCGAACATGGTGAATACGGTAGCTGAGGCATGATAACAGTGCTGGTTTTGGCCAAATAATCTCTCATAAGCAAAGACGAGAGAGCAGGAGGTGCATTATATTGATGCAAAAGCCATGAACTTTTTTTTTACAACTCCGCACGATTTTTTCGTATTGCTTCACGCAAACGGCGCATAACCCCAAAGTAATACTTCTTATTTACCTTACGATCTTGTGGTAAGAACTTCTGAAGAAAACAGTGAGCAAAACCTTGACATTCGATCGAACTTTGCGTGCTTTTTTTGGTCTTGGCTCTCCTGGACCCTTTCATTAGGACGATTGGGCTATGGTTTCGATGTCGTAACCATACGACTATACCCATGATTCGTCATCAGTGATGACCCTTTTAAGCAAATATGGATCATCGTTCCTGAGGGATGCTCATGCGAAGTTGTTTTTGGACAAAATTCAGCAATTTTGGAACGAGCTTCGCTGCCACACGCTTCATGCCCAAAATTTCCGAAAAGATTTCATGGCATGAGCCAATCGATATGCCGACATCCTTAGCACCTTCTAATAGTTTTATTGAATATTCTCAGTAGTGGCTTAACAGACGATGTTGTCGTGAAGATGGTTCAGGGAAAAAAAGAGGACGAGGCCAAGTTGTTAGCCTACACGAAGACTATCGTCTTTTTCTTTTAGAAAAAATTACAGTTTGACTTCAAAATTACTATTTAGAATAGTTGTCAGCTAGTTAAGTGATTTAACTGTTATACACGTGTACAAGTAGTAGCTACCAAATACATAAAATTCAATAAATTCATTTCCGTTTAAATTAGAAATGCATTCGCTTAAAAATATAAAAAGATATGAAATGAAATATACATATTAATTCAATAAATAACTAAACCACGTAAAACAATCATATATACAGGATATAGTGCTCGACAGAGTTTGAAAAAAAAACAATCGATTAACTTAACCAATCTGATATTTCCCGTAATTCTGACGTCTCTCATGCCATCATTTTTGTTACACGTTAAGCGTTTACCAAAAAATAAGGCCTTTGAGTAAAAAAGGACCGCATTGCCACTCCGATTACGATGCTTACGGCACAAATTGGATGATTTTTTGCCCTTTCCCTTTGTCTAAACTTCAACATTTAGCCATAATTTTAAGATTATGTACGTATACATATTTGAATTTACTATTGAATTTATATTAAAATCAACCTTTTTTGTACAATGTACTTTTTGCAAAATGTACTTGTGTAAGAATATTATTGTGAATTAACTCAAATTTTTGCCCCTGAAATGTTACATAACTCCATTGAGTGAAAATATGTGTACTAAATATAACTGAATTCTGAATTGTAACATATGAATTTAACTGTTGTCAAAAGTTTTGTAATAGGAAAAAATCACTTGCAAATCAGATCTCAACTGGCAAGCACAACTCGTTGCCTCAATAAATCTCCTTTAAATTTGCACTAATTCTCACCTTTTACTTATCGCCACTTGTAATTTGTGCAATATCAATTTGATTACATATAATTTCACATGACTGTGGAATTATATGATCCAAATTACAAGTTCCAATTTTCAGTTCTCTGGTATAAACCAGCTGTGAAATTGGCCCTCCTAAAGATCATCGCAATTGGATAATTCGCAATACGGTCCAACATTTACATTCCACAACTACAACTAGAGAGGTATCAAATTGATTAGAGGATTTCCCGCTACTCCCCTTGCTATCAAATCAATCATCTCTATCAATCCATCACCTCCTCTGTACATGGTCCTTCGAGCCGGATATGAACCAGCGACCTATGGATTTACAGTCCACATTTTATACACCCTTTGTAATACATAATTAGTAGTCCGCAATATTTTACATTTTTATTCATTACATTGATTTAAAATGCTTGATAAAATTTGAGAAATATTGGCTTCTTGAAGGTACCAGTTCCACACAAATGATCGATTTAATCCATATGTTCCCATCTTTTATCAAGGGTTTAATAAACTTAGTTCCACGAATAAAAATGGCAACGCCCACACACTATACGTAGACAAGCGCACAGCTATTTATCCAAGTTTCATAATTTAACCCATATACTCGTACGTATTTCCACATTCATATCTATCATCTGACTACACTAAATTCAGTTTAGCATCATCAGTAAGCATCATACCTTTACTTGACTTGCGTCCATAAATGAAAATGATAACGCTTCTTACGCAAACTATCTCATATACAAATTTGCGATTATTGTCAATTCTAAGACCGTATGAATCAAATGGAAAATTTTTGATTTCTCATATCACATAATATAGGTAACCAATTCATCGGCCCGAAGGTTGAAAATATCTGTTCGGTGAATTGTTCTCTCAATAATACCATGGTCTTACGAACTGCAAAACAAAAAACGCCGTCTGTTTGCAAACAGATGTTGTTGAAACAGCAAATACTTTTTCATCACAGCTGGCGGGATCCACAGTTACGTTCCAGCTGACTTAATTTTTGGATAAATATGAGCAAAGCTTGCCGTCAGTATTTAAACCAGATCAAACAGATGTTTTATAATAATATAATAGCATCTCTTGAATCTCTTCGGGCTGTTCGTCAGTCGAAAACTTGGCAACTTGGCTTATTGACATAGCCAATAAAGCAAACAGCTGTGTCTCATCGGTGACAGCAATTTGGGTCATTGTCGACTATAAGCCGTAAGCATGGGAAAATGCGTAGCGCGTCGGTAGTCTGGGATTCTTCTCGAATTCGTCGTACCAAGACTTTATAGAGTCCTAAGAGTCTGGTCTTTCCAGCAAAGTTTTTGCCGGCCTTTTCTGTGCCATTATCCACTGATTTCATTGACAAGGAATTTTCATGCTAAAGTAAAGGGTGTCCCAACAAGAACGCAAGATTTAAATTTGGCGCCATTCGAAGTGTCATTGTTTGACATTTGAACAATTGTTATTGTTTGCTAGTAGAAGGTACGAAGTTAGTAAAAATGGAGCGCTACACGAATGAAAAACGCATTTTCATTGTGAAATTTTTTTTTACCAAGATGATGAAT
The DNA here is from genome assembly GCA_019455685.1 of Philornis downsi. Taxonomy (NCBI): domain Eukaryota; kingdom Metazoa; phylum Arthropoda; class Insecta; order Diptera; family Muscidae; genus Philornis; species Philornis downsi. The sequence continues at coordinate 51,332 of JAHXMU010000666.1, forward strand.
GTTTTGCGGCTTCAATTCGCAAATTGCGATCAATTTGGGGTCGCAACAATACTCCGAAAGAGTCAGCTGTAAAGAGATTAATGGATAAATTTGCCAAAACTGGGTCTGTTAGTGATGTAAAGACAACAACGCGCCTTCGACCAGGTCGATCGACCGAAAATGTCGGAGCTGTACGTGATGATGTCGCTCAAACTCCATCCACCTCAATTCGACACCGAGCTCAGCAAATTGGTGTCTCAAAATCCTCTATGCAGCGAATTTTGACGAAAGATTTGCATCTTCATGCATACAAAGTTTAATTGACTCAGAAACTGAAGCCAGCTGACCATGGACAGCGGTGGGAGTTCGTTCATTGGGTATTGGAGAGACAACATGAAAATGCTGATTTTGCCGATTAAATCATCTTCAGTGACGAGGCCCATTTCCATCTTGATGGCTTCGTCAATAGGCAGAATTGTCGCATTTAGGTAGAGGCAAATCCTCGAGTGATTCACGAGAAGCAAATGCATCCTCAATGTGTCACTGTGTGGTGTGGATTTTGGGCTGGAGGAATCATTGGACCTTTTTTTATGAAAATGAGGCACGTCAAGCGCAAACAGTCAATGGTGTTCGGTATCGTGAAATTATAACCAGTTTTTTCGTGCCTAGAATTGAAGAAATGAATGTGGAGGGCATGTGGTTTCAACAAGACGGCGCCACATGTCATACAGCCAGAGAAACAATTCAGAGAAATTTAAATCTTGCGTTCTTGTTGGGACACCTTTTATTTTAATCCAATCACTCAACAAGATCAAGATGCAGCATGGCGTTGGCATTTGGATATATTCGACCATGTCTCTCACATCGTAGATAATTTTTTATCCAACATCAATACTCCTAGCCGTATTAATTGAGACTGCTCATCGAAACAGATATTGCTTCTGGAGTATCTAGCATTATTTTATTTGTATTTCCTTGTGTTTCGTTAGATACTTTCTTTGCCCTGCTCGATCTCATGCTTGATAGATGCCAACAATACTATTATCAGAGTACAAGTTAGCAGCAAGGCTCATATATATTGGCATGACGCTATAAGTTTGCTTTCCTTCTATTACCAAGCGATCAATTTGCTTTCTCTTGTCTCCATCCAGTTTCAAAAACGTCCCTGTTCCTGCGATTCTTCGACGATTGACCCTTTTAATACTTCATTAAAATCTACCACCACATTTCTAAGATCGTTACATTAACTTTTCAGACTGTCATGAAACATCTCCTTGGTCTCGTAGTACTTTTTTTCGTCAGGACGGTATTCTCCGTTTGCTTACAGAATTAAACCGCGGGAGAATTAAAATTAAATTAATTAAATTATAAGAATTAAACACATAAGGCTCTTGCCAACTATAAGTCGATACACATGTACACATATAGTCGAAAAAATAAGTACACTTGCTTATTTTTGCTTCATGTTTAATTTTAGTTACTTTAACGGAAAGTAAACATGGCAATTCTTTTTTATTTATGTAACTTTATTATGGTAATGTCTTTAAAAGTAAAAACAAAACTGGAGCTTCCCCGTTGTTTTCATTGTGAGTTAGTTTTGTTCAGGTGTGATTTCAGTACTTGGTCAAAATAATAAATACATTGCTCAAGTCTTTAATATTTTCGCCGTCTGCTATAATCTTCTCAGAAAGACTAGTTATTTTACTGTTGTTTATCTTTATTCGTAACAAAATATATAGTAAAAAAATCAGCCATGGATCGGTGAAGTCATTGTTCGCAGGAGGAGAGAAAAATTGTTTCAAGACTAAAAGAAAGTGGTCAAAGTCTTCGTTCTATAGCGGAAACTATGAGTCGGTCGCTATTTGTTGTACAAAATGCTTTAAAGCCTAAAAAGCCCGTCTTCAAAAACAACAGATGTCCATATTGTCACACTTGCGAAGAAGGACCCGTTTGTGTCTTCAAGAGCGATTTCAGCAGAAATTGGAAATGTAATTTAATCGCGAACGGTTCGTCGTAGTCTACAACAAGCACATTTACCAGGACGAATAGCCAGAAGAGTTCCTTTGCTTAGACAAAAAAATTTAAAGGCTAGATTGGCTTTTGCAAAAAGTCATTCCAACTGGTCCGAAGGAGACGGTGAAAAAAATTGCGAAACATTTTGTGGAGCGATGAAACAAAAATTAATGTATTTGGAAACGACTGTGTCCGGAATGTTCGACGCCCTAAGGGTAAGGAATTCCATGTTCGCTTTAGAAAGAAGATGGTCAAGCAAGTGGGCGGCAATATTATGGTTTGGGGTTATTTCTCGTGGTATGGTGTCGGTCCTATACATCGAATTACTGACAATATGACCAGATTTCACTACAAAGATGTCTTGGAAAATACGATGTTGGATTATGTTGTGAAAAGTACGCCTCATGTATGGACATTCCAGCACGATAACGATCCGAAGCATACTTCTAAGTTGGTAAAGGATTGGTTCCAAGACAATAATGTTTTTCTACTTGACTGGCCAAGTCAATCTCCAGACATAAATCCAATCGAAAATCTTTGGCGAGAGTTGAAACAAAGAATTGGAAAGGAGGTTTTTAAAAATAAGGATCAGTTATGGAATTTTGTTCAGAAAATACCAGTAGAAACCTGCAGGAAGCTTATTGCCAACATGCCAAAAAGAGTCAACAATATAATTGAAAATAAAGGTGGATATACCGGCTTTTAACAAAACTTAACTTAACTTAAACAAAACTTGCTTATTTTAACTAAATGTGCTTATTATTTTGTCCAATGTTTTTTGATTGATTTCTTACTTTTTAAAAAATTTTGAATTTATTTATTTATTTTTTTTTTATATATATATTGATTTAGTATTTAATAATGTTATAACAAAAGAAATTAGTATTTGTTTTTTCTTTTAATTTAATTTAAATACATTTTCGTCTATGAGCCTTTAAAAACAAATTTAGGACGTACTTATTATTTTGACCATATGTGTACATACATTCATCCTCTGTCCTTCTCATGTCATAGTTGCTGATGATAGTTACTTTAGCTTTTGGCTTTCGGATACGAATGTCCTTCTAATCCGGGCATTTCAGGTTCATATTCTTAAGACACTGTCCTTATATGGTTCGCGTGGCATTGGCATTCTATGGCCATTAGTGAGTTCCAAATCCAATTAACCGGAATTCGTCGCCTGCATTAGCAATTACACATGAATCACAGAGCAAATACCACCAGATAGAAGTCGTGAGTCGGATCGAAATGTCAGTCCTACAATGTATCCCCCATCCTCATAGCATCAAGCTTACATTTTCACAACGATCTTATTTAAATTCTGAATTTCAAAGTCATGACATGTCACATTAAAAGATACCACAAATTAACATAATATTGAAGTGAAATCCCACAATTATAAATCCATTTCACTCCAGAATCGTGATCATAAAATTTAATAAAACTCAGTCAATACAAAACAAATAATATTTAAACAGCTTGTGATTGCAACGAGAATTTATAAATATTTCAATATTGATTTTTTTTTTTTCATTGTTCGTACATACCTATATAAAGACAACCACAATTACAAAAGTTGAAATCCGTTAAAATGAATATAATTTATATTTTAACACATTTATTTTATTTCAACAAAAAAACTACCTGCCAGACATTAAAAATAAGAAACTCTTTAAACTAACGTGCAAAATTTCGAAATTCTTTAGAGCGTTCATTAATCTAACGACATTTCACACGATCGGTTGGTTTTCTGTTAATGGAAAACTACGTTTTACTTTACGGAATCGTGATTGTATTAGAAATTATAAAGAATTTTGTTACATTTAATTAGCTTATCAAAAACAATCTTGCTATCAAAATCACGTAAATGGAAGTAATGGATAAGTGTTAATCGATATGTGATGATATGTTTCGGTATAAAAATAAAACATTGAAAAGTGATTTAAAGTGCAAAAAATAGGTCATCTGATCTATCATATAAGTCACGTACAATCCGTTGTATCCATCATAAATAAATAAATAGCCTCATGTCAATAGCGGCGAATTATTGATGACCGGTATGGTAAAAAATAACGAATGCTAAACATCAGCATTGACACGATTGAAACAATTGAAAG